>SJYG01000068.1:2969096-3031907 GCA_006410535.1 Litocranius walleri
CTGCGGGGGGGGGTCTTTCTGGGGGGTGTCTTTCTGGGGAGGTGACATTTATGCCACGTGATCAGGGAACAAAGTGTGATTCCGGAGACAGTGCACTCCACTCCTGGGACTCCGGTCCACATCCTGAGGTTTAATTTCTGGTGTGAGTTTACAGAATTCATCACCTCCTACTATTTTCCACTTCTTGTGACAAATAATAGCTGCCTTACTGAGATAAGGAAATGATAAAGTGCATGAGAAATCAAATGGAGAACTTCAAAGCATTCTATAAATTTCTGCTGGAAATGCCATCAGTTTATAACCATGAATCACAACGTGAAATCAAAACATGGAGTCATCTGTGGAGCGAAGCCTGGGAGCCTGCCCTGCCCGCCCGCAGGCTTTCCCGGGGGGCGGGGGACAGGGTCTGCCTTCTGCTGGGGAGGTTCGTTTCAGAGGCACGGAGCGGACACCCCGCTCGGCCACCTCCCTCTCGGGTCCCAGGCCTGACAGCTCCCATGGGGGGCACGATGGGAGGCGCTGCTTCCCGGTCCCCGAGCTCGTGGACGGGGGACTGCCTGGGCGGGTAGAGACCGCCTCCCTGTCTGAGGACCCCACGGGGAGGGGTCGGCTCCTGCCACCTTGGGCTCAGGCACCTACTTCACGAGGAGGAGTTGGCCCTTGGGGCAGCCAAGGCGAACAGGGGGTGAGTGGTGGGGGTGGGAGGACGGGCTGGGGGTTTCTGTGTGAGGTGGGACAGGATTTCCAGGCACTGAAGCTCCGGAAGCGCAGAGGCCCGGTGTCTATGGGCCTCCACTGAGTGAGCATGGCTCGCCCACCAAGGGCCACGTGGGATTCACATGGTGGGGGCAGCTGGGAGAGGGTGGTGCGGACGCTCCGTGTAGGGCTGGAGGAAGGGAACTCTGCAGACATCTCCCTTATGGAGTAGACAGCGGAGAAGGGGAGATGTAGAAAGGGGATCTGGGGCTCCGCAGGTGGTGCTAGTGGTAAAGAATCCCCCTGCCAGTGCAGGAGACGCAAGAGATGGGGGATCCGTCTCTGGATTGGAAGATCCCCTGGAAGAGGGCATGGCAACCCCCTCCAGAGTTCTTGCCTGGGAAGTCCCATGGACAGAGGAGCCTAGTGGGCTGCAGTCCACGGGGTCACAGACAGTAGGGCATGACTGAAGTGAATTAGCAGGCAGCAGGCAGAACGGGAATGGACACAGCAAGACTCCAGGACAGGCTGCCACTGGTTCCGGGAGAAATTATTTCTACAGCATCACTGCCTATTGGTGGGGATGCGGAATAGGGCAGTCACACGGGAAGATGGCTCTTCCCTCACAGCCCAGTTGTTAAAGAATCTGCCTGCACTGCATGAGACCTCGGTTCAATTCCTGGGTCGGGAAGATCCACTGGAGAAAGGAAAGGCTACCCACTCCAGTACTTTGGCCTGGAGAATTCCATGGACTGTAAATCCAAGGGGTCGCAAAGAGTCGGACACAACTGAGCAACCTTGACATTCGCTTAGGAAGACTGTGATGATTTTTCACAAAACTAAACACACTTTTACGGTCTGATCTAGCAATTATGCCCCTTGGATTTACCCAAATGAGTTGAAAACTTGCATCCACTCACAGATCTGCATATAGGTGTTTATAGCAGCTGTATCATCATTTCCAAGGCCTGGAAGAAACCAAGATGCCCTTCAGTTAATGAGCAAACAGTGGTCTGTTCGTGCAGCGGAATATTATTCAGGACTAAAAAGAGATGAGTTTCAAGCACTGAAGTGACGTGGACGAAAGGTAAGCATACATCACTCAGTGAAGGAAGCACATCTGAAAATCGCTCATTCTGTGTGATGCCCTATAAGTGGCAACTCGTATGAGGCATGGGCCTCCCGACTTTTGCCCAAGCATGATTCTTGGTGTATCTAGGAGGGTGTTTCTCAATTGATTAGAATTTGAGTGGTGGAATGAGTAAAGCAGATTGCCTTCTTGATGAAGGTGAAAGAGGAGGGCGAAAAAGGTGGCTTAAAACTCAACATTCAAAAAACAAAGATCATGGCCCCTGATCCTATCAGTTCATGGCAAATAGGTGCGGAAACAATGGATACAGTAACAGACTTTATTTTCTTGGGCTCCAAAAATCACTATGAACAGTGATTGCATCCATGAAGTTAAAAGACATTTGCACCTTGAAAGAAAAGCTATGACAAACCAAGACAGCATATTGAAAAGCAAAGACATCACTTTGCTGGCAAAGGTCTGTCTAGTCAAAGCTATGGTTTTTCCAGTAGTTGTGTACGGATGTGAGAGTTGGGCCATAAAGAAAGCTGAGCAGCAAAGAATTGATGTTTTCTAATTGTGGTGCTGGAGAAGACTCTTGAGAATCCCTTGGACTGCAAGCACATCAAAGCAGTCAATCCTAAAGGAAATCAACTCTGAATATTCATAGGAAGGACTGATATGAAGCTGAAGCTGAGATAGCTGGGCTGCCTGCTGTGAAGACTTGACTGTTAGGAGAGACCCTGATGCTGGGAGAGGTTGAAGGCAGGAGGAGGGGGGACAGAGGACAAGATGGTTGGGTGTCATCATTGACTCAATGGACATGAATCTGAACAAATTCTAGGAGATAGTGAAGGACAAGGAAGCCTGGTGTACTACAGTCCATGGGGTCACAAAGACTTAGACATGACTTAGTGACTGAATCGAAGAAGCCAATGGCACCCACTCCAGTACTCTTGCCTGGAAAATCCCATGGACGGAGGAGCCTGTTAGGCTGCAGTCCATGGGGTTGCTAAGAGTTGGACACGACTGAGCGACTTTGCTTTCACTTCTCACTTTCATGCATTGGAGAAGGAAATGGCAACCCACTCCAGTGTTCTTGCCTGGAGAGTCCCAGGGACGGGGGAGCCTGGTGGGCTGCCGTCTATGGGGTCGCAGAGAGTCGGACACGACTGAAGCGACTTAGCAGCAGCAGCAGCAGTCACTGAATACCAACAACACTCCACTGTGGGTGGGTCTTATCTAATCAATTGAAGATTTAATAGAACAAAGGGCTGAGAGGGAACTCCTCCTGCCTGACTGCCTTAAGGAGAGACGTTGGTGTTTTTCTCATCTTCACACTCAGACTGAAACGTCTGCCCTACCTGATCTGGAGCCCTGGTATCTGGGCAGGAGCTCTCATTATTGGCTCTCCTGGGTTTCCAGCCAGCTGGTGACGGTCTTGGGACTGTGTCTCCATAATTACACGAGCCTTCTCCTTATGCTGAATTCCTTCCCCTTGTACACACACACACACACACACACACACACACACATCCTACTAGTTCTGCTTCTCAAGAAGTTAATCACTCAGTCATGTCCAACTCTCTGTGATCCTACAGACTGTAGCCTGCTCAGCTTCCCTGTGGAATTCTCCAGGCAAGATACTGGAGTGGGTTACCATTTCCTTCTCCAGGGGATCTTCCATGCCCAGGGCTTGAACCTGGGTCTCCTGTATCACAGGCAGGTTCTTTACCAACTAAGCCCCTGGGGAAGCTTCTCAGGAAAGCCCTGACTAATTCACCAACTCCTTAACAGTCTAGAAAAGGTGAAACTATGGAGTAAAAAGGTCAATGATCACTAGCAGTTTGGAGTTTGGTGGGAGGGAGGGAGGGAGGAATGAATGAGTGGATCACAGAGGACTTCTAGGGCAGTGAAATTATTCTGTATGATGCTAATGGTGAATTCATGTCACTATCAGTTCAGTTCAGTCACTCAGTCATGTCCGACTCTTCGCGACCCCATGAATCGCAGCACGCCAGGCCGGCCTCCTTGTCCATCACCAACTCCCAGAGTTCACTTAGACTCGCGTCCATCGAGTCAGTGATGCCATCCAGCCATTTCATCCTCTGTCGTCCCCTTCTCCTCCTGCCCCCAATCCCTCCCAGCATCAGAGTCTTTTCCAATGAGTCAACTCTTCGCATCAGGTGGCCAAAGTACTAGAGTTTCAGCTTGAGCATCATTCCCTCCAAAGAAATCCCAGGACTGATCTCCTTCAGAATGGACTGGTTAGATCTCCCTGTAGTCCAAGTGACTCTCAAGAGTCTTCTCCAACACCACAGTTCAAAAGCATCAGTTCTTCGGCGCTCAGCTTTCTTCACAGTCCAACTCTCACATCCATACATGACCACAGGAAAACCCATAACCTTGACTAGACAGACCTTTGTTGGCAAAGTAGTGTCTTTGCTTTTCAATATGCTATCTAGGTCAGTCATAACTTTTCTTCCAAGGAGTAAGCATCTTTTAATTTCATGCTTATAACACCAAGAGTGAACTCCGATGTAAACTGTGGAATCTGGGTGATAATGACCCATTACTGTGGGTTTAAGGAGTTTAATAAGGGTTCTTCTCTGAAGAGGACAGTGATCATGGGGGGCTCCATGGATGGAGCAGTGAGGAGTAATGGGAAAAGTTTGTTGCTGTTTAGACGCTCAGTCATGTCCAACTCTTTGCAACCCCATGGACTGTAGCCCACCAGGCTCCTCTGTTCATGGGATTTCCCAAGCAAGAATACAGGAGTGGGTAGCCATTCTCCTCTCTAAGGGATCTTCCCAACCCAGGAATCAAACTTGGGTCTCCTGCATTGCAGTCAGATTCTCTACCAGCTGAGCTACCAGGGATGTCCACATTATATGTGTGCCATGCTGTGCTAAGTCGCTCAGTCACGTCCAGCTCTCTGCTGCCACGTGGACTGTAGCCTGCCAGGCTCCTCTGTCCGTGGAATTCTCCAGGCAGGGATACAGGAGTGGGTAGCCATGCCCTCCCCCACGGGATGGGCCCCACATCTCCTGCATGGATAGGCAGGTTCTTCACCACTAGTGCCGCCTGGGAAGCCCGGTGGGAACCGTCTGCACTCCCTCTGAAGTTTTACTGTGAATCTAAAGCTGCTCTCAGATAGTCTCCTGTTTTCTTTTAAATGCTGCTGCCTCTTGCCTTTGGGATCAGGAAGTCTCTGTGGATCCCCTGATGGGAGGAAGGGCAGAGGAGGCGTTATCTCTGCTATGGGGAGCAGGTCGGCCCAGGTCTCAAGCTAACATCTCTGATGGTTTTGAGATAAAAGTGGAGAAAGAAGAACATCTCCCCTTTCATTAAGGAAAATGAGAAAACTTTCAAGAAATCTTTCAAACTTGGAAAAAATCTGAAATTCATTATTTCATTAAACTAAGAGCTTTGAGATCCAACCAGTCCATCCTAAAGGAAATCAGTCCTGAATATTCATTGGAAGGACTGATGTTGAAGCTGAAACTCCAATACTTTGGCCATCTGATGAGAAGAGCTGACTCACTGGAAAAGACCTTGATGCTGGGAACGATTGAAGGTGGGAAGAGAAGGGGATGACAGAGGATGAGATGGTTGGATGGCATCACCAACTCAATGGGCATGAGTTAAGTAAACTCCGGGAGTTGATGATGGACAGGGAGGCCTGGCGTGCTGCAGTCCATGGGGTTGAAAAGAGGTGGACACGACAGAGTGACTGAACTGAACTGAAGAGCTTTGAGTCCCATCACCATGGAAGTGATTCCCTCTTTTTAGTGGAAACCTAAGTGTTCCAAGTGTCTCTGAGCAGTCAGAGAGAGGGTGAAGGTAATATTTTGGAAAGTGGCCCAAATGATTCTCTTAAGAGGGTCTGGCTTGTTTTTCTTTCCAGAAAGCTAAGGCCCCGAGTTTTGCATTTGAATTTGCCCTGGCTTCCAGCTCCCTTGGCTGGGCCGTCAGTCTGGAGGAGCGTCCTCGCGCGGGGCGACTGTGATACTTTACACCCTTTTAATCGAGCACACGGTGCAGGCGGTGCTGCCAGCCGTGTTTTGCTATAATTTATGTGTACACAATGGAGTTCTGGCTGAACCCACCGAGGGCTGCGTATTCGCATTTTCTGGCCTCCAGTCCTCCACTGGGTACAAACGATGCTGGGAAAGCATTTGTTTTTAGCTTTTCAGAGTCAGGGCCAATTAAATATGCACCTCGATCCATGCGCGTTTCTTCTAAGCCGTGCTGAAGAAAGTGGGCGATCCCCAGGTATTGAGACGGGACGCGGGAGGCCGGGCGGGCGCGTCCACGCACACACTGCTGCCCTGTCCGCCTGCCAGGTAGTTCTGTTCTCATCTCTGCTCTCAGCAGTTTGGCTCAGCCTGCACATTGTGCATTGACACCACATTTTCTCCCTGCCGCCTGCCAAAGGATTCTGCACAGTAAATTCTAACAAAAGACATTGCAGCCCAGTTTTTCCTCAGATGAGCCTGCAGTTTCGTATTATGTCAGGATGTTGTCGCGTGTGTGTTATTGCTGTCACTGGGGCTGACCCTTGTGAGGGACAAGGCCCCAGCTTGTCGGGACACGCCCAGGCCCTGGCTGCTGGCCGCCGCCTCACCCAGCGCCGGGGGGCTGGCTCCACGGCCGCCTGATCACAGAGCTGTGCGTGGTCCCGCGTGTCCACCAGCTTGAAGTTTCTTAGAGGACGCTGAAATCCCCTGCAGCTTCCAACAGACTGGTGGTTGCCAGGGGAGAGGGGGTTGATGGAAGGGACGGACTGGGAGCTCAGGTTTAGCAGATGTACGCTGTTATGTGTAGGATGGATAAACTAGGCCTTACGGTATAGCACGAGGAGCTCTATTCAATATTGTATGATAAACCATAATGGAAAAGAATATTAAAAAGATATATATATAACTGAGTCACTTTGCTGTAAACCAGAAATTAATACAACACTTTAAATCAACTGCTGCTGCTGCTCCTAAGTCGCTTCAATCGTGTCCGACTCTGTGCAACCCTGTAGACAGCAGTCCACCAGGCTCTGCTATCCCTGGGACTCTCCAGCAAGAACACTGGAGTGGGTTGCCATTTCCTTTTCCAATGCATGAAAGTGAAAAGTGAAAGTGAACTATACTTCAATTAAAACATTGATTTAAAAAAAACAGAGCTCCTACAGATTACAATAAAACCGATATTTTACATATGGCAATATACATATTTCAAGGCCAATGCCATAATATTTAAAGTAATTAGCCTCCAATTAAAATAAATGAATTTAAAAATGAACAAAACATGAAAGAAAAAATAAATAAATAAAATTAAATCCACCAAATAGAAGGCAAAGAAGCCAGTTAAGAAGTGGGGGAAAAGAGCCACCTCTGTGACCGCACTGCTGGGCGAGCTGGGGCAGCTGGTGGCACTACACGTTTGAAGAAAGAAGCCATGGAGTGCCCATTTGGGGTCCAGGGCAACTTCTCAGATGAATGAAAATTCACTTCTCAAAGCTGGTCCTCCGAAAGGCACCCTGGCTTCGCCCTCTGGCCGGGGCCTGGGAACTGGTGCAGATAGTTGTGCAGACGCCCAGGCCCTCCGCACCCCCGCCGGCCGCAGCGCTCGCCACCCTGCCACTGCCCGCCAGCCACGAGAGGGGAGTGCATCACTGCGCCTGTGCCACCTGTTGGTCGCAGAGCACCGTGCGTTTGCTCAAGGGGTCGCCCTCGCCTTAGCGGAGCCTGAGAGTGTGTTCAGGATGAGGAGAGGGCAATGCCCACACAGCACCGCACGTCACAGTGCATCAGTGCTCCCAGGGACCGAGAGGGAGCACTTTCGTCCCTCTGAACATGCAGGACAAGGCCCTGCGAGGCTGTGACCTGGCCCTCAGCACAGGGAGGAGGCTGGGCTCAGAGTCCAGGATGGTGGAGAGCAGCCAGCTCGGCGAGGACGCGAGGGACGGGCCCCGAGGCTGTGGACCAGGCCACGCCGCGAGGCACTGACGCCACAGAGTGAAGTCAAGGGAGAGCCGCTCAGTCGTGTCCTTGTGACCCCATGGACTGTACTGCCCGTGGCGTCCTCCAGGCCAGGATGCTGGAGTGGGTCGCCTTTCCCTTCTCCAGGGGATCTTCCCCATCCAGGGATGGAACGCAGGGCTCCTGCATGGCAGGCAGACTCTTCGCCAGCTGAGCCACCCGGGAGGTGCCATGTGGCAGTAGATGAAGGGAGCCGGTGGAGGCCACGGGTGCTCTGGGCCGGCCGCCTCGGCCTCCCGCTGCCTGGGGTTGCTCACACGTCCTGCAGGCAGACAGCGCCCCCGGACAGGCCCGTTAGAGCCCAGACTCTGCGTAGGGACAGACCTGCTCAGCTGCATTCCAAAGCCAGGGTTCAGGTCCCAGCCAAGGGATCCTGTGTATAAAATTCTGGATCATTTGACCTTTAAAAAGTCAAATCTTATTTCAAAATGATTATGAAAAGTGCTCAGTTGCTCAATTGTGTCCGACTCTTTGTGACCCCATGGACTGTCACCCACCAGGCTCCTCTGTCTGTGGGATTTCCCAGTCAGTAATACTGGAGTGGGTAGCTGTTTCCTTCTCCAGGGCATCCTCCTGGGCCAGGGATGGAACCCAGGTCTCCTGCACTGGCAGGTGGATTCTCCACCCTGAGCCACCAGGGAAGCCCAGATACCTTGCAGCACTCAGATCCCCTGCAGATCCTGGAGGAGGTCCAAAACTCTTGCTGGGCCTTGGTGCCAAGCCCATGGGGTCTGGGCATGGGGTCAGGTCCTTGCAGGAGCAGGTGGAGTGCTCCCGTGGTGTGAGGCCCAGAGCCCCATTCACCTGGCCCCGCACTGCCCACCGACCACGTCCTGACCCAGTCACCCCTCTGTGTCCTCTGCTTCCTCATCCTGGTGATGCAGTGACGCTCCCCACTCTGCTCCTCTGCCTTGGTGACCATCACACAGAGGGGACGTGGTGGCCAAGTGGTGACACCTAGCTCCTGGCTGACCTGGGGGATCACCAGAGTTTTGAGGCTCTCCGGTGGGGCTTGGGGCGAGGACTGTCCCCTCTCCTCTGAACGTTTAATTTGTGTACAGAGTAGTGCAGGGTCCAATAGGTGGATGGGTTCTTAAAACCCAAGTGTGCCTGCAAAGCTTCTGGGAGCTCTGTCAGCACCTGTGGTCAGGAGACTTGAGTGAGGGAGGTGACCTGCCTTGATGTGGTGGGCCTAGTCCAATCAGCTGAAGGCTCTAAGAGAAAAACTGAGGTTCCACCAAGAAAGAAGACGTTCCACCTCAAAACCACAGCATCAGCTCCTGCGCAAGAGGTTCTAGCTTGCCCTTCCTGTTATCCTAAGCATTTCAGATGTGGCAGTCCCAAGGGCTGCAGAAACCAATTCCTTGAAATAAATCTCTAAAAAACATTTCTCTTTGTGTGAGTACATGTGTGAACAGTTATGTGTAGAAAGCTAGAGAGCTGGTAAGCTACGGATGATAGACAGTAGGTAGGTGGGTGATCTACCTAGCTACGAACCTACGTATCAGAAATGAGCTCACCTAGAGGGGTGGGGTGAGGAGGGAGATGGGAGGGACCTTCAAAAGGGAGCGGGTATATGTATACCTATGGCTGATTCATGTTGAGATTTGACAGAAAACAGCAAAATTCTGCAAAGCAATTATCCTTCAATAAAAAATTAATTAATTAAAAAAACAATGAATTCAGCTGAATTTAAAAGATTAGCCCTACTCAGGCCTGATGTCCTCTTAAGTATTCAACTGTCTCCCCCTACCAAACAGAATACAGAGAGTTGCAGGCAAATTACCTCATGTGGGAGCACATATTGTTTTTGCTTCCATGACTATTTCCCAGTCGGAAAGCTAGCCAAGAGCTGAAAGTATTTTTAAAATATTCTTTGATCTCTTTATTATGTCTAGGAAGCGTATAATCAGGGACCCCAGAGTCTCCAGGCAGAAGACCAGCTACGGCTGCGATAACCACACAGCACGTGTGTATGACCCTGCTGAACGTGGCTGGTGAAAGAAGAGTGGACATGTTCATCGCTCAGTCGTGTCCAACTCTTGGCAACCCCTGGACTGTAGCCCACCAGGCTCCTTTGTCCATGGGGTCTTCCAGGCAAGAATACTGGAGTGGGTTGCCATTTCCTTCTCCAGAGAACCTTCCTGGCCCGGAGTGGACCCGGCATCTCTTGCCTCCTGCACCGGCAGGGGGGTTCTTTGTCACTAGCACCGCCTGGGTGTGACCTGGTGTGCACCACTCACCTGCTGTTCCCTCCTGTGGGAGGAGCAGAGCTGGGTCCACCTCGTCGGCCCTGGAGCGCTGCTGCCTTCGTGCTCACACACGCGACGGCTTCCCCGTAAACATCACTGCAGCTGCGCGGGGTGGAGGGCCGGCGGGACGGCCCCTCCCAGGCGCTCCCTGTCATGCCCCCAATCCACCCAGAAGCTGGCGGGGTGTTGAGTTTCTGTCCCCACAGGCTAACATGGCCAAACCCTCCTTGGCATTCACTTTTGTTCCTCCCCAAAATTAATATGGAAAAGCTAAAAGCCTTGCAGTCCTTGCAGGTCATCAGGAGCCAGTCTCCCCTGCCCCGGGGAGAGGAGACTCCGGCTCAGGGGGGTGGGAGGGTGGCACTGCCCAGCCTCTCAGCCGCTACGCGCCTCGTTCTTCAACCCGATCTGGCCGAGACATGCCTGCTGCCAGCCTTTTCCTCTCTTTGTGATCGCTGTTTCCTCACTTCTCAAAAAGAAGACACAGTGCTACCACTGGGAACATGATGGGGGCAGGCTGCCCCTCTTCTGAGAGCCAGGGCACTGGGCAGGAGGCCCTGGCTGGGGGGCGAATGGTGCCCGGCCTCTGCATGCCCGCTGGGTCCAGCTCTCTGTGACCATCCCCGTGAAGCAAGGGGGACTCTGTTATCAGGCGCTCACTTAGAACAGTATTGATGATAGATCTTTGCGATGTTTGTATTACTCAGCGTTTCAGAGGCACCAAGTGCTAAATTTATACCAAAATGCCTTCTATTCTCATCTCTTTATGTGCACTTTCAATGACCAAAATGACATGAATAAACTTGAAACACTTTTAAGAATAATTTGTTGTTTGTTGTTCAGTCACTAAGTCGTATCCACCTCTTTGCAACCCCGTGGCCAGTACAGTCCATGAAATTCTCCAGGCCAGAGTGCCGGAGTGAGTAACCTGTCCCTTCTTCAGAGGGTCTTCCTGACCCAGAAACCAAACTGGGGTCTCCTTCATTGCAGGCGGATTCTTTACCAACTGAGCTATCAGGGAAGCCCTCAGAAAGGTAGGTACAATTAAGGTTGTAGGTACAATAACATGAGTGGATAATATTAGGGTTGTAAATACAATGGAAACAGTGAAAGTGAAGTCGCCCAGTCGTGTCTGACTCTTTGCGACCCCATGGGCTGTAGCCCACCAGGCTCCTCCATCCATGGAATTTCCCAGGCAAGAACACTGGAGTGGGTTACCATTTGGGTTAAAAAGAAGATAAGCAATCTTTCCCAAATGTTAAAGAAGAAATTGTCTATTATTATTAAATAGATGAGGGTGGGTATTGATTCAGAATCACGCTTAAATTTTAAGATGCTTGTGGGTTTTTAAAGATGTTCAGGCGTAGCCAGTCAGTGAAAAGAGTAATGTGACAATCTAATTTTAAGGTATTAACACAAAATTGCATATATTGCAATTTTTTACTTGAACAGAATGGAAAATTCTAAACATCACCAGAAAGGCAAGTGAGGACACCACAGGTGAGAAGGTGGTTTGGGGGGCGTGTGTTGAGAGCAGGTGGGGGCCTGCTCGTGGAGGGACCGCGGGTTGCAGGCAGGGTCTGCCAGGGGGCCTGAGCGGGTCTCTGCCCTTCGCCTCTGTCTCCTGAGCCCCCAGAGTCTGTGGTAAGCTTAGCGGGTGGGGCTTCAGGGAGACAGCGGTCCCGAGAGTCTCTGCTCCGGATGGCTCTGTGTCCCCTGTGGACATCAGCACCTGTCTGGGCCGGCGAGCTGACTTCCTCCCAGCGTGCACTGTGTGTGGAGACCACCGTGTGACACTGTTACGACACCAGGGTCACTGCCGATGGTCTCCATGGAAACCCCCATCACCACCTTTCCAGCGCATCTGAAATCAAGACTTGAACTAACTCTAAGCCCATTGTCTTATTACTTTCTCTCCCCATCCCATGAGCATTGTATGTCTTCCAGGAACTGTCAGAAATGTGGTTTTGAAAACTCTCGAGTTTGTTTCCATTTTTATACTCCCCAAGGCTCTTTGTCAGCTTTTACATTAAGCCCGCGCAAGGGAAGGTTTTCCTTATTCTCACAATCCCTTTTCTTCCCTCATCTTATAAAGGGAGCTTTCATTTATTGTCATCATTATTGACGATATTGCTACGATCTGGCTGCTTGATGAAATCTGCTACTCTGACCAGAGATGACCCTGGCTAGAGACCAAAGTGGGTGGTTTGCTTCGCTTCTAAGATGGGGATGAGGCCCCCACGAGAGGCCCTGTGCAGAGCATCTGTGGGCTGGGGATGTCCTGGGCACACAGGGTTCTCTCCGCCTCCACCATGAGACACATCGGGCACTGCTGTTCCCACTGACCGATGAGGCAGGGGAGGGCAGGGCACAGCTTCTGAGGGCCGTGCTATGGACCAGAGGCCCCAGTGTGGCTGCCTGGGAGTCTCATCAGCTGGCACTTGTACAGCGAAGCGTCATGAACCAAGGAGGCTGCCAGCCAGGATCACTGAGAGGGCGGCTCAGGAAGGAGGGGGCTCAGGGGGCTGCTGGTAACCTCATCTCAGGAAGACATTCCAGGGGTGAGGGGAAGCCAGGAGGGCCCTACAGGGCAGTTGGAGAAGAACGTACAGCCCACCCAGCAAAAGCTGAGTCACGAGGTGATCATCCAAGGTGAGCAGCCGGTGCCTCTGCCCAGGCTTTGCCCCACAAGGACTCTGGGCTCTTGGCAATCACTCGGGTGCCCACATGGCTGCCTGGACACACAGGTCCAGTAGCAGCTCTGGACAGCCCAGTGCCCATGTCCCCAGTCCTCCCTGGAGCCTGGAGCCCACTCTCTGCACCATGTAGACCCTTCATCCAGCTGCACGGTCATGAACAAAGCGAGTTTTCTTCGTCTGACACATGAACACCATCTGGCGAGAAAAGCTGTGGAATAACTGAATATGATTCGATAATTTGGGGGCTTTTATCCCAGCCTCGATGACTCGCGAGGCTCCCAGCTGCAGTTCACGGGGCTGTCGGCGGTTGCAGCCTCACGGACAGGTTTATGAATGCCAGGGCGGAGAGACTGGGGGAATTCCCGGGAACACGTGCTGCAGTCCTGCCGGTAACTGATCCTTAAGATCAACGGTCTCCCTCGAGCTCCACGTATTTCCTACAGCAGATGAAGAGCCCTCACTCTCAAACACAGCCAGCTACAGAATATAGTCTGATTCTATATTTAATTTTTAAATTGAATTAATTGACAAGAAAGCTCTCTATGTGTGTGATTTGAAAAGTAGGTACTTATTCATCAATAAAAAGTGATTATCAGTCAGTGCTGCTGCTGCTAAGTTGCTTCAGTCATGTCTGACTCTGTGCAACCCCAAGGACGGCAACCCACCAGGCTCCTCCATCCCTGGGATTCTCCAGGCAGGAACACTGGAGTGGGTTGCCATTGCCTTCTCCATCATTAGTCAATAATGACACAATATTCACAGTGAATGATTTGCAAATGGAGGATTCAAAGTATGCCACCTGCAACAGGCAAAGAGGAAATTTGTAACTAGACTGTCTGACGTGTAAGTCTGTATCACACACGTCCGGCAGCGTTTCCCAGAAGTCACGTGTCGAGGGCTCCTGACCCGCCTTCTTAGTGTTTTGGTCCCAGTCGTCACGAGGCTGGTCACTCTCATGTGGACATGCTCAGTCCTGGCTTCTGGGGGTGGGGGGGGGTCAGGGTGCTAAGACGCTGGGGATGGACGCCTTTGCCTCCGAATCTCTGGGGCTCCAGGGCCCAGGAGGAGCCCATCTCTCATGGAACTCAGCCTCCTGGGGTCGAGGCGTCACCCGATTCCTTCCAGCACCACTAGGGGGGTGTGGGAGAAGGTGGCTTCTTTACACATGTCCCACCAGCCCCTCAAGAGTCTTTCACTATGAACCAGAGGCCAGGGGACGCATCTGATGCTTTAAACTTCACACAGGCGTATTTCCTAAAACACAGCCACATAGACCATGTGAAAGCACTGAAGCCAGGACAGCACTTTGCAAACGTGGAAATTTTTCAAGACAACCCGTGCTATGAATTTCTTTTCTTTTCTTTCTTTCTTTCTTTTTTTTTTGCTCATATCATTGTGAAAGTATTTACTGTGAAACCAACTGCGGATGGGTTAGCATGGCTCTTGGACTTGTAATTATTGCATTTTTAGACCCAGCAGAGGGGTGGGAGACAGAGGCCAGCCAGCAGAAAGGAGGTCAGGGCCGGACCCCAGGGGTGAAACAGCCTCAGGGTCTCAGAAATAGACCCGTGGTCCCCACCGTCCGTGTCTCTGCACCCCCCAATGCCACAGGACAGATACTCCAGAGGGAACCCCTAGGAGAGTGGGGTATACGCCAACGATGTCGCCAGCTCAGAAAACACAACAGAAGAGCCTGTATGGGCAGCTGCGGCGGGCAGGACCCTGGTCCCAATGCCCCCCAGGCTGGCAGACGACGGACGGGTGGCAGACAGGGAAGGCTGCAGCGCCTCGCTCAGCACCCCCGCTTACTGGAGCAGCGTGGCTCCCTCTAGCCAGCCCATCTCACAGGAATGAACCCCGAGGAGGAAGAGCTGGGGCTGGAAAGCCTTTTGATCTTCCTGAAAGATGGTTGCCAGATGGGGAGACAGAGAACCGCTCGAACATTACGAATATACACTTAAAATCATCTTCATCTTGTTCAGCTTTCCCTTGCAACTCCGTATTAGAGGAGAGATTTATCATAGCCATGACTGGGGTGGGGGGAGCTTTTAAGGGAAAGAGGGTACCTTAGAGATGTCAAGGGCAGGCAGGAGTGCAATTTAGGGCTCGTGTCTCTCAGTCAAAAGGACTCATTTATCCCAGGGGAGGATGAAAACACATACGGAACAAATTTATGGAAAATATTCACCCATTGATCTGTTTATTACTCGGATATGAAGGAAAAGATTTTGAAAACCTTTCCCCACATTTTTCAGCTTTGCCACTCCCGGCCCCCAAACACAGACCTTTCTTCTCGCAATCTGCAGGCTGAGTCTAAAAGGAGTCTCTGAGATGTACATGATGATAAGAAAAATATATTTAAAATGATATGTTTTAAATATGTCCACCTCCACCAGGATTTTTACATCTAGAGATAAAGATCAAACTCCGTACAGTCGCATTTATACCGTGGAGACATAATTGAAACGGTGCATGTCTGCACTTGCCCTACTTGTTGACATAAAAATTTACTCAAAAAGAAACTTCATGATCATTCAATCAAATATATTAATTTTCCAATGAAAGCTTTTAGATCAGACTTCTAATTATGACTTGAAACATCTCTCATCAAGCATTTAGTCCAAGCAAAACAAGCAGAATGTTTAAAGTTTAAATTGGGGAGCAAACTATGGGTCCGAAGCAATGGAATGTGGTGAGCCTGTTGCATGGACAAACCCGCGTTTCCGCTTCCCTGTCGAGCTCAAATGGTGCCCCTTTTTGTCAGCTGTGAGCGTTTTTCTTGCAAGATGCACAGTGCTGATGTGCTTGGGTCCTGATTCTGCCAAGAGTCCCGTGGGATCCATGCCCACGCTTTGGATGCATTGAGAATGCTGCAGCTTAGAACGTGCTGAAGACAGGGCCAGCCGACTGGCACAGACAGACACACACGTGCTGGGCAGACGCTGGGCACCACGCTTTGCAGTGATTTGTCCCTCAACCCTGACCCAGCCTGGTGGCCACCTTGTTCCCATCCAACAGCGACCTGGATTCTTGGGTCAGAAATCAGCAGCGGTGGTTTAGTCACTCAGTCATGTCCTACTCTTGTGACCCCCATGGACTATAGCCTATCAGGCTCCTCTGGCCATGGGATTCTCCAGGCAAAAATACTGGAGTGGGTTGCCACTGTCTTCTCCAGGGGATCTTCACAAGCCAGGAATCGAAGCTGCTTCTCCTGCATTGCAGGCAGATTCTTTACCCACTAAGCTATAAGGGGAGCCCCAGGAGGCAGTACTTCCCCCAGTTTGGAATCAGAAGAGAAGTCAGATTAACTCACTGAGAGTGCTCATTTAGAGTGCTTACATCAAAATTAAGAAGGAGTTAATTCCACTCCACTATCCTTAGATTGTTCAAAAGAAAATCTCAGAGCTGCGAATACAGAACAAATCCCCTTTGTAAGTCGCAGCTATGAGTCAAGATTTCATGTTTAAATATTTGCAACAATAAGGCTCAAAGGTTGGAGAAAACACGTTTATCTGACCTGTTGATCGAGGTGTTGAGCTGCGTATGGAAGGTCTGTCTCCCACTCGAACACGCAGCCTCTGCTGGTGCTCCGCACCGCCTGCATTTGCAGACGTCTGGGGCAACTGATTACTGGAGTCCCAGAACTGAGATCCCACCAGTGGGGACGCTGGGTCCCTGCGCATCCCCGCTCCCCGCACTGGCTGTTCAGGGACCCTCCTCCAGGTGGAGACCCTCCTCCATTGCCTTCTCCAGCGAAGCAACCAGCTTGTCCGCTTGAGGGACCCACTGGGGCTGGAGTTTCCCCCAGCCTGCTTCCTAGGGCAGGGCCAGCAACAGCAGCATCCCCGTCCCAGGGCTGTGGGAAGGAAGGCTGGGTGCCCCCTCCCTTGCCTGTCACATTCCCTTCTCACCCACAAGAGCCTCACATGGGTGCCCCGTAGGATGGGGAGCCCCACCGCATGCTGAGGGCAGATGCTGGCAGAACTTGAGACAGTGTTGGCAAGAATTCCCTTGTCCACCTCTGAGGCTGGCACGGGGATCCCCTCGCTTCAAGAAGGACCAAGGACTTGATGTGGGAGCTTACTTATCACTCACTGAATGTCCACAACCCCGAATTCGTGCATCTGAGATGATGTCTTTATATTAACCGTCTGTGTGCAGGCATCTTGCCAGATTAAGAAGGGCAGGGACCGTGATGAACAAGGCGTAATTTCTGCGTTTGAGAACCCGAGGCTATAGGCTGAAACAGCCAAGAGGGAAACGGCAGTAGACAGGGAGGCACCGTGGATTAAGGGCCTGATGTGGAGGGAGGCTCAGTGGGGTTTGCACCTGTTCAAGGAAGACGGGACAGAGGGTGATAAACACAGAGGAGGCATCACCCGGGGGGAAACAAAACAGGCAGGCACATTCTGTCTCTGAGGCTATAAGGAGGCTGTTAGAACACTCTTGTGGAATAAGCAATGGGAATCCATGTGGCAGAAGTGAGGAAGACGTTTCAAAACCTTTTAACGGAGTCCACACTTAAGGCGATTAAAATATGTCACTGATGCATGAAAAACAGAAGCGTTGCCTCTGTCCACTCTCCTTCTCCTCACTCGGAATTCGCTTAAGTGCGGTTGGCAAAGCCACGCATATAGATATGTTTAATATCCTTCCATAGACGAATAGATGTGCGAGCGTGTGTGTCCACGGGATGTACAGCGGTGAGGGGAGGCACTCTACCCTGGTGACCCAGCCCATCCCCAGGATTCCTATGGAAACTGTACCTGCCTGGTAATTATTATTCTCACCCTATTAGCATAATGATAGCCCACTTCCCTGGCGCTGCATTTTTATCCACCATCTCCCAGAGGTCTTTAAGCTTGTTAATAATCATTATAGATAGCCAATGAAGTGAATCGCAGCTGAAATGAACTCACCTGAACTAAAGAGATTAACCCTGCTCAGGCCTGAAGTGCCCCATAAGTATTCATCAACAGTCTCTCCCTATCAGCAAATAAATAATAAAGAGAGTTATGGGGAAATTACCCCGCCTGGGAACACATATTTTTGCTTCAGTGAGTGACTCCTTCCAAGTGGTTCCAGCTTTAATTAACACTGCCGAACACATCTGAGCCATTTTCAGATGCAATATCCTACAGAGGAGGTAGGGGGTTTCTTGGCGCCTCAGTGTTTTATAAGATGCTACGATAAATCTGTCCGCTGATACGATGCTACATGAAACAGAGACTCAAGCAAAGGATCATCAAAAGAAAACGAAACTGACCTTAGGTTGTAGGGTAATTTACTTTCTTCCTGTCCCCCTTTTTTCCCTTTTATAATTCCAAATCAGGTTTTTCTCAGACACAAAAATGTTTCTGATTCTTTGTCCCAATTTGCCGTATGATGTGGGCTGGTTCTCAGTTACTCTGAGTTTCCCATCACATAGACGAGATGAGCCGTGCTGCCCACAGAAGTCACGTGATGGACAGGGCCACATCTGTGCCCAGGAAGGGGCGGAGACCACTAGTGGCCCTAAAATTCATCCCGAAAACGCTAAAGTCCTGTAACCGTACCAGCTGGTCACCCTTTCGGTGAGCTCAGCCTCTTGAGAATAAAGCTTCTTTCCCAATCCGTGTGAGTTCTCATTTTTATTCCTTAATTATGAAGAGTTCATCAAAGCATAATAAATACCCCTTTCAAAACTGCAAAAAATTGCATGATACTTTGTTTATTAGAAAAGCGCTACAGATCAGTGCCAAGAAATTTCCATAAGACAGATGGAAAAGGAAAAAAAGAGCAAGAGGGGGAGGAGGAAGGAAAAGAAAACAAAATACAAAGAAACAGAAAGCCCAGACTGTTGGTCCCGTCCCACATTTTCCCACATTTTAGCATCTATATCACAGTCGATCTTAAAGGAGATCAGTCCTGAGTATTCATTGGAAGGACTGATGCTGAAGCTGAAACTCCAATACTTTAGCCACCTCATGTGAAGAGCTGACTCATTTGAAAAGACCCTGATGCTGGGAAAGATTGAGGGCAGGAGGAGAAGGGCATGACAGGATGAGATGGTTGGATGACATCACCGACTTGATGGACATGAGTCTGGGTGAGCTCCAGGAGTTGGTGATGGACAGGGAGGCCTGCCGTGCTGCGGTCCACGGAGTCGCAGAGAGTCAGGCACGACTGTCCGAATAACCGCAACAGCAGGCTCTCTCCCTCACCCACTGGGTCTTCCTCCTGGAGGGGTTGGGGAGCCACAGATTGCGTCTTGACTGTTCTCCTCCCAGGGAAGCTCTCGGGGGAGGGCAGGTCAGCTGAGGGTCTCCCTTGTTGAGGTCCCTGGGTGGGCCACAGTGGACTCGGGCCAGACTCAACACCCCCCGTGTCCCCCGGGGGCTCCAGGGCCCTCTCCCGCTTCCAGGGGGGCCATGCTCCACCGCCCAAGCTGGGCTGCACACTGCCACTCAGTGCGTGCACACACACACACACTCAGTCTCGTTACGGAACTCATCTCGTCCCCTTCACCATCCATGTCTGGAGACTCGGCCTGTTTACCGTCTGTCCACCCCCACGGCCTCTATCCAGCCCTGTACCTTCATGTTTTTACGACTGTTCGGTAATGCCTCATTGCTATTGTTGTACCCTACCCTGCTTGTCTGGCGAATCAGAATCTTTTGAAAAATAAACTCAACTTCTGTTGAGGATACAGCAGCCTGGTGTCCTATACTCCATGGGGTCACAAAGAGTTGGACACAACTGAGCGACGGAACTGAACAGATACATCTCTAATCAAAATTTTTATTTAGGCTCAAATGCCACCGGTAGGGGCAAGTGCACAGTTGAGTGTACAGTTAAAATGCCCTTTGAACTTCCCTTAAATCGAGGAACTTCTCAGTAAAGCCCTAGGTCTCGTACTAAGTCCACATCCCCTTTGTGTTGCTTGTGGCCTCACAGCCTGCAGATGTTGACTTGTGTGGGTGGGATTATATTTTCAAATCCCTGTATATTCCATTTTATTATTCATCATATTATTTCTTATCATTTTTTATAGCATGACAAGATGGTTTGATATTTTTTAATCCACCTCACTAAAAGGGCAGAAGCCATCCAGGTTTGAGATCAACTGCAAAGAGGACCCACCTTGCTGGACCCTTCTCAGGCTGCTTGGTTTGCAGATAAAGACTGAGTAACAGGATATCCAGGTGGAAGCGCCAGCTTCCAGGCAGACACTAGGTGGGCAGGTCCAGGTAAGGGGTCAGGTAGGACCGCTGGTGGCACTAAATGCTCTTTGGCATGAGTGCTTGTTCCTCAGCATGACCCCACTCTTTCTGGGCAGGGTCTGAGGAGGTGTGAGCGCCTTTGGCGTTGATCAGAGGTTCAGCTTGTTTTAACTATGTGGAAACATAACTTTCATCATGTTACTAAGTCAAGGGTATAAAAAAGCAAAAATCCTCAAATGTGGAGCATGCTTTCTTTTGTTGGGCAATGGTCGATTAATGCAGCTATAGACACACACAGGTGCGTGCACCCGTGTGTGGAAGCAAGCACACTTGTACACTCTAGGACCACTCTGACCTCAGAATCTTGATTTTAAACACTATCTGAGGCCACCAGATTCTGGCTGTCTAGCAGCAGCTCGATTTAAACCTGGCTCAGATCGCCATGTAGAATATCGGAGACTCAGTGGTTTAAACAAGCACCCATTTCCCACTGTCCAATCGTCTAGGATGTCCAAGGTCAAGATGTCAACAGAGTCAGCAGGCCTGGCTCCTGATGACGACCCTCTCGCTGGTTTGTTGACCAGCCTCTCTGTCTGGGGGGAGTTTGAGCTGTTCCCTGTAGTTGGGTGTGAGCAGGGTATTGACTGCTGTTCCCTCAGAAGGACGGGCCCGGTCTATCCATCCGTTCTCCTGGGGATGTTATGCGTGAGGCTTCTGCAAACACTCTAACCCAAGCCATTTTGTAGAGTTATGTTTTCAATTCTTTTGAGTAAATACCACAAAGTGAAATTTTGAGGTCATCGATGGTGGATGTGGGTGTAATTTTAGAGGAAAACTATTTTCAAAGTGGTTGAAGCATTTTACAGTCTCGGTAATCCCAGCTTCTTCACAGCTCCTCAAATCTGCTATTGTAGCTTGAGTTTTAAAAAGTGCAATAGAAGCATAGGTGATATAGACACAGTGAGTGGTAAAGATAGACAGACAGACAATAGATAGATAAAGGATGAACGATGGGTGATGAGTGGATAAATAGATGGATGGATGGATACGTAGATAGATTGACAGACAAGAGATAGACAGGCGGTGGTAGATAACGGGTGGATAGATATTAACAGATGATGGATGATGAGCGGATAGGCAGAGAGGGCCAGAGGAGAAGCAGGAACAGCGCCTGGGGTTGGAGAGAGACGAGCTCTGGGTCTGGTCCTCACCCACCTTGCCAGCCGGGAATCAGGGGACGCTGGGCATCTCCTCCACTCCTCTGGGAGCATGAGCTCCTGGTCTCTAGACGCGCCGCGATCATGCCTACCCCTCGTCCGTCTGTCGGGCCCCCTCCCGCTCCTGGCAGCGCCTGGGCATGTCTCCATCTGTGCAGCACTCACGCTCACTTTCTGTCAGATCTCCCTGCCCGCTGAGACCTGGTGACCCCTGTCCTCTGCTCCCAGATCACCACGCACAGACTCTCAGGAAACAGGCGACATGTCTCCACTGGCTGTCCTGCCCCCCTGACTCCCTCACTCTGCTAGCGAGTGCTCCCAAACCCAGACTCCCTCCCTACCTTCTCTCACTGGCTGCAGGGTCTGAAGCCCCACAGAGCTCAGACACGGAAACACAGACCTCTCCTGAAGCTTCGTGGTTCAAATGACACTCTCTTCCTGCACTAAACTCTGTTGGGCTAAAAATGTGGTTTTCAGTGCCTCTCAGAGGGTTGTTGAAATAGTTAGATGAGGCAGTTTGTATGAAAGCATTTTATACACTGATAAAATATATTATGGGATGCTACTGTTGAAAAGTGAAAGTCGCTCACTCTTGTGCGACTCTTTGTGACCCCGTGGACTATACAGTCCATGGAATTCTCCAAGCCAGAATACTGGAGTGGGTAGCTGTTCCCTTCTCCAGGGGATCTTCCCAACCCAGGGATGGAACCCAGGTCTCTCACATTGCAGGCAGATTCTTTACCAGCTGAGCCCCCAGGGAAGCCCAAGAATACTGGAGTGGGTAGCCTATCCCTTCTCCAGAGGATCTTCATGACCCAGAAATCAAACCAGTATCTTCTACATTGCAGGCAGATTCTTTATCAACTGAGCTATCAGGGAAGCCCTGATAAATGATACTAATAAACAAACCGGAATCAGAATCCACTCTACTTTTAGACATTCTCTGGGTGAGTTACTTCACAATGGTTCTGCCACCTTTGCTGGCTTGACTGTTGTACCAGGTGGCGTCTAGGTTACAATTCACAGGGCGCCTCTCCTCCACCTGTGACCTACCTTGGGGTCTGCAAGGCCTCACCCTCTCCATCCTGGCGCCCCTCAGCACAGGTCTGGGCCCCTGTGTCTCTCCCTTAACTCTGAGCATCAGTGTCTCCTCAGCGCCTCCCAACAGCAATTTGACCTCTGAGCACTGGCCCCTTGGCTCTTCAGTCAAGAAGGCTACGGACATTCAGCTGCTCCTCCTCATCTCCCAGAGGCCTAGCAAGGGCCCTAGCAAGGGCCTTCATCCTCCCAGGAAAGTGTCTTCCCAGCACCTACCTTCCAGTTCATCACAAGAACCCCAGTCCCGCCTGCAGCAGCTCTTAGCTGCTCTTTTTCTGGACGTAAATAATACCGTTCCTCAGACCGTGCTTCGTGAGCTACCCGCTGAATCAACACACGACCTTACCTTCACCCAACGAGTCCCCCATCTGCCTCCCCATCTTTGGCTATGGCCTCATACTTACCTTCCACACTTTTCTGAGCACAGTAGGTCCCTTCCTTCCACCTCAGGCACCTGAGACATTCCTACATGAAAATGAGTTCTGTTTTCTCTCCCCCAGCTCCTTATGTCCATCTTTGCTCAGCAATCATCTGTTAAACAGATGAGATTACTGAAATATAGCAAGAAAATTGTAGTTGGATTTTGGTCTTTTTTTTTTTTTTTACCACTAGTCTTATTTCTTGGCAATGTTGGAAGAGTGGTCCCTCCCAGGCATTTGCAAATCTCCTCTTGGAATTTGTCTGCTGCAACTTCTAGGAGCCCCAAACTGGGTTCCAACCAACTGTGGCATTCCTCAAGTCATAAAGAAGGCTGAGAGCCAAAGAATTGATGCTTTTAAGCTGTGATGTTGGGACAAGACTCTTGAGAGTCCCTTGAACGCAAGGAGATCAAACCAGTCAATCCTAAAGGAATTCAACCCTGAATATTGGAAGGACTGAAGCTGAAACTCCAGTACCTTGACCACGTGATGAGAAGAGCTGACTCATTGGAAAAGACCCTGATGCTGGGAAAGATTGAAGGCAGGAGAAGAAGGGGATGACAGAGGATGAGATAGTTGGATGGCATCACTGATTCAATGGACATGAGTGTGAGCAAACTCCGGGAGATGGTGAAGGACAGGGAAACCTGGCGCGCTGCGGTCCAGAGGGCTGCCAAGAGTCGGGCGTGACTTAGTGACTGAACAACAGCAAGGTAAGGGAGCTTCCAAGGACAAGTGGCAGACGTGCGCCCCAGACTCGGAGCAAGAAGCTAACAGCAGGCGCCACTGCCACGGCTAAGTCAGAAAGAATAGCAGTATCTCCTTGTTAGCTCTGCCCCGACTGCTGATTCGCACACAGCATGCTTTTTAAACTTGTTCTTATTTTTTAAAGATTTTTTGGATATAGACCACTTTTAAAGTCCTTATTGAATCTGCTACAATATTGTTTTTGTTTTATGATTTTGGAGGGTTGTGGACCCCGAGGCATGTGGGGTCTTAGCTTCCTGACCAGGAGCCATTCCTGGGCCCCCTGCACTGGCAGGTGAAGTCTTACTACTGCCGCTCAGGGAGGCCCCACAGCGTGTGTGTGTGTGTGTTTACCAATCAACAACCAAAGCACAGGAATTGCGCCTCCCCTCAGTGGAGGATGGGCTTCCCTGCGGTCAGCTGGCGAAGAACCTGCCTGCAATGCGGGAGACCTGGGTTCAACCCCCGGGTTGGGAAGATCCCCTGGAGAAGGGAAAGGTCACCCGCTCCAGTGTTCTGGCCTGGAGAGTCCCACGGACTGCACAGCCCATGGGGGCGCAGAGTCGACATGGCGGAGCGACTCCCACTTCCCTTCCCTCTTTCACTCGCCGGGGTTCCTGCAGACTGTGTGAGCTTCAGCGGCCGCGGGCGCAGACCCTGAAAGCGCGCTGTGGCCATCAGCACCGTCCTTCTCAGAGACGCTGTCCTGGTGGCTTCTGACCGTGTTTTTACTCTGGCATAGAGACCCACCGCTCCCACGCCCTCCCTCCAAGGCCTGCTGAGGCCCACGCAGACCTTCAGCCAGAGCCTGCAAGCCTCCGCTGTGGCTGCCCCAACTGCTGTCTTTAAAATGTTTGGTTTCACTGACATGCAAGGGCTCACACACGTGTGTGTGTGTGTGTGTGTGTGTGTGATGAATTCAGGAACAATCCCACAGCTTAGATGAAAACATACAACAGTCAGAACACAGCAACCCACATGTTTCACCAGCATCCTTGTCGTATTTTACTCTGCATTTCAGAATACCTCCTTCAGGAAAAATTCCCCACATCAGGAAATGGTGTCAAAACTGTTCAAATGTTTCTCAGCAGCCACAACAGTTTCTGCTTCATTATAACATTGTCTAAACTCTCCTGAAGCTTTCTTTGCTTCTCAAAGTTTTTGTTTTATTTTACAACTCTCTATTAGCGAAACAGTGAGCCCCTAAAACATTTTTGCAGGACATGCAGGGTCTCAAATGCCACGGACAGCCATGCACTTTTACATCAAGACAAAGTTGTCAAGGAAAACCCATCAAACCAGACACATCTCATCCCCCTGGCAGTAAATAGGCTCTCAGATCCGGGATGTTTGTGAATAAAGACACCGGTCAGCCCAGGGCACTCTACACACACACCGGCACCCCGCCTTTCCAACAGAAGCACAGGAGTCAGGGCATCTGTGGACAGCGAGGTGTTGAGACAGCGTGAACTCTGATCTGCTGCACGGAGAGGGAGGGAGGTGTACACGGTGAGGACGCGGTGGAGAGGGCAGGGCTGCCGGGGCAGGCGGGAGGCGAGGCGGCGCTGGCCAGGCACTGTCACCCAGGGAACAGGACCACGGGGCATGGATGGATGGGCGGGTCGGTGGGCGGATACAGGCAGGGAGCCGCCCCGTTCCTGTGACCGTGGAAGAAGCAGCTCTGGAGGGCTAACGTGGCTGACCCCAGCTCTGCCCCATCCACAGGAAGGAGCAACACGTAAGCCATTTTCAGCGAGGTGTGTGCGCTCAGCCGCTTAGTCGTGTCCAGGGCTTTGCGACCCCATGGACAGAAGCCCAGGAGGCTCCTCTGTCCCTGGGATTCTCCAGGCAAGAATACTGGAGCGGGTTGCCGTTTCCTTCTCCAGGGGATCTTCCCCACCCAGGGATCAAACCTATGTTTCTTGCATCTCCTGTATTGGCAGGCAGATTCTTTACTACTGCGACACATTTTCACCGATAATACCAAACATTTCCAACAGGATCATACACACGTGCTGTGTGGTTATTTAGGCCATAGCCAGGCTCCTGCCTGGAGATTCTGGGGTCCCTGGTTACATACTTCATAGACACAGCAAAGAGATTAAAGAGAACATTTTCAGCTCTTGGGCAGCTTTCCAACAGGAAGAGTAGACTGCATACACTGTTTTCCCCGCATTTTGTTTATATGGTAGCTTTTGCACTTTTCAACATGAACTAACATTTTTGTAAATTATTACTACTCGTAAACGACTTGGGGGGCCTCCCTGGTGGCTCAGATGGTAAAGAATCTGCCTGCAATGCAGAAAACCCAGGTTCGATCGCTGGGTTGGGAAGATCCCTGGAGAAGGGAATGGCCACTCACTCCAGTGTTCTTGCCTGGAGAATTCAATGGACAGAGGACCCTTGTAGGCTACAGCCCATGGGGTCGCGAAGGGTCAGACACGACTGAGCAACTAACAATGACTAACTAACTAACTAAAACGCCTTGGAAAGCAGAATCCTCTCCAGAAGGGAAAGAAACCATGGAATCCTGAAGGCATTTTAGTGAGGTGCGATGTCACCTATTTCCAATGGAGACGAGCTCTGCATTCCAGGAGCAGTGTGGTCACACCTGCAGGGGGCAGAGAGAAAAGGAGGGGCACTTCAGCCACTGTGACTCAGCGTTTTTACAGACTTGTTTGTCTCTGATCTTATAAACATTTTGTCGAGGGTGAATAATCTTAGAACTTACAGAAAAGTTGCAAAGACAGTTCAGGGAGTTCCTACATCTCTTCACGCAGGTTCCGCTGAAGTCAGCGTCTTCAGTAACTAGGGGGCATTTGCCAATGTACTAAGTAATTAATGCGGCAACAACACTGTCAGTCAAACACAGGCGTTAGTGGATTCTGCCAGCTTTTCCATCAACGTCCTTTTTCTGACCCAGGATCCAGTCCAGGAGCATTTAGTCAGAGGTCTCCAAGGGCTCCTACAACCTGGGACAGCTTCTCAGACTTTTTCATGACTTGAACAGTTTGAAGGGTTTCCAACAGATTTTCTGTAGAATGTGCCTCTGTCTGATTGCTTGAGGTTGTGTCCTGACTAGTCTGGGGTTGTAGGTCCTGGAGAGGAAGAATCTACAGGATCAAACCTATGTTTCTTGCATCTCCTGTATTGGCAGGCAGATTCTTTACTACTGCGACACATTTTCACCGATAATACCAAACATTTCCAACAGGATCATACACACGTGCTGTGTGGTTATTTAGGCCATAGCCAGGCTCCTGCCTGGAGATTCTGGGGTCCCTGGTTACATACTTCATAGACACAGCAAAGAGATTAAAGAGAACATTTTCAGCTCTTGGGCAGCTTTCCAACAGGAAGAGTAGACTGCATACACTGTTTTCCCCGCATTTTGTTTATATGGTAGCTTTTGCACTTTTCAACATGAACTAACATTTTTGTAAATTATTACTACTCGTAAACGACTTGGGGGGCCTCCCTGGTGGCTCAGATGGTAAAGAATCTGCCTGCAATGCAGAAAACCCAGGTTCGATCGCTGGGTTGGGAAGATCCCTGGAGAAGGGAATGGCCACTCACTCCAGTGTTCTTGCCTGGAGAATTCAATGGACAGAGGACCCTTGTAGGCTACAGCCCATGGGGTCGCGAAGGGTCAGACACGACTGAGCAACTAACAATGACTAACTAACTAACTAAAACGCCTTGGAAAGCAGAATCCTCTCCAGAAGGGAAAGAAACCATGGAATCCTGAAGGCATTTTAGTGAGGTGCGATGTCACCTATTTCCAATGGAGACGAGCTCTGCATTCCAGGAGCAGTGTGGTCACACCTGCAGGGGGCAGAGAGAAAAGGAGGGGCACTTCAGCCACTGTGACTCAGCGTTTTTACAGACTTGTTTGTCTCTGATCTTATAAACATTTTGTCGAGGGTGAATAATCTTAGAACTTACAGAAAAGTTGCAAAGACAGTTCAGGGAGTTCCTACATCTCTTCACGCAGGTTCCGCTGAAGTCAGCGTCTTCAGTAACTAGGGGGCATTTGCCAATGTACTAAGTAATTAATGCGGCAACAACACTGTCAGTCAAACACAGGCGTTAGTGGATTCTGCCAGCTTTTCCATCAACGTCCTTTTTCTGACCCAGGATCCAGTCCAGGAGCATTTAGTCAGAGGTCTCCAAGGGCTCCTACAACCTGGGACAGCTTCTCAGACTTTTTCATGACTTGAACAGTTTGAAGGGTTTCCAACAGATTTTCTGTAGAATGTGCCTCTGTCTGATTGCTTGAGGTTGTGTCCTGACTAGTCTGGGGTTGTAGGTCCTGGAGAGGAAGAATCTACCATAGGATCACATATCAGGGGCCTGTGACATCCATGCAATACCAGAGGGGATGCCCGCCTGGACCCATGGGCTCAGGTGCCTCCTCTGTAGAGGTGCTGGGCTTCCCCCTCAAGACTCCTGGTCTGGAAATGAGGCACAAATTCCTACTCAATCTCCATGGGGAGCCATGGCAGGGGAAGGGTTAGGTCCACTTCCTGGAGGGGGATGTTTACGTACCCGATTTGGAATTCCTCTGTAAAGACATGTCCCTTCTTTTTCTTTAATTATAAAATATATTCTAAGATCTAGTCTCCTTATTTGATAGATCAGTAAAATAAACATCTCCTGCACATGCTCTTAAGAAAAATTATTTCCTTCTCCAAGGGATCCTGACCCAGGGATCAAACCCTCATCTCCTGCGTTGATAGGTGGACTCTTCACCCCTGAGGCACCAGGGAAGCCCTTTGGAAAAGTGAGAGAACCCTAACTCACTAGTGGAGAGGAGCAGCGCCTTGCACACAGGCAGGTTGCCGTCTGCCTGTTCCCTCCTCCGGGTTCCCCACCGAGCACACAGACAGGCTGGACCTTCAGATGCCACGTTTCTGATGAGCGCTTCGCTCAGAGTGAAGGATCATGGTCTTCTCAGTCGGAAAGTTGCTTTTTAAGCCTGGGAAATCCCTGTTGGTTCTGAAATGCTTGTTTTCCTCTGCAACCCCCAACCCTGAAAGGCAGCAACCTGCTCTTGTTTCCGGTTTACCTTGACCAGAGTGAGTCGGCTACAGGAACCTCGACTTGAAATGAAAGTCATGTCACTGAGGTTCTATGTCACAGCTCGAGGGTCTGGCTGAGCTTTCACATCAGCTGGTTACGTCTGTTTGGAGGTCAGCACAGCTGCACAGCCCCGTGGCTGGGCGGTGGATTCTGGAGTGTTCTTTGGGAGGCGTCAATGAAGCAGAAGTGTGTGAAGCGTGGATCCTGGTACGGGTGATATTTTAAACAATTACAGATGGTGCGGGGCCGGCTGTAAGTGACAGCAGCGTCAGCCCAGAAAGGGCCTTGACAAGCTCCATCCTCCCATGATTAATTACGGCGCGCTGTCTCGGGCACTCCGATTTCCTCCCTTGCAGCTCACAGCCCCAGTGAAATCTGTAGCTCGTATTACACCACACAACACAGGAAATGTCTTTTCATTGCCCCATCCAAGGACCACTCGCGCCTGGAGAAGTTGCTAGGCAGGCCTCCCTCTGACAGTTTGGACCTAGAGATGACTTGACACGGGGAACCCCGAAGGGACACACCATAGGAGCAGCCCCTCTTTTATTTAGTTCTCCGAAGTGGATGATGACTTAAAAACTGAGTCAGGCCGATGGCTGTCCAGCAGAGCAGCACTACCTCTCAGGAGAAGAGGTCCCTGAAACAGAGGTGGCTTCACGGATGAAAACACCAGACCATCTTGCCTCTGCTCCCCTGCTCTCATTTCACTGAGGCTGTGAGATAGATGACACGGACTCATACGATAAGGCCATGGAGACACTGCTTTCCGTACGTCATCCATTTTCTCCCCCACGCCATGCAAAGCCTGGCGTCTCCCCCAGCCTGATTCCATGAGCGGTATCAGGCCAAGGGCTCCAGCCACTCCTCCGGGAGTCTGGCTGGTGGTCAGCTGCTCAGGGGAGCCCAGTGGTCAACAGATTTCTCCACTTGAGAAAATGAACATGGAGACTTCAGACCTCAGTCTTTGGGTACAACTTCATGGACATTTTAACAAGTGCGGCTTCTAAGGCAAGTTGTCTTGCTGCTGTTACTTACATCTTGCCACACAGCTGTACAGCCTCCAGATCCCCAGCACCCGCTCTCTGCAGAAGTGATGGCATCACGGGGACTGCAGCTATCATCAGAGACCAGACAAGGCCAAATACCACCAGAGAGATGGCGGGGACCACGGGGAGATGGTAGGGACCATCAGTAAGGATGGTGAGGACCACGGGAGAGATGGTGGGGACCACGGGGGAGATGGTGGGGACCACGGGGGAGATGGTGGGGACCACAGGGAGATGGTGGGGACCATCGGTGAGGATGGTGAGGACCACGGGGGAGACGGTGGGGACCACGGGGGAAACAGCGGGGACCACGGGGAGACAGTGAGGACCACGGGAGAGATGGTGGGGACCATGGGGAAGATGGTGGGGACCACGAGGGAGATGGTGGGGACCATCGGTGAGGATGATGAGGACCACGGGGGAGACGGTGGGGACCACAGGGGAGATGGCGGGGACCACGAGGAGACAGTGAGGACCACAGGAGAGATGGTGGGGACCACGGGGGAGATGGTGGGGACCACGGGGGAGCCAGCTGAGCCAGCAGCTGGAGGAACATGAAGTCCAGAAGACACAGCCCTTTAAGTGCATGGTCCCTGTAAAGAATATTAGAAACACGAATATCACACTATCCAGAGTCGCTGAGGATGCTACAGACAGAGGCCCGCCTGGAGCAGCAGCGTTGTCCCGGGACCGTGGAAGCACAGAGGGGACAGGGTCTGCTCCCAGCCCCGCTCAGCATCTTGCACTGGCTTTGGGGCTGTCCCCCGCGCCCTCCCTTCTGCACCAGCTGGCATCCTGGGCTTCTCTCACCCGCGGATGCCTGCAGGGCTCCCGCTGTCTCGCTCCACTTTGGGGCTGCCCAGCCAAGCAGGGGTGGGAATCCTTGGGTGCGCAAGCCCTGAGCAGGCAGGAATTGCGCTTCCTTGCTCCTTTGGGTGACGCAGCCCAAGCGGATGTGAGACTGGCGGTCAGCACCAGTGCGAGCACAGGCCTGGGGAAGTGGCCTGGCCTGGGCGGCCCAGTCTGTATCTGGCCTTCCCTGGTGTGGCTGGCATTTCCTCCAAGTGCAGCCACACACACCACAGTGAAGACTCAGCTGGAAGGACCACAGACCCAAGATCCTCTTCGGGTAGAAAAGCCAGTAAGATGGCCGGGGGGAGGCAGTGGGTCCCGACTCCAGGGGGGAGGACACACAGTCCCATCAGATCAAGGCCCTTATGTATCAACACCACAGACCAGGTGGGAGAAAGGGCACATCAAATAGCCAAAGTGAGAAAAGGAGAGATATTCACCCTCCCTTACCAGGGAAGCAAATTACTGTCTCACAGATTCACAAATATTCAAACACCGAGACCAACTTGGAGGCCAGGTCAAGGCCGCCGTCCCAGGGGCTCCTCCCGGGGAAGAGGGGCTCGGAGACCCCAGGAGGCTGCAGGGCCCAGGCCTCCCTCCCGTGGGCTCGGTCTCCAGCGAGGATGTGGGCTCCTCAACCGTCTTTGGTAAAGCGAAGTGACACACGTCCCCAGAGCTCCGCTGACACCTTTAGTCTAGACGGCCTGGGCCACTGGGGAGTCTCCACTTTTATTATTTTGAGGAAATGCATTCTTGGTGAGCAAAGTCGTTTTTGATCAAACTCTAATGTCAAATTCTCCATGGCTCCTTGGTTCTGAACAGCAAGAGTCCTGTTTCCTTTCTCTGACAATTAGCATGCAGGCTTTTACATCAGGGCCCCCAGCGGCCCCCGGGCAGTGGCCGGGAAGCCTGCAGCTGCCGGCCTGTCTGAGTCGGGGGCCAGCCCTGGACGCCGCACACCCCGTGGCCCCTCCTGAGCATCCCCGGGACCGGAGAGCCCGCTTGGCCTCGAGAATCTCGCCAGGATGCGGGGCATCCTGCGCCAGCCTGGGCCACCTCGTCAGGAAGCTGCCGGGAAGGCCGGCCCCCGGGACCTCCGACAGGAGCATTCCAGAGCCGCGCAAAGAAAACAGGCACTTTCTTGGCTCTCCTCCCACTCTGGTGCAGGATGACCGGCTTTGACTGGACTGTGCGATTCTCCATCTGGGTTTTGCAGCTTGGTTTTATCATCCTGAGTAAGGTGGGGAACGGAACTCATATAATGGGTTGCAGACCACAGACCCCAAGTCCTGTCCAGCAGCCCCACGTGCCGGAGGCATGGGTTCTGGCCACCGTGTGCCATGCGGGATGCTGGGGGCCCAGGAGCCGTCTGCACACCTGGGACCGCTGTTTGCACCCTGACTTGTGAGAAGGGAGAATTCTGAGACAGCTTGGAGACAGGTCTTCAGCCTCCAGATCTTGGCTCCTCTACCACAAGTCCCCAGTCCATATGGGACCCTCTGCTTCAAAGGTACCACGGTGTTGAAGCATTTGCTGGGTGGAACAAATATCTTCAGTATGCTTTACTGGAACTAAAGACAACTCATACTCCTATGAGTCAGAAATCTTTAACCCACTCAGTTCATTTGACACGCCAGGAAGGAAATGAATTTACAAATAATAAGACACTCAAACAGTTAATATCCTCAATCTGTGAAGGACTCAAGAATAGTGAAAGCACAAGGCCTAACAGGAAAACAGACAAAAAAACGTGCAGACGATCCACGAAAAAGAAGTATAAACTTCAACAAAACGTGCAAAGAAGCCGCTGTGCCCTCGTGGCCAGATTTAAAGTTTTGTACATTCAGTCAGAGACATGCATTTTTCAGCCGTCCTTTAGCAAAGGTTTAAGAAGTGATCTTATCTATCATGGTGAAATGGGTGCGAATGAACTCATTTGCGTATACTCGGTGAGAACATATGTTGGTACAAGGTTTTTGGAGAGGAATTTGACAACTGATTTTTCCAAAGCCCAGCAATAGCTGCATTTCTAGGAATTCACCCAAAAACACCACTGGACAATGTGCAAAAATTTGTGCCTGAGGATGTTCATCTTAGCAACGTTTGTAATAATGACAAATTAGGTTTGACACCCCAAAATAGGGGTTTGGTTAAGTGAAGTATAGGGTAGCATTTTAATGGAATTCAGTGTGTGCGTGTGTGTGTGCCTGTGTGTGTGTGTGCGTGTGCGTGTGTGTGCCTGTGTGTGTGTGGGTGAACTGCTCAGTGCAGCATGTGGGATCTTAGTTTCCAGAACCAAAGCCTGAACGTGCGCCCCCTTCAGTGGAAGCCTGGAGTCTTAACCACTGGACCACCAGGGAAATGCAGTGTGGTCTTTAAAATAAAAGTTGAAGATCTCTGTTTCCAAAGGTTCATAGTATCCTGTCATGTTAAAAGCGACACAATAGTGTGCTATCATATAAACGATATGGCACGAATAGACAGAAATAAAGGAACAGCCTGCAGGAAGCCTGCTGTAATTTAGGGTGGTGCTCTGTGGTCCATCAGACTGGAGATGTTTCTTTTTGATGTTTCTGTGTTTGTGAATTCTCTCTGTTTACAGTGGACATTGCTTTCAGAGTCAAGAAAAATAGTTGTTTCAATTTTCCGAAAGGTGGACTGCCTATTTTTGGCTCTTGAGAACTTGACAATGACTAGGAATTATGTCTCTTGGCCAATGTGGAAGCTTCTTTCCACGTTTCTAGAGAGCTGTTTGCAATAAGTGCTGGCACCTCCTCTCTCTCTCTCTCTTTTTTTTTTCAAGAGCTCTTGAATCCAGGCTACTTGCATTCCCATCACCTTACGTAACATCTCGCTTTGGGTAACTATTTATGGACACAGACCATTTTTCTCTGGTTCTCTTCATTTTTCTTTTCTTCTACGGGGCGGAATGTGGAATGCATTTTATCTTTCTTTTAACTAGTAATAGTACATTCTATCTTATGGTAATAAATCCCTTTTAAGTGTTCCATTCTTAAAAAGCCACCAAATGTTTCTATAAATATCTGCAATGTTTTATTTCCCTTCTGAAACTATTTTTCATAAATGGTTTTAATAACTAACCCTTTCAAGCTTTGGTGCACAGAAAATCTTACCTGACTCTGATGTATTACATTTATTCTTCTCTTTAAGTTTTTTTTAAGGGACCCACAATGGACAATGTCAGAGTGTCCTTGACCTCAGCTCCGGAGACTGCCATCTTCACCAGCACTTCCACCAGAGTCATTTCTGTGTTCCAGGACCCAGTGGGCGATCCCGGGGTGCAGTCAAGCTCACACCCCACTTCCACCAGAGTCGTTTCCGTGTTCCAGGACCCAGTGTGTGATCCCGGGGTGCAGTTGAGCTCACAGCCTGTTACTGGGTGGACTGTGTTTCCTAGCCGCCCGCCCCTGCCCCCAGGTTCATATGCTGAAGTCGCCCAGTGAATGGAGATTTGTTCTGGTGGCCTAAGCAGACCGACACACCTGCCTCTCCTGCTCCTGACAGAACCTGAGAGCCCTGGTCAGTTATTTCTAGAATGGGCCTCAGCTGGTGTTTATCCAGCATTTTCTCATAGTTACAGTGATGCCATGAATGAGGAGTAAAAATAATGCAGGAAGCAGGCTCCACCGCCTCACCAGGACATCCCAAGGGTCTCCTGGTGTTGGTGCACACTGCTCTGACAGCTGTGGGTGCCATGTCCATGCCTCTGTGAACAGTGTGGCATCACTGCCACCCCGCTGTGATGACCGTGATGGCAACAGAGGTTCACAGCCAGAGCAGCTACCTGCGAGGAGCCCAGGACTCTGCACTATCCGTAGAGCTTCCCTGGAATCCTATATTAGCTCCAAACAGCAAGTGAGAAAGCAGTACACTTGTGTTTGTCACGGAAGCTCCTGCAAAGAGTCCATGCTCCTCTCAAGAAGTCTTGTCTGCACAGACATCTCCAAATCCAGGAACTAAGGCGGCTGGATGGACAAGGTTGCAGAAGGCATCTGCAATGCGGCAGCAGAGGGGCCAGCGCACAGGGTACCGGAAGGAGGTGGCAAGGGCGTGCAAGGGCCAGAGACGCTCGGCAGGACTGTCTTCTCAGAGCAGCGCCCTGAGCTCACACAGCGATGAGTGGGATGAAGTCCCTGCTGTAGTTGTTTTCTTTTTTAATTGTACTGAAGTATAGTTGACTTACTGTGTTGCATTAATTTCTGCTGTACAGCAAAGTAAATCAGTTATATGTACATATATACACACACACACGTATGTTCTTTTTCATATTCTTTTCCATTATGATTTATTAAGGATATTGAATATAATTCCTTGTATTATACAGCAGGACTTTGCTATTTGTCCATCCTATGCATATTAGTTTACAATGCTGTAGAATTAGAAACACCTAAATCAAATTCTTTTCGATTATACAATGGAAGTAACAAATAGATTCAAGGGATTAGATCTGATAGACAGAGTTCCTGAACAACTATGAATAGAGGTTGGTTACATAGTACAGGAGACAGTGATCAAAACCATCCCCAAGAAAAAGAAATGCAAAAAAAGGAAAATGGTTGTCTGAGGAGACCTTACAAATAGCTGAGAAAAGAAGAGAAGTGAAAAGCAAAGGAGAAAGAGAAAGATAAACCCATCTGATTGTAGAGTTCCAGAGAATAGCAAGGAGTTAAAAGAAAGACTTCCTAAGTGAACAAGCAAAGAAATAGAGGAAAGAAATAGAATGGGAAAGACTAGAGATCTCTTCAAGAAAATTAGAGATAGCAAGGGAACATTTCATGCAAAGATGGGCTCAATAAAGGACAGAAATGATATAAACATAACAGAAACAGAAGATATTAAGAAGAGGTGGCAAGAATACACAGAAGCACTACACAAAACAAGATCTTAATGACCCAGATAACTACAGTGGTGTGATCACTCACCTAGAGCCAGACATCCTGGAGTGTGGAGTCAAGGGGGCCTTAGGAAGCTTCACTACAAGCAAAGCTAGTGGAAGTGATGGAATTCCAACTGAGCTACTTAAAATCCTAAAAGATGATGTTGTTATGGTGCTACACTCAATACACCAGCAAGTTTGGAAAACTCAGCAGTGGCCACAGGACTGGAAAAGATCAGTTTTCATTCCATTCCCAAAGAAAGGTAATGCCAAGGACTGTTTAAACTAACACACAGTTTCATTCATTTCAAACACTAGGAAGTTAATGCTCAAAATCCTCCAAGCCAGGCTTCAACAGTACATGAACCAACAACTTCTGAATGTTGGAAGCTGGATTTATAAGAGGCAGGTAAACCAGAGACCGAGTTGCCATCACCTGTTGGATCATGGAAAAAGCAAGAGAGTTCCAGAAGAAACACCTACTTCTGCTTCATTGACCATGCAAAAAGCCTTTGACTGTGTGGATCACAACAAACTGTGGAAAATTCTTAAAAGGTTGGGAATACCAGACCAGCTTACCTGCCTCTTGAGAAATTTGTACGCAGGTCAAGAAGCAATAGTTAGAAGCGGACCTGGAACAACAGACTGGCTCCACATTGGGAAAGGAGTACATTAAGACTGCTTATTTAACTTATGTACAGAGTGCATCATGAGAAATGCCTGGCTGGATGAAGCTCAAGCTGGAAACATGATCGCTTGGAGAAATATCAGTAGCCTCAGATATGCAGATGACACCACCCTTATGTCAGAAAGCAAAGAGGAACTAAAGAGCCTCTTGATGAAGATGAAAGAGGAGAGTGAAAGAGCTGGCTTAAAATTAAACATTCAAAAAGCTAAGATCATGGCATCCGGTCCCATCACTTCATGGCAAATGGATGGGGAAACAATGGACACAGTGACAGACTCTATTTTCTTGGGCTCCAAAGTCACAGTGGATGGTGACTGCAGCCATGAAATTAAAAGATGTTTGCTCCTTGGAAGAAAAGCTATGACAAACCTCGACAGCATATTAACTAGAGACAATACTTTACCAACAAAGGTCTGTATAATCAAAGCTATGGTTTTTCCAGTAGTCTTGTATGGATGTGAGAGTTGGATCATAAAGAAGGTCGAGCACCAAAGAACTGATGCATTTGAACTGTGGTGATGGAGAAGACTCTTGAGAGTCCCTTGAACTGTAAGGAGATCCAACCAGTCCATCCTAAAGGAAATCAGTCCTGAATATTCATTGGGAGGACTGATGCTGAAGCTGAAACTCCAATATTTTGATCATCTGAAAGAAGAGATGATTCATTGGAAAAGACCCTGATGCTGGGAAAGACTGAGGGCAAGGGGAGAAGGGAGCAACGGAGGATGACATGGTTGGATGGAATCACCGTCTCAATGGACATGAGTTTGAGCAAGCTCTTGGAGATGGTGAAGGACAGAGAAGTCTGGAGTGCTGCAATCCGTGGGGTCACGGAGAGTTGGACATGACTGAGGGATTGAACTGTGTCCTTTTCTTAGTCTTCTTCCATTTGGGTGTGGGGGTCACAGGGCTGAATAGGAAGGCATTCAGGAGCCTCCTGGTAACCTTTGCGTATAACTGTCCATCAGTCCAGCAAGGTGGGGTATGAACTGGGTTTTCCCTGCCCTTTTGCTGTTGATTTAACTATTGCTAAGAGTCAGACACAACTGAGTGTCTTCACTTTCACTTTTCACTTTCATGCACTGGAGAAGGAAATGGCAACCCACTCCAGTGTTCTTGCCTGGAGAATCCCAGGGATGGGGGAGCCTGGTGGGTGGCCGTCTATGGGATCACACGACTGAAGCGACTTAGCAGCAGCAGGACAGAGAGGCAACGGCAGGCCTGCCCGCGTGTCGCGGCCGTGCTGACACTGCTTCATGCCTCACATCATTGTGAGGAAACCACTGTGTCACAGAAGTGACTTTTAGCATTGATCGTTAGCTGCTGCAGTTAAATAGTCTGCGTGCCCATGTGCATTTGTGTGTGCGAGTGCAAGGCAGTGCGCACTCAGAGACACTGACTGTTGGATAGATATGTGGACCTGCCTTTGTTAAACAGAACCGGAGCCAGACCACAGTTAAAGCAGTAAAAATAGATTATCTTCAGGAATTATTGCAATGGGGGAGAGACCTCAGTATAAGTCTGGGATGCCTTCTGAACTCAGGAAGGACAGCTTGGTTTCCAGCCAAGGAGCAGTGTAGGAACAGCCTCTATGAGGAAACACCAGGGTGGGGGGTAGTCCTGAGGGCAAGTGGGTATCAGGGGTCAAAGGTGGGCATTCTGACTTAGCAGGACTCCTCTTGGGCTGGGCTGCGAAGGCCTCAGGAGCCTCCTGAAACTGGTGCAGGATGGGTCTCCGCAAGCCGTCAGATGGACTGAGACTCAGAGGAGGAGCGTGGGGGCTCTCTGTGCTCCAAAGCTGGCCCTCAACTCCAGCTGCTGTGAGCGGGGTGAGCCTGGGGGAGGGCCACAGCTGCCCGAGGGGTGAGGGCTCGCGGGATGGCGGGAGGGACAGAGGTGGCCCTGCCGGCGCCGTGGCCTCCATCTGCCGTGTGGCTGAGGTGCCCTTGTCCCCCTCACCCACGGCCCCCGGCCTTTAGCATGGGCTGAGGACGCTGCCCCGGGAGCCAGGGAGGCTTGGATGGAGAGGAGGTCCCCGTATGCCTGCATCTGTGTCTAGTGACTGAGCTTTAAAAACAACTCAGAAACAAATTATTCTGCAATTTAAATTTTTGCTTGGCTACTTTATGATTCAAGTATTATGTTATTATTCTGCTTTTCCAGTGAAGAAACAGAGACGCTCATGCTGCTGCTGTGCTTTTGGCCACAGAAAGTGATTAAACGTGTGGAGAACTGTGGGCTTCCGGGAGGAACACAAAGACAGCAGCCTCCCAGGCCAGGGTGGGCGCGCATGGTGACCTCCGTGGGGGAGCGGAGACCCTACTCCTACTGTTTTCCAAGCTCTCCACATCCTCGGTTTTACATACAAGTGTTTACACCTGATTATTCACGGCAATACCCCTCACTTACCCACTGTTAATGTTATTTTCATATACTTCAGCGGAAGGGGGATATACACGAGACTGATGTCACAAGCCTTGTTCACTTGGAGGCAGAGCACAGATTTATTTTCAAAAAGGATTCCGGTTAGTTTGGGTGAAAATGCCTTTGACATTCCTTGCCCCAGGTACCACTTTTTTGATCCCAAAGATGATGGGACAATATCTACACTCACGCTGGAATTAAGAATGAGACTGGCCCTTTCTTATTCATAAGCCACGGAATGATAAAACTGCTAAAAAAAAAATGTCTAGTAGTAACATTTCTGGGGTGGACAGAAAAAAACACATGCATGTTATGAAAAGGCATTATTTGATTTGAAGGTTTCCAGACAAAACTCCATCCACAGCATTTCTGGCTGTTAACTGCTCACCTGGGTAAGTCTGATTTCCTGGATATGCACGAGTGGGACCCCGTCCTGAGTATTTTCCCAGAGAGTGACATCATATGTTGTCTTAAGTTTTCATCTCTGTTTCAAGTCCCTTTTTAAAATATTACAATGTAATATCCATTTGATTTTCACAAATTCCAACCCTAGCAAAGACAGACAAATAGATAATACGGTTGCTATTTAGAATTACTGACAACGTGTTGAAAGCAACGGAACAGAAGAAGCACGAGAAAGGAGAATCTTATATGTAACACAGGAAGCGCATTGAAAGTTAGTACTTCTGAGCATCCCGTGCATGCTGGCGCTGTGCGAGGTGAGTTTTATGTGCTAGATCATCTCTTTAAATCTTTACGACCCTGAACTTACTATCCCATCTGCCAAGTTCATCCTTCAAAAGGCAGATAAAGTGGGAATTTCACTTCTCAAAATTGTTCCAAAGAAGTAAACACCCCTGGGTTTTTCTCCTCCACCCACCCCCTCAACTGACTCTTCCTCAAGGGAAGAATTAAGCGTCCTAAGATCCCTTCATGGGAAATAGATGTGGAAACAGTGGAAACAGTGTCAGACTTTATTTTTTGGGGAATCACTGCAGATGGTGACTGCAGCCAAGAAATTAGAAGACGCTTTCTCCTTGGAAGAAAAGTTATGACCAATCTAGATAGTATATTCAAAAACAGAGACATTACTTTGCTGACTAAGGTCCGTCTAGTCAAGGCTATGGTTTTTCCTGTGGTCGTGTGTGGATGTGAGGGTTGGACTGTGAAGAAGGCTGAGCACTGAAGAATGGATGCTTTTGAACTGTGGTGTTGGAGAAGACTCTTGAGAGTCCCTTGGACTGCAAGGAGATCCAACCAGTCCATTCTGAAGGAGATCAGTCCTGGGATTTCTTTGGAAGGAATGATGCTAAAGCTGAAACTCCAGTACTTTGGCCACCTCATGCGAAGAGCTGACTCATTGGAAAAGACCCTGATGCTGGGAGGGATTGCGGGCAGGAGGAGAAGGGGACGACAGAGGATGAGATGGCTGGATGGCATCACGAACTCGATGGACGTGAGTCTGAGTGAACTCCGAGAGTTGGTGATGGACAGGGAGGCCTGGCGTGCTGCGATTCATGGGGTTGCAAAGAGTCGGACACGCCTGAGCGACTGAACTGAACTGAACCAAGCAAGCGTCACCTGGTAGGCTGCAAGGAGAACCCCCGCTCTGTGGCCTTTCCAGGGGAGCCAAGTCGTTGGTTGCCTGGGACAGCAGAGGCCCCGCGTCCTCTGAGGGCTGCACGGCTGTGTCAGCCTGGCTGATCCAGGGGTGACCCTGACTGAAAGTGGGGACCCCTGGGCAGCCCTGTGTCTAGCAGCACTTTTGAGTGATGCCGCTGTCGCTGGCTCCAGTATCTCTCTTCAGCCTTAAAGCTGAGCAAATAGAGGTCTGCAGGCTGCAGCCTGCACCCCGACAGGGCAGACAATTTGCATCGTGTGGCGCTCTTCACCCGGGGAGTGAAGTGATTTCCCATTTCAGGTTTCGTCCTTGTTCAAACAGACGCCAATCCTGGCATCATGTTGCTGTTGTCCCGTCGCCCGGTCGTGTCTGGCTCTTTGCGATCTCATGGGTGGCAGCATGCCAGGCCTCCTGGTCCCTCACCATCTCCCAAAGTTTCCCCAAGCTCATGTCCATTGCATGGGTGATGCCATTAAACCATCTCATCCTCTGCCACTCTCTTCTTCTGCCCTCAGTCTTTCCCAGCATCAGGGGCTTTTACAGGAAGTCAGGTGTCTGCGTCAGATGATCCAAAGAGCGGAGCTTCAGCTTCAGCATCCATCCTCCAAATGAGTATTCAGGGTCGATTTCCCTTAAGATTCACCGGTTTGACCTCTTGCTGTCCTGGGGACTGTCAGGAGCCTTCTCCAGCACCACAGTTTGAAAGCATCCGTGCTTTGGCGTTCCACCGTCTGTGTGTGATTGCTGGGAAGACCATGGCCTTGACTATAGGAACCTTTGTCAGCAGAGCAATGTCTCTGCTTTCAACACTGTCTATGTTCGTCATCGCTCTCCTGCCAAAAAGCACCCGCCTTCCGATTTCATGGCTGCGGTCACCGTCCACAGTGAGTTTAGAGCCAAGAAGAGGGAGTCTGCCGCTACTCCCCTTTGCGTTTTTATTTGCCGTGAAGCAATGGGGCCGAGTGCCTCGATCTTAATTTTTTTTTAATATTTAGTTTTAAGCTGGCTCTTTCACTCTCCTCCTTCACTCTCCTCAGAGGCTCTTTTGTTCCTCTTCACTTTATGTTATTAGAGCGCTGTCATCCGCGTATCTGAGCTTGCTGATGTTTCTCCCGCCTGTCTTGATTCTAGCTTGTAACTCGGCATATGGGTTAAACAGGTTGACAACAGATAATGCTTCCTACGCCTTTCTCAATCTTAAATCAATCAATTGTTCCATACAAGGCGCTAACTGTTGCTTCTTGACCCATGTGGAGTTTTCTCAGAAGACAGGTAGGATGGCCTGGTGTTCCCATCTCTTTAAGAGTTTTCCACAGTTACGATCCGCACAGTCTAAAAGCTTTAGCACAGTCAATGCAACGCAAGTAGGTGTTTTTCTGGAATTCCCTGGATTTCTCAGCGGTCCAGTGAATGTTGGCAATGTGATCTCTGGTTCCTCTGCCTTTTCTAAACCCAGCTTGGACATCTGTAAGTTCTTGGTTCACCTAATGCTGAAGCCTAGCACGCAAGATGTTAAGCGTGACCTGACTAGCAAGGGAGATGGGTGCAATTGTCCAATGGTTTGCACACTCCTTAGTACTACCCTTCTTAGGAACTGGGATGAGGATTGACCTTTTCCAGTCTTGGCATTGTATCCAGCAACAATACCCTGAAAGGTTACGTTATTCTAGGAAAGCAGTATTCTTTCTGCAAGATTTAGCACTTTCAGCGCCGCTTCCACATTGTTTTTGAGGGGAAGTACTCAGCCCTCAGTACTCTGTCCTTGGTCCCCCCCGCATGTAAACACCAGCAGGCATGGGGGTATAGTTGCTCAGTCGTGTCTGACTCTTTGTGACCCTATGGAGCCTGCCAGGCTCCTCTGTCCATGGGATTTCCTAGGCAGAATATTGGAGCAGGCTGTCATTTCCTTCTACAGAGGATCTTCCTGACCCGGGGACTGAGCAGCACGTCACATGTTTCCTGCACTGATGGGTGGATTCTTTACCACTGCTCCCCTGGGAAGCCCCTAAACACCGGCTTCCTCTGCTCTTCCCAGGCTGGCCTGCTGCTCCCCAAAGCCATGGTCTCTGCTGACAAAGGAGGCCTTCGTGGGGCACGCTGGCCCTTCGGCCACTTCCCCACCTGCCCAGCCTCCCAGCGAATGCCTCCGATCTGCATTTTTCTGTTCCGTTTTGTCTGCATGAAGCATACTCATTACGTAAGTACAGAGTTTTTCAGCCTGGGTCACGTGTTGGGGCTACTTGTACTTGTAAACCCTTTACCCTTTCACCCTAGGAGACCGCCTCCTTCAGAAACCACCCCTCGAGCCCGCCTCTTGGCATCAGAACTTCACGACCCTCCAGCTTATCAATGTATTTAGCTCTCCCTTGCCAAAGAGAGGCATCTGGTCTACCACGGGTCCTCTGGTGATGCAGCCGAATTGTCATCATAGTTAGTGAACAACTAAAGCAGTTAAGACGTGCAATGTGCGTGATATAGTTTTCCGTGAAGATAGCTTTTCTCAGTCAATTCTTGCTATTAAAACATTTTCAAAGTTCTCTGTTAACGAAATTCTTCCAAGGATCTTTGTCATTTTTTATTTCCTGCCATCCAATGATCCAACTGTTTTCCACTGTGTGGAATGACCCATTGCGTGTAGTGCTGAGGGTTTAAACACCCACATCTCCCATAACAGACGCCAAGTGGGGACATCTGTTCCGCCTGCTCCCTGCTTAGCATGCAACCCTCCCATTCAGGACCCGGCATTTACACAGGGCCCTTTGGAGTTTTGGACTTCCCAGGTGGCTCAGTGGTAAAGAATCTGCTTGCTAACGCAGAAGACACAGGAAATTCGGGTTCAATCCCTGGTCAGGAAGACTCCTGGAGAAGCAAATGGCAACCCACTCCAGGATTCTTGCCTGGGAGCTGCCATGGACAGAGGAGCCCAGCAGGCTACAGTCCATGGTGTGGCAAAGGGCCAGACACGACTTAGCAACTGAGATGAGCACATTGGGGTTTGCCTCCAGGGACGGAGGGAAGGCCAGCAGCAGGGGTCCCACGCTCCCCTCACTCATCTGCCCTGCTCGTGCTCCTCATTGCTATCCATGCTCACCCACCACCTCTCTGAGCACATTCCTTCTCCAGTGTATCACTGCCTCAAGCTGGCTGGCGTTGGCTCCCACCGCTCCTGACCACAACTCTGGGTGATTCACAGGAACAGGCTGAACAAAGTGGAGTCTTATCCAAAGCTCTATTTCCCAATCATTCTGTACCTCACCACCAAGTGTGAGAAAATGCATTCGTCAAAATAGCCCATAACTCTGTGTATCTTACAGCCCGTCATGCAGAAAATCAACATGTCAGACTTTACCGAACCAGCTAGTCACATTTCTCACATTCTGTATTGTGCATTAAAGTCCATGTTCTGGAAAAGACTCTGATGTTGGGAAAGATTGAAGGCAGAAAGAGAAAAGGGCAACAGAGGATGAGATGGTTGGTTGGCATCACTGAATTGATGGACATGAACTTGGGCAAATTCCAGGAGATGGTGAGGGACAGGGAGTCTGCAGTCCATGGGGTTGCAAAGAGCTGGTCGCGACTTGGTAACTGAGCACACAGCCAGTGTTGCCAAGGGGAAAGTTCTGCTGGAAACTTTTATAGCACTTTTCATAAGTGTCTAATTGAATGTTGTTTCTTGTATCTTAATGTAAGGCAGATATTTCAATCTTTAAAGTCAAAAGTGTGTTGCTGAACAGCTTTGTCATCATTTTCCAATAACAATTTATTTAGACCTCTTTTTTTAAAAAAAACTCTATGCCCCTTAGGATCAGCAAATTGGCTACATATGCCTCAGATGCGTCAACTGGGAATTTTCCCCCTATGTTTGTGTATAAATGTGTCGATATAAAGACAAAAACCGCCTTTCCTCTTAGAATTGCTTTAAGACCTTCCTAATTCACAGTGAAAGCTGGACTGGAGCCAGAGTTACTTGGTGAGCTGTTAGCCACTCCAGCTCCGAGGCTGACACCCAACGCCTGCTGCCTGGGGGCGGGCAGCTTCCTCTCTATGCAGGTTGGGACTGGCAGCCGCTTGTCTGCAGGAGACACAGCATTTCAAAGCCCAGGCTCCACGCCTGATTTTGGAGAAAGGCCTACTACTGCATTCCCAAGTCCGACCCCAGGCCTGCTGGGGAGCGTTCCCTCGCCACAGCGGGGCTCGGTTTCCAGTAGTCTGCCCACAGGAACTTGGAAAGGTCTCCCTACCATGTCTTTCTGCACAGAGGGCCTAGTGGGAGCAGGCTGTGAAGGATGCCACCGAGCCGAGAGGAGCTGGGCTTTTCAGACGGAAGCTCCCTGAGAGCAAGGCAAGTGCGTAGGCCGGCCTCCAGCGCTTGTCGGGTTGGATAAATGCATCTGGTGAGGGCCCAGCACAGCCGAGGGTCTCTCTGGCCCATAGCAGATTTCATTTCATGATGACATGCTGCATTTCAAGAAGGCTGGCTTGATTGTTAACGAGTTTACATGCTCAGAGGGTGTGTAGTTTTACATTCTTGGGAGAATGATCAAGGGGTTCACAATCCAGCCAGAATTTAAGTTGATTCTTTCTTTGGATTGATATCAATATTGTTGAAAACGTGCATTTTCCCCCATTCTTTGTTAACCTGGAAATGCTCACCAGCATGCGAAGGCCTCTAAGATGGTGTCATGAAATAACTAGCATTTGTGTCCATTTCGAAATCCGTATGTGTGTGTGCTAAGTCGCTTCAGGGTGTCCGCCTCTTTTCGACCCCATGGACTGCAGCCCGCCAGGCTCTTCTGTCCATAGAATTCTCCAGGCAAGAACACTGGAGTGGGCTTCTGTGCGCTTCTCCAGAGGATCTTCCCAACCCGGGGATCGAACCCGTGTCACTCACGTCTCCGGCAGGCAGGTTCTTTTCTACTCGCTTCACCTGGGAAGTCCCCAAACCCCAGTGTCGCTGTGTTTGGAGTAAGGAAGTGATTCGACTTTAAATGAGGCCATAGAGGGGGCATCCTAGAGGGCGCTAGTTGTAAAGAACCTGCCACCTGATGCGAAGAGCTGACTCATTTGAAAAAAACCCTGGTGCTGGGAAAGATTGAAGGTGGGAGGAGAAGGGGATGACAGAGGATGAGATGGTTGGATGGCATCACCGACTCAACGGACATGACTTTGAGTGAGCTCTGGGAGTTGGTGATGGACAGGGAGGCCTGGCGTGCTGCAGTCCATGGGGCCACAAAGAGTCAGACACGACCGAGCGATGGACTTGAACTGAAACTGTATAAAAATGAAAATCACAGGAAAGAGGTCAGCGCTCCCTCCCGACACAGAACCCAGCTGGGAGGCGGCCGAGCACTGTCTGCACACCTGCTCCCCGAACCTTCATTAGGAAATGCCCGATGCTTCACCCTGATGGGTCAAGTCCAGATCCTTGGAGCCATGGGAACCTTCATTTCTAATAAGAATCTGCATGTTCCCATCCCCAGGGCCGTAAGCAAAGGCTGGCAATAGGTAGGATCCTCACAGAATCTGCCTCCTCCACCAGGAAAGTCTTTGGCCCCCGGCTTCATCTAGTCTGGCGTTTCCCATGATGTAGTACATCATGGGAAATGCTGGACTGGAAGAAACACAAGCTGGAATCAAGATTGCTGGGAGAAATATCAATAACCTCAGATATGCAAATGACGTCACCCTTATGGCAGAAAGTGAAGAGGAGCTAAAAAGCCTCTTGATGAAAGTGAAAGAGGAGAGTGAAAAAATTGGCTTAAAGGTCAACATTCAGAAAACGAAGATCATGGCATCCGGTCCCATCACTTCATGGGAAATAGATGGGGAAACAGTGGAAACAGTGTCAGACTTTATTTTGGGGGTCCAAAATCACTGCAGATGGTGACTGCAGCCATGAAATTAAAAGACGCTTACTCCTTGGAAGGAAAGTTATGACCAACCTAGATAGCATATTCAAAAGCAGAGACATTACTTTGCTGACTAAGGTCCATCTAGTCAAGGCTATGGTTTTTCCAGTGGTCATGTATGGATGTGAGAGTTGGACTGTGAAGAAAGCTGAGCGCCGAAGAATTGATGCTTTTGAACTGTGGTGTTGGAGAAGAGTCTTGAGAGTCCCTTGGACTGCAAGGAGATCCAACCAGACCATTGGAGATCAACCCTAGGATTTCTTTGGAAGGAAAGATGCTAAAGCTGAAACTCCAGTACTTTGGCCATCTCATGCGAAGAGTTGCCTCATTGGAAAAGACTCTGATGCTGGGAGGGATTGGGGGCAGGAGGAGAAGGGGACAACAGAGGATGAGATGGCTGGATGGCATCATGGACTTGATGGACATGAATCTGAGTGAAATCCTGGAGTTGTTGATGGACAGGGAGGCCTGGTGTGCTACGATTCATGGGGTCATAAAGAGTTGGACACAACTGAGCGACTGAACTGACTGACTGACTGACTGACTCTGCATATATGTTAAATAAGCAGGGTGACAATATGCAACCTTGATGTACTCCTTTCCCGATTTGGAGCCAGTCTGTTGTTCTATATATAGTTCTAACTGTTGCTTCCTGACCTGCATACAGATTTCTCAGGAGGCAGGTCAGGTGGTCTGGTATTCCCATCTCTTAAAGAATTTTCCACAGTTTGTTGTGATCCACACAGTCAAAGGCTTTGGCATATCGATAAAGCAGAAATAGATGTTTTTTGGAATCTCTTGCTTTTTCCATGATCCAGAGGATGCTGGCAATTTGATCTCTGGCTCCTCTGCCTTTTCTAAATCCAGCTTGAACATCTGGAAGTTCACAGTTCACATACTGTTGAAGCCTGGCTTCAAGAATTTTGAGCATTACTTTGCTAGCACGTGAGATGAGTGCAATTGTGTGATAGTTTGAGCATTCTTTGGCATTGCCTTTCTTTGGGATTGGAATGAAAACTGACCTTTTCCAGTCCTGTGGCCACTGCTGAGTTTTCCAAATTTGCTGGCATATTGAGTGCAGCACTTTCACAGCATCATCTTTGGAAGTCCCCGTACATGTGAGATATACTCTAAATAGGAGCAGAGGGGAGTTACAGAGACTTCCTAACTAGTAACCACTCTGTTTAGGATCATTCAGTATCTCTTAGTCTAGCCACAAACCACCAGCAACCTTGACCCCCACCCCTGCACTGATCCCAACCCATTTCGAATCCGCTCTAGGTGGTTTGACCCCACGCCCACTCCCAATAAATGGCAACCAAACTGTCCTGGGAAGAGCACACCCCCAGAGGGCAGTTCGGGTAACTGGAGGTCTGTCTCCTCGATGGCACCCCGCGGCCCGGGACACTTCAGAGCAGGGCTGCGCAGGGCTGTGTGCTAAGTTGCTTCAGTTGTTCGTGACTCTTAGTGACCCCTTGGACTGTAGGCCACCGGGCTCCTCTGTCCATGGGATTGTCCAGGCAGGAGTGCTGGAGTGGGTTGCCATGACCTCCTCCAGGGCATCTTCCCAACTTGGGGATCGGGCCTGTGTCTCTTGTATATTCTGCACTGGTGGGTGGATTTGGAGATCGGACTTGTGTCTCTGGTATATTCTGCCCTGGTGAGTGGATTTGGAGATGGGGCCTGTGTCTCTTGTAGATTCTGCACTGGCGGGTGGACTCTTTACTGCTAGCGCCACCTGGGAAGCCAGCTATGTGCAGCCTCATGAATTCTGCACCTGGCTGCTTCCTGGCCTGTTATCCTCTGCTCCCCACTCGCCCACTGCTGGTCAGGCAAGCAGAGCTCTTCCTTCCTCTCCCGCCTTCACGAGTGAGATCTGGAGAGGGGCCAGTAGTGTTCCGCACGTGCTGGGTACCCCTCTTTAGAGGGGCTGAAGGTGCTGTGGGCACTGAAAGAGAAAAGGTGTGCAGCGAGCTCAGACCCGCCCCCCACCCTGTGTGCCCAGTGCCCCCAGAGCTCCCAGTGCGCTGGACCCAGTGGTATCAGTGCCGTTCTTGCAAAATGCAATATGAGCGTGGAGACTTTCACGTGTCCAGAAGTATCCACTGGAGTTTCCACATGTTTCCTCTGATTAAATTTTATTCATTTTAGAAAAGAATTTGAGATGCATTTTTAGAACATTATCTGGTTTTCCACCGCATATCTTTGCCTTTTTGTTATAGCTTTAAAAGGGACCTTGGGGACCTAGCAGAGAACTTGAATCCGTCGCTCCAGGATTTGAGTTGAGCCTCAGCATGTCCAGCACTGCGTTCGGTCCATTGCATCACAGTGAAGAAGGCGTTGTTCTGCTCCCCAGCATGGCTCCAGAACAGAGGGAGGAGGTCAGCTTTCTTTATGATCCAACTCTCACATCCATATGTGACTACTGGAAAACCCATAGCTTTGACTAGATGGACCTTTGTCAGCAAAGTAATGTCTTTGTTTTTCAATATGCTGTCTAGGTTGGTCTTAGCTTTTCTTCGTGCCTCATTAACCAGGTCCTTTCTCCCTATCAGCTCATCAGGCCCATCTGTCCCCCTTCCCCAAGCCCTCGCTCTCTTCTCGCCTCAGAACTTTCTTTCTTCATCTCCCGCTTTGGGTTCTCACATCTCATTCTTTCTCTCCACTGAGTCATTCATCTCAGCAAAGAACCCCTGTCCTAGAAGAGGACTCTCTCGAGCCTGTGTGCCCCTCTGCACCCTCCACTCTGTTTCTTGGTGGGGAGAGTGGTCTGCCCACTGCATTTGTTTCCTTGCCAGCCCACCTTGAAGTGTGGTATCTTGAACCCCTTGAAGCTTGGAATCACAATTTTCTAGAAATTTTTAAAGTCAGCCCATGGCCTTGGGCTCAGCTTTCTGAGGAGTGGGGAGGGAGATGAAGAGAGGGCGTGCAGGCAGTGGTGGTAAACGGGAAGGAAATGGAAAGTCAGGATACAGGGATACTGATCTGACATCGAGTGATTCTGAGCTGGCATCAGGCTCACAAGAGAAAGTCTGTGGCCCTGTCTTGAGAAGCCTCGCTGGGCAGGCGGGGTGAAATTGCCTGTCCTACCTGTGTGCAGCAGGAGGTGGGGGAACCCACCTGCCAGCATCCCTGACTCTGGCTCCCGCTGGCCGGAGCTTGCGGGCCTCTGTCCTCGCCACCTGCTGGCTGCACTATCAGCCCTCAGGGTGTCTGGCCCAGGACCTCTCAGCCAGGAATACAGGGTTGGCTCCCTTCTGCTTCTCAGAGGTGTTGGTGATCCATCCCTACCACATCCATCCATCTATCTCCATCCGTCCATCCATCTATCTGTTTATCCACCCATCCATCCATCCATCATCTGCTGACCTATCTAATATTTATCTGATATCTACCTACCTACCTCAGACAGAATGAAAACCACAGTCACAGAAAACTAATGAACTGATCACATGGACCACAGCCTTGTCTAACTCAGTGAAACTGTGACCCATGCTGTGTGGGGCCACCCAAGACGGACGGGTCATTGTGGAGACTTCTGATGAAACACAGTCCACTGGAGAAGGGAATGGCAAACCACGTCAGTACTCTTGCCTCGGGAACCCCATAAACAGCATGAAAAGGCAAAAAGATATGACACTGGAAGACGAACTCCACAGGTCTGTAGGTGCCCGATATGCTACTGGAGAAGTGTGGAGAAATGACTCCAGAAAGATTGAAGGCAGGAGGAAAAGGGGATGACGGAGGATAGGATGGCTGGATGGCAGCACCGACTTGATGGACGTGAGTGTGAGTAAACTCTGGGAGATGGTGATGGACAGGGAGACCTGGCATGCTGCAGTCCATGGGGTTGCAAAGAGTCGGACATGACTGAGCAACTGAACTGACCTACCTACCTATCTATTGTCTCTCTCTCAGGTTCTCTGTTTGCTGTTTATCTATCTCTCTGTTATCTATCGGCCTATCATCTATGTATCTGTCTGTCTATTGTTTAGTCACTAAGATGTGTCTGACTCTTTTGCGACACCATGAACTGTAGCCCTGCCAATCTCTGTCCATGGGGTTTTTCAGGCAAGAATACTGGAGTGGATTGCCTTTTCCTTCTCCACGGGATCTTGGAGGGATTGAACCTGTGTCTCCTACATTGCAGATGGATTCTTTACAACTGAGCCACCAGGAAGCCCTCATCTATCTACCAATCTATTACCTACCTACCTATGGACCTTCCTATCTGCCTGTCTGTCATCTATCTCTCTAGAGAGCTATTCTCTGTTTACCTGTCTATTATATATCTCTATCATCTGTCTACCTGCCTACCTGCTTATGTAACCATGTTTCACAGGTAAGGAAACCACTGCTCTGGGAGATCAGTGACCCCGCCAGGCCCCTCCTCCAGGAAGGACCCAGCTGGGCTCATAGCAGCCAGTCCTCTCCGGTAAGCCCTGTTGCCTTCACCCCCTGCAGCCATCAAGGACCTGATTTGCCAAATTTCATCATGACATGGAGGGTTTAGGTGGAAAGAATTGGCTGCTTTTACCACCTGGCCCTTCAGCATTTCTTCTCAGGCTCAAGACAGGCTGGCTTGGGGAGAAAGTAACTTCCAGGGTCCCCACAAGCAGCAGCGGGGGTTTCCCCTGCCAGAGCTGGGGCAGGTGTCCGATGTGCATCATGGGCCCTGAAGGATGGCTGTGCCCCTCCGGGCCCTGCCATGAATCATCACCGCCCACATCCCCAGCACCTGGGAGGATGGTTTACTACACAGGATGAAATAATAATTCAGCTCTGTATTGACAAGCCAGGCAGTATATACTTCCTTGCCATGAAGGGGTGTGAATATTGTGCCACATTATTTACATAGTGGGCATCTCAACAGACGTACAAATCTGAATGGACTTAATCCACGTCCGTGTGACTGACAAGCATGCGGTTCAGGCTGTGTGGCCTCAATTGACCAAAGAGCAATTGAGTCCGTGTTTTTGAATGTGGATCAATGACACGCCATTGATGGCGTCGGCTGAGCAGCGGTTGAGCCTGTCACTTGAGTTGAGGGCCAGCATAGCTCAGTCTCAAATGACAGTAAGTGACCACCCCGTGTCAGCCCCGTGAAGCCCTCCTAAAAAATACGCCATAAACTACAGCCCTGTCTGCCCTCTGCTTTCAGTGATAATACAAGACAGTGCAAGAAAGAAATCAGGAAGCAATCAATTAGAGCTGAAACTCTGGAAATGTTAGGGAAAGATGAGTACGTGCCGAGGGTTCAGAAAGTGGAGAAAGTGTGAGAGCGTGCGCAACAGGGCAGCGAGGCCGGGGCTGCCCTTGTCTTGGCATTTTGACTTTCACCTCAGCAACAGCACAATGTGTTTTCCACAAAATATAATTCGAAGTTGAAGATCAACTGGGGGTGTTTTTTCTCTGAGAAAGCGGATCTCAGGGGAGTTTTGTGTGGCCTCTGTCAGCCAACAAATAAGGCTCCCCCTCTGCGCCCCTCTCCAGCACACACCCTTCAGCTTCGGAGAGAGACATCTGGCAGAGGAGGAACGCGGACGGGCCACCTGGGGACGGTGGGCTGCAGCTTGATGGAGCGTCTTCCTGGAACAGGTGCATCCAGAGTTAAGACTCTATTTTCAAACTCCAGAGATGGCAAGAGGGATGAGCAGTGCAGAACAAAAATGCGAAGCGTCATTTTTCACTTCATGTACATACATGTAATTTTGCAAAAATATATAAATATGACCGCAATGTAGCACTGAGCTTTGCTCCCTTCTTGTTTCTATGGTTCTCACTGCTGCGAACCCTGCTCCTTCCTCATCTTCCTCCTAAGCCAATCTAGGCAGTCCGTTGCAGGGAGGCCACTGCAACCACGTGGTACTCAGCCACACACACACACACACACACACACATCTGATCACACACCACAGACCCCGTCTCCCTCCTGTTTTCCCACTCCATTGTGTCTGGTGGATGCTGTTCCTGGCATAATCCTAACTCATTTCCAAAGCCACTTCTGATGCTTCCCAGTGTGGACATTCTGTAACACATTCAGAAATCCAAGCGTTTCTCTTGATCTGGGGCCACTCACTTTGCTTCTGATGTTGGACCCTCCGAGCCATGCTGTGCTGCCCATTTTTGTTCTTGGTTCTGTTCAGTTCAGTTCAGTCGCTCAGTCATGTCGACTCATTGCAACCCCATGAATCGCAGCACCCCAGGCCTCCCTGTCCATCAACAACTCCCGGAGTTCACTCAGATTCATGTCCATCAAGTCCATGATGCCATCCAGCCATCTCATCCTCTGTTGTCCCCTTCTCCTCCTGCCCCCAATCCTTCCCAGCATCAGAGTCTTTTTCAATGAGTCAACTCTTCGCATGAGGTGGCCAAAGTACTGGAGTTTCAGCTTTAGCATCATTTCTTCCAAAGAAATCCCAGGGCTGATCTCCTTCAGAATGGACTGGTTGGATCTCCTTGCAGTCCAAGGGACTCTCAAGAGTCTTCTCCAACACCACAGTTCAAAAGCATCCATTCTTCGGCGCTCAGCCTTTTTCACAGTCCAACTCTCACATCCATACATGACCACTGGAAAAACCATAGCCTTGACTAGACGGACCTTAGTTGGCAAAGTAATGTTTCTGCTTTTGAATATGCTGTCTAGGTTGGTCATAACTTTTCTTCCAAGGAGTAAGCGTCTTTTAATTTCATGGCTGCAGTCACCATCTGCAGTGATTTTGGAGCCCCAAAAAATAAAGTCTGACACTGTTTCCCCATCTATTTCCCATGAAGTGATGGGACCGAATGCCATGATCTTCGTTTTGTGAATGTTGAGCTTTAAGCCAGCTTTTTCACTCTCCACTTTCACCTTCATCAAGAGGCTTTTTAGTTCCTCTTCACTTTCTGCCATAACGGTGGCGTCATCTGCATATCTGAGGTTATTGATATTTCTCCCGGCAATCTTGATTCCAGGTTGTGCTTCTTCCAGTCCAGCATTTCTCATGATGTACTCTGCATAGAAGTTAAATAAGCAGGGTGACAATATACAGCCTTGACATACTCCTTTTCCTTGCTCAAGCCCTTTTGTACTTAAATCTTTATATAAGTGCCTATTAATTTTCTGGATGGTTTTCTGGGAGCAGGACTGCTGGGTTGAAGTACAGATGGGCCCTGACTTATGATGGTTTGACTCATGGTTTTCTGACTTTATGATGATATGAAAGAGACATGTATTCAGCAGAAAGCACACTTGGAGCTTTGAATCTTGCTATTTTTCCTGCACTGATGGCACGTGGCAGGACCCTCTTTCTGGGGCTGGGCAGTGGCAGCCAGTCTCCACCAGCCCCACGAGGATGAGGGCCAACGGGCCCCGCAGGACAAGCATCTGTCTTTCACTCTCAGTGCAGTATTCAATAAAGGTCACGCGATATTCATCATATTACAAAGCATGTTAGATGCTCCTGCCCAAGCGCGGCTCGAGGAAAGTGTTCGGAGCACATGTGGGGTGGGCTGGGCTCAGTTGCGTTGTTTTATAGCTTGTGTCATCAACGCATCTTTAACTCTTTGGTTCACGGGATTGTAAAGAGTCGGACAGGACTGAGCGACTAAGTACAGCACGCAGTACATGTTCTACTTAAAGCAGGCTTATCTGACATCATTCCCCCCGTAAGTCAAGGAGACCTGTCTCGTTCCTGAAGTGGGTGGCTGTGGCCTCGGACACCAGTGGTCCCCAGAGGCTGTGCCAGCGGCCTCCTTTGCTCGGCGTCCTGCCAGCCCCGGGTGTTTCTGAAATGACCGTCTCCCTCTTGCCAAAGAAAACCAGTCGGTGCTTCACTGTCCCTTTAACTCACACGGGGCTTGGGCACCTTCTCACAAGCGTGCCTGCTTCTTTGTGAGTCACATTTTCTTTGCCAACTTTTCTATTGATCTATCTCTTTTTTATTTTTAAGATGGGTTTTTTTCTCCCTTTAAAGTTGTGGGTAACACCCTTTCCGTCCTCGGCTTGTGGCCAGTCCCCGTGCCTGGTAGATGCCTCTGTGGCCACATTTAGGCTGGTCAGTGTTCCAGGGCCTTCCCACTGGACATGTGGTCAGGTGGTACCCTCTTCCTGTCTGAAGCTGGCCATGTTCTTGTGACTACTTTGGTCAATGGGCTGTGATTAGATATGAGGAGTTTGCCTTGGAGGACAAAACTATGCCAATCTCTCCCTTCTGCTGGGAAAACACCAACACTCCAGACAGCGGGGCCTCTGACATCAGGCTGCCAACCATGTCAGACCCCTAGTGTGACCGCATGGGGGAGAGGCCCGTCCACTCCACCATCAACAATGACCCCGGGTGGGACTGTGGCTTTTGTTCAACTTGACAGACACAGACATTGTCATGAAGAATTGACCTGCTGCGAAAGAAAGAGGGGGGAGGGAGGAAGCGAGAAGGGAGGGAAGGAGACACAGAGGAAGAAAGAGAGAAAGGAGCAGAAAAGAAGGAGGGAAGAAGAGTGAAGGATGGGAGGAAGGAGGGAGGGAAGAAAGAAGGAAGGGAAAAGGGAGGGAGGGAGAGAGCGCAAAGAGCTACAGACACAGAGGCTGCATTGCCCTGAGGACGGTCGGCACTGCGCGCCCACGCGGCTCTTAGTCACTGTCTCGAAAGACGATGACCACCTTGTGGTGATCAGATGTCTGGAGAACTGCTGCCTATAGGAACTTGCAGGATGATCGCAGCAGAGCAGCTCTACAGCGAGACAGAAAATCAGGATGTCTTCCCGTACGCTGGTCACCTTCATCTCTTCTTGGGGATTATTGCAAGAAAGGCATGATCAGAGGAGAGCTGATCCATTTGCAGGCAGTGAGAGAAGGAAATTGAGTAATAAAATTAAAGCAGAGATAAACAAATAAAGACTAGAAAAAACAATGTATAAAATCACTGAAAGCAAGAGTTGGTGCTTCCAAAATACTAAGAAAACTGACCAACTTTTGTCTAGACTGATGAAGGGGAAAACGGAGAAGAGTCAAATAATTGAAATCTGAAACTAAAGACGAGATATCACAAGCAAGGCTACAGAAATGGAAAGGGTTTTGAAATAATGCTGCTGAGAGCTGCACCCAAACAAATTCGGTGACTTAGATGAAACGGGCCAGTTTCAGAAACATACAACCAACCTGAAACAAACAACCAAAAGTGAATTATGAGGAAATAGAGTGTCTGAACAGACCTGTAATTAGCAAGAAGATTGAGTTAACGTAAACACTTCTCAACAACAACAAAAAAGTCCCAGATCACTGGCTTCACTGCGAATGCTACCAAACATTTAAAAAATAACTCAGACTAACTCTGCACACACACAAAAAATAACTCAGACTAACTCTGCACAAAGTGTTCCCCCAAACTGACGAGGAAGCACCTCCAAGCACACAGCATGAGCCCAGCACTATGCTGATGGGAGTCCACATGCAGACACTTCAAGAGAAAAAGGCTGTGGAGCAACATCCCAATGTGCCCTGATGCAGGTCAGCAGCAGAACCCTGGGGAGCAACTCAAAAGCACGTTAGTTAGGGGCATCATAAATTACAGATGCAATGAAGAGAGGTTTAGAGACACAGTGAAGAAAGTGTACTTAAAAACTAAAACCAGAGCCACCATACGCTCCTGCAATCCCACTCCTGGGCACATATGTGGAGAAAAACATAATTCAAAAAAGATACATGCACCCCAAAGCTCACAGCAATGCTATCCATAACAGCCAAGACACGGAGACGACGGGAACGCCTGCCCTGGATAAGCAAGGCGCTTTCTTAGTCGCTCAGCCGTGTCCGACTCTTTGCGACCCCATGGACTGTAGTCCACCAGGCTCCTCTATCCATGGGATTTTCCAGGCAAGAATACTAAAGTGGGTGGCCATTTCCTTCTCCAGAGGATCTTCCCGACCCAGGGATCGAACCCAGGTCTCCCATGTTGTAGGCAGACGCTTTACCATCTGAGCCACCAGGGAAGGTGTGGCACGTGTATATGGCAGAAGACCGTTCAGCTGTCAAAAGAAGAACACAATGATTTCCAACCGCATAGATGCCCTAGAGAGGGCCATACTGAGGGAAGGAAGTGGGACAGAGAAAGACAACCACAGTATGACATCATTTATCTGTGGAATCTGAAGAAAAGACACAGACGAACTTATTTAGAAAGCAAAAATAAACTCACAGACATAGAGAGCAAACTTACGGTTACCAAAGGGAAAAGGTGGGTAGGGATAAATTAGAGCTGGGGATTAAAAAACAAACACTCCTATATTGCTTGACCAATATTGCTTGAAACTTTGACTATATGGGCTACACTGCTTGGACTTTGAGCAGGCGTCAACTCCACTGCCTCAACATAGCTTTCTCTCACACCACACCGCTGTTCTATCGCCTCTCACCAATGCTGTCCTGCACAGGACATCAGCTGGATTGGCCTTTTCCAGTGGAGAGCAGAGCGGACTGTGTGTAGCAAGATTTTCACTTAGTATAAAAGGTCTAGAGAAGAATCAGGGTCCCCAGTAACCGCTATGACTCCCACCTCATTTCTGCTCCCCTTACTCAGAATGCTCTGTGTCTATAAACTGGATTTATAGACATAAACTGAAACTCACCACGTATGGTTTATCTCCCAGAAGGAGCTTTCTGGCCACATGACTTTATTCACAAAGGTCATCCTTAGCAGGAAGAAACCACTTTAGGAAATATTTGTTACACTCTCTTGCTGTCAGGGGTGTTGATATGACATCAGGCTGCCAACCATGTCTGGCCCCTCTTCCTCCCCCACACAATCAGAAAGGACCAAGGATACGTTTAAAACAATTATTACAATTATTCAGCTCATCTCTCAACACTGCAAAAATAGCTATAAGTCAGGAGGTTGGCTTTTCCAATTTAATTCTGTTGTAAACAGAGGTGAGAGCTTGTTCTCAAAGTTACTGGAGGATGCAAAGAAAAAAAGACACAGGCTGAGAGGGTGAAGAGGGATCGTCTCTTCTGTGTGCATGAGTCAAAAACAACATTCCGGGCATAGACCTGGTGGGGGCAAGGATGTGCTGAAGTGCGCTCGGAGGGGGCCGAGCGGCTGGTCCCGTGAGAACTGTCACCGCGGTTACGCACACCCCGGCTCCTAAAGGAGACTCTTCAGGGGGTAAAAAACTCAGCTGCCTGGATTCCGTTGGGAAGTTTGGAAAGGTAGAAGCTGAGTGAAGGGGTTCCTCAGCGGCTTTTAAAGGTGGTATGGGAAAGCAAAGGTAACGCTGTGTCTAATTCTCACCGGAACACTTTCCATACTTCCCTCTCTCCCCAGAAACAGGAAAAGGCAGCGGCACTTGCACTGAGGAAGTGGCGCTCCTCAGGGGCGCCGGATTACGGAGTTTGGGGGACGATGGCAACCCGTGCGAAAGAGCCGGTATTTCTGCACTGCAGACCGGGGGTGGAGCCCCGAGTTTAGGGGCCTCGGGATCCAGGAGGCTCCGAGGCGGCCTCACCCCCCTAAAGGCAGCAGCGGCCCAGCGCCTTTGGTCACTGGGAGGCCACCCGCAGCCCTGCCAGCGGGGCGACACGGACGTGAAGTGCCAATCCCAAAGCCAAGTCTCCGAGGACAGCCGCTGGCTCAGACCCCCACTCCCCGCCCTGGGCCCTGGGTCCCCGCCCAGGACAGAGCAGACGCGAAGGCCCACTTCCCAAACCCAGCATCAGCCGGGTCCCAGGCTTGCCTGGTGAGGGGCGGAACAAGATCCTTGGCTTTCACGCTACAGGCAGGACCTGTTCCCCGAGACGGACGGCCTCCCAGGACCAGCTGCGCACGTTCCTGGAGCGGTGGCCTCGGCTTCGCCACAGGCCTTGACGGCTTAGGGGCCGAGAGGCCGCCCGCCCTGGAGCTGGATTTTGTCCACGGGGAGGCTGCCGGCTGGGGCCCTGGAGCCCAGCCTATTTCAGGAAGGCCTGGGCTGCCTCCTGTTATCAGCGCCCACAGCCTCACACTCGGGTTATCTGGAGCAGCCAGCCAGGGCAACGTGTGAAGTGAGGAAGCGCTGAACCCCTGGGGACACAGGCCTGAGTGCCCTTGGGGCGGGCTTCCTGTCGGAGCTGAAGGGGGCCGGGTGAGGCCCTGGGGGAGGGGGCACCCTTCCACCAAGCACGGGCTGGGGCTGCAGGCATCCCCTGAAAGACTGGGAGGTCACAGCACCTTCGGGCTCCGCTCAGCTCTGGGGAGGGACTAATGTTGAGAGTTGACATCCTTGGGCGACTCTGGACTCTCAGAGGCTCAATCTGCCGCTGTTCAGTCTCCAGGCTGTGTTTGCCTCTTACCGTCCATGCAGCCCATGGGCTGAAGCACACAGGCTCCTCTATCCTCACCACGCTTTCCCGGAGCTTGCGCGAACTCGCGTCCATCGAGTCAGAGACGCCACCCAACCGTCTCACCCTCTGTTGCCCCTTCTCCTCCTGCCTTCAATCTTTCCCGGCATCCGGCTCTTTTCCAGTGAGTCGGCACTCCACATCAGGTGGCCAAAGGATCGGAGCTTCAGCTTCAGCTTCAGCATCAGTCCTGCCAATGAATATTCAGAGTTGATTTCCTTTAGGATTGACTCATTTGATCTCCTGGCAGTCCAAGGGACTACTGAAATAAAATACTCTCTTTCCAAATGCATGCTGTGAAGGAGAATTTTTGCCCCAATTTGTAAAGTTATAGTTTATTGCTGAAATAGCCTGAAGGTACAAGTACAAATGAAATGACATTAATTAAAATATGTAACAGCAGCAGAAAGGATCATTTCATCATGCAAGTTCAAAAGAACAGGAAAACTATTGGAAGATCTGTGCTTTCATCGCTGGGGAGAACTGGGCTGAACAAGGGGAGCCTTGCCCTCCAGTTCCCGACACTAAACTCAGCTGTGTCCTCCGTGAAAAACACTGCCTGACTGTCCCAAAGTGTTCGTTGAGAGTGGAAAGTGGGTTTTGTTCATGGATCTCCAAGGTCATCAGGAAGCAAAGGCAAGTGCAAGTGGTCTCCCTGTTGGTTTTGTGGCGTCCCATTCAGGGAGGGTCTTGCCCCATCCAGCTCCTGGATGCTTGTAAAAGGTGATGCTGGCTGTGTAGACATGTGACAGGCAGGCCTTGGAGATGCCCTCGGGAGAAGGCAGAAGTCCTTCTAGTGAGAAGTTCCCCCCTCGGGTTCCAGGATTTCCTGATTGGAAGTGCAACAGGTGACACTTGGGTGATGAGTAGACTCCTTGGGGGGCCCCCCAGGGCATCAGACCTGGGGGTGCTCAGGGGCAGGTCATCAGCGGAGGAGGAAGAGGCCCACAGTCTGTCCTAGGAGAGCAGCCCCGAGCAGCGGAGCTTACTATACAGGAGTGGAGACCAGGGAGGAATTTGCAGGAGCATCCCCTGGTGCCCCGGCCCTGGCTCCCGGGAGACGGACACCCAGTTAGGACCTGAACCTGGAGTCCCTGGGGTCCCAGCACCCAGTGGACATAACTGACTGGGCCAAGTGGCCTGTCCAGAGAGCAGCTCTGAAACAGGAAACCTCAGGGGAGGAGACAGAGAAAGGGGCCACCTGCCTCGAGATTAGAACAGAGATCCCAGTGCCATCCCCTCCTGGACGCCTCTCCCGATGCCCGCTGTGGCCCCACTCAGCTTCCAGATGATCCTTCCATCAGGATGACCCACTCATGATCCCCTTGCCTCAGGGTGGACAGAGGGGGAAGTCACGGCAGCCTACTTCCTCCTGCCTCGGAAATCACTGGGCTGCAGCCTCGTCTCAAATTACCCAAGAGCCCTGCGGCCCAAGAGGGAGCTGCTGCGTGTGTGTGTGTGTGCACGTGCATGCGCGTGTGTCTCTGTGTGTGTGTTTGTGCAGTTGAGTGCAGGGAGGTGGGGAAGGAGAAGAACAGAGTTGAGAACCAGAGAGCAAGACGAGATATGACTTAGCAAATGAACAACAACAAAATTTAATCGAGAGGAAAATTATTGTTGCTACTGTGGGGGAACGTGGTGGCTGCCATCTATGGGGTCACACAGAGTTGGACACGACTGAAGTGACCTAGCAGCAGCAACAGCAGCTGTTCAGTTGCTCAGTCACGTCCAACTCCTTGTGACCCCATGGACTGCAGCACGCCAGCCTTCCCTGTCCATCACCAACTCCCGGAGTTTGCTAAGATTCATGTCCATTGCGTCAGTGATGCCATCCAGCCATCTCATCCTCTGTCGTCCCCTTCTCCTCCTGCCCTCACTCTTTCCCAGCATCAGGGCTTTTCCAGTGATTCAGCTCTTCACATCAGGTAGACAAAGTATTGGAGCTTCAGCTTCAAAGTCAGTCCTTTCAATGACTATTCAGGACTGATTTCCTTTAAGATTGACTGGTTTAATCTCCTTGCTGTCCCAGGGACTCTCAAGAGTCTTCTCCAACACCACCATTTGAAAGTTTCAAATCTTTAGTGCTCAGCCTTCTTTATGGTCCCACTCTCACATCTGTACATGACTACTGGAAAAGCCAGTAGAAAAAAGGGGAAAATGAGTAGGCAGAAAAGGAAAGATAATGCCTACCACCAGAAAAACTTCAGGAAATCCCATTGCAAATTATACACACAGAGGTATAGGTGCAGTAACTGTTGTTGTTGTTTTTAATTTATCCTTTGAAAATTTCAACTTATCACACTTGCGCAATGGAAGGCCCAGCATCAAGCACTGGGAGGCAGGTGGGCACAGCCTTCACAGAGGACTCAGGGTCCAGGGAGGTTGCATCCACACGGGAGTCCATCCTGGGAACAGCACGCTGCTGAGAGCTGACCTGTGACAGGAGGGCCTCTGTCATATAGAGGGTCCCTCAAGGCTTGGATCAGGGTTAGGGGCTGCCCTGGGCCTTCAGTCAGAAGTCTTGCCTGCCCACCTATCTGTGAGCATCTTGGGCCCCAGGGTGCACTTCACCTGTGGACTCAATGAAATATGGGATGGAGCCACTTAGGATGAGAGATGCCCCAGAGAACAGAGACAGGCAGTGCCCAGAATCCATGGAGGTGGTGCCCAGGGTCCAGCTTGGGGCTCACAGACTCTTTCACTCGTGTAAGATTCCACCGTGTCTGTACCTGCGCCATCCGTGTCTACGCCTGTGTGCGTGTCTCCATTGTATCCTCTACTCCTCTGCCCCCTCCCTGTCCTCACCTCCACGCCTTCACCTATTCTCAGAGCCCCACCATCTCCATTACGACTGCAGCCCTCACCTGCAGGTCATCAGTGCCCACACCTGTAGGCGTAACGATGTCTGCGTCAGGCATACCTGTGCCCGTGTCTCTGTGCTTATTTCTGTGCCTATATGCACATCCATACTGACCTCTATACTGTCATTTTAAAGGTAATTTGGAGAAGATGGAGAGGTATGAGGTAAGAAGAGCCCATACCTAGAGGCCAGCATGAGCAGTGTGATAGTTCCTTACACACACGTCGGCCCCACCTTTTTCCTAATTGGAATACCTCATTTATATTCTTAAGCTCTATTTCTGCATTCGTGCATTTGTCATACGTGCATTCTTTAAAATCACTATACATCCCTACTGCTTGAGAAGCTATTCACCAGATAGCCCTCCCACAGTATACAGAGGCTTTCCCGGGAGGCTAGGTGTTTAGACCTTGGCAATGCACAGAGCACTTCCGTGGCCACCTCTGAGTGAAGCTGCTTTGCATGTGGACTTGTGGTCTAGGATTTCCACCTCACACTTGAGCTCTTCAGCTGAGATGTAAACACGTCCTGGGCGTCCTGAAAGCGCTCCCTGAATCGCCCCCTGGAAGGCCTGTCTGTGTCCCCAGCGCTCACTGGCTTCGTGCCCTGGGTGGGGGAAGGCGCCCAGCGTCACTGCAGGTCCTCAGGGGCACAGGAACGCGCGCCCGCTCAGACCTCAAGAGAAGGCAGACGCCATCCACGTGCTGGAGCTGCCGGGTTATTTCACTCAAATCTGATGCCCCCAGGGGATTCACACAAGTCATAACAATTTTCACAGAGACTGTTGACTTCAGGTGTGTCAAACATCCCGTGAACGACAGAAAGTCTGGATCATAATGTCCCTCAATACAGGCTCCTCTTAGGCTCGCCTGGGAGCTATCACAGTCCTCCAAAGTGGTTGATGCTTTAATAACAATTCTGCTGTTGCATAAAATTAACCTTGGATTATCTGGAAACGCATAATCTCCTATTATCAGCCACTTCTGCTAAACCCTTGCTAAGTCGCTTCTGTCGGGTCTGACTCTTTCCAGCCCCATGGACTGTAGCCCACCATGCGCCACTGCTCATGGGATTCTCGAAGCAAGAACACTAGAGCGGGTTGCCATGCCCTCCTCCAGGGGATCTTCCTGACCCAGGGATCGAACCTGCATTGTGTCTCCTGCACTGGCAGGCGGGTTCTTTACCACTGCCGCCACCTGGGAAGCCCCTTAAGCCTTTAAGAGAAGGCATTCAAATGTTGAGAATCACCGAGTACACAAAACCGACAGGACCAGGTGTGAAGAGCCTGGATTAAGGACACAGCGTTGAACTGGGTGACATCAATGGGCAGAGAGGGCACCTCCGAGCTGCCAGACCCTGCACAGACGTTCAGATCAGCCCTTCCTCGCTGGAGGTCTGGACAGGCCCAGGACCACCGTGGAGCCAGGCTGCACACACTCGCGCTCAGGCGGCGGCAACACAGCCTTCTTCCGGCTGAATCGGCTTGGTCGGAGGGGCTCTGGGGGCGGTTGCCCCTGGTGGGGGTCAACCCCACCAGTTTCTGCTTCTGCCACCCTGGGAGGCTCTAGAAGGGATGGCCGATGTGATGCAAGGGAGAGGGGGTTTGGGAGCTCTGTGCAAGGTCACAGTGGGATCATCTAAGG
>SJYG01000068.1:3040800-3059433 GCA_006410535.1 Litocranius walleri
CAAAAACCAGCCTGCAAATGATGTCATCTCATCCTAGAGCTAATGAAAAACTGCAGTTTCGTGGTCACAGGGAGCAAAAGAGAACCCATTTGCCCAACAGGAGCGCTGGGCAGAAACTGGACAAAGAAGGGGGACTCGTGTCGGTGAAAAAGGAAATCCGCTCACTTCAGATAGCCCTCCGTGTGTTCTATAAAGGATTAAGACATACGTACACACGTACTTATTTGAGGAATGAAATCTTCAAGGGTCAGAAATCATGGTTTACAAAAGAAAATATCACCCTCTAAACGTCAGTTTGTTTACACAGCACAGGGGGTTAGTCCTCAACAGATTTAGAGGACCCCTTCTCACTTGTTAACAACAAGTGTAAATTTTGAATAATGCGGAGTACTCATTGGGTACAATATTATCTTCCACCAGATAAAAAGGTATGTGTTTGTGGTGTCTTGATCCTCTCTGAGCAACTGATCTGTGTGGGCTCAGTGACTGTCTCGGGGAAGATGCAGCGCCGATGGTGAGGGTAACTGTGCTGGGCTTCCCTGGTGGCTCGTCAGTAAAGATCCGTAAAGAGCCTGCCTGCAAAGCAGGAGACCCGGGTTGGATCCCTGGGTGGGGTAGATCCCCTGGAGGAGGGCACAGCAGTTCACTCAAGCTTTCTTGCCTGGAGAACCCCATGGACAGAGGAGACTGGCGGGCTACAGGCCATGGAGTCACAAAGAGTCAGACACGACTGAGCGGCTAAGCAGGCCTGCGATCGTGACAGGGCTCTTGTTCACTGCTCTCTAGAGCCCATTAAAATACACACAGAAGTAGCATCTCTGTTCTTTAACCACTTTGGTGGTGGTGGTTTAGTTGCTAAGTCGTGTCCGACTGTTTGTGACCCCATGGACTGTAGCCCTCCAGGCTCCTCTGCCCATGGGATTTTCCAGGCAAGAATACTGGAGTGGGTTGTCATTTCCTCCTCCAGGGGATCTTCCCAACCTAGGGATTGAACTCACACCTCTTGAGTTGCAGGCAGATTCTTTACCTCTGACTCAGGTGGGAATAACTTCACCTCCAATGTTATTTTAATTTTTAATTTAATTTTTTAAAATTGCACTGAAGTAGAGTTGATCTGCAAAGTACATTATTTCAGACAAAGGATGGAGGTGGTGGACTGGACTCCTTAGAAAGGCCGTGCTGGGTACACACGCTTGAACAGAGAGCCGGTGGGGTCGGGGGTGGCTGGAGGCAGTCATCACACAGGGGAGGGGTGCGTGCCCCGGGAAGAGGTTGGCGCTGCGCGGGAGGGGTGTATCCCCGAGCGTGCGTGTGACGTCACCCAGGGGCGCGACGTCACCCTCGGTCCCGGGACGGTGTGTGCGCGCCTGCAGCCCAGTGGGGTACGGGCGCCCATCACGCTGCCCAGCATCCCGTGCAGGAGACGTGGGCAGCCTCCCGTCTCAGGCCCAGCTCGTGCCGCACCGCAGAGGGGTGGGTCCCTGAGGCCACGTGCGAGAGGCTGCGAGTGCTTGAAGGGAAGGCGCGCAGTCGGGCCACTCCTTCGACCCCACGGACTGTAGCCTACCAGGCTCCTCCGTCCGTGGGCATTTTCCAGGCAAGAGTGCTGACGTGGGTTGCCATGTCCTTCTCCAGGGGATCTTCCCCGCCCAGGGAGTGCACCCGGCTCTCCCGCTACAATGCGGCAGACGCTTTGCCGTCTGAGCCACCTGGGGATGGGCACGCTTGTAGGCGCGAAAGAAGAGTGTATCCCTAGTGCCCCCGGAGGCGGTGGGGCCCCTGCCCTCCTGGAGATGTCTGCGATAGCGGAGGCGAGCGTGGCTGTGTGGGGAGGCCCTGTGAGAGCCCCCAGCCTGGAGTAGGGCCCGAGTGGGCGCGGCCGCCCGCCCGTGTCTGTCCCAGGGAGACGCGCCCCACAGCTCCCCCGCTCTCCGGCCGGGAGCACCCCGACTCGCCGCTGTGCCTGGAACGCCGCCCCGCGGGTCGCCCGGAAGTCCACCCCGAGGGACTTCCGTGCCCGAGAGACCGGCGGGGGCGAGGCGGGCTCCTGGGCTTCTCCCAGCGCCTCCCTCCTGGCACTTCATCACCTCACACTCATCCGCGCGCGTGAGCAGCCCGGGGGAAACAGCCCTCCACAGGCCGAGCAGGCGCGCCCCCCGCCCCGCTCTCCTCCGATGCCATCTCCTGATCTCATTATTGATGATCTGCTTTCTCGGCTCTTGTTTCCTGAAGGTGTGATAGGGGGCCACAGAGGTGACGAAAGATGGGCACCCGGCCCTGGGAATGAAGCGGCTGGCCATCAGATGAGCACCCTCTCTGGGGGGGTGGGGGCACGGGGGAGAGTGTTTGGCAAAAGAAGCATTAGGTGATGTCTTGACTTAATCTCTCTCTATCTCAAATCTGTTTTGAACCTTCCCAGGCAATTTACTAGCAGCCCTGTCATTGATTCATTCTGCCATCTAAGTGTGCCCCCAGGAAGAGCTACGAACCGATGATGGATCAGCTCTTCTCTTAAACAGCGGGGTGCTTCACCGTGCTGCGAAAACAGCTCCTGAAACAACCGTACAAACATACCCTGAGGACTGTGAGGGTCTAACTGCTTACAGCGACCTTTAGCCAGGACTCTGGCGGTCCTGAGAAGTCTCCCTGGGTCTTGTGGTCAGTGATGTGTTTGAACCGAGTGTCTCCTGCAGCTGAGCTCACTGTGTGGAACACGTGTGCACAGCTCACAATCATTCAGACAGCAGGCAGGCCTAAGGCCCACCGCCCAGAACGCTGGCACAACTGATTCTCGCATGGCCTCTCCTGCCGTGAGACCATGCGGGTGGCAGGTCTTCGGTGCTCCAGTTCGCCTCCATATTCAGGCTGGAGTGAGCTATCGGGGCTGGGGTCTCCTGGCCTCACACGGCCGCCAATAAGCGTGCAGCTCCCAGTGCGTTTTGTTGTGCTTTTAATGTGCAGCTGCCTCCATCCCCTCCCCACTCCCTACTTCTGAACCAGAGGTAGGTCCCCTCTTCTCAGATGCAGCTGGGGCGCAGCTGTGAGTGCACGCTCAGTCGTGTGTGACTGTGACCCCATGGACTGCAGCCCGCCAGGCTCCTCTGTCCATGGGATTCTCCAGGCAAGAACACTGGATGGGGTTGCTGCGCCTTCCTTCAGGGGATCTTCCCCACCCAGGGGTGAACCCAAGTCTCCTGCCTTGGCAGGTGGTTCTTGACTACTGTGCCACTGGGGAAACCCTGGGCCCAGAGGAGCTGCCAAGCCAGGCAGGTTGGAGATGGTATTCATGGGCCCTGCACGCAGCAGAGAACCTTCAGCCTAGAAATAAATGCAGACCAGGAGAGTCGTGAGTTTAGTTTTACGTGAGGCAAAATGAGAACTGCTGCTCAGGAGACAGCATCTCAGATAGCTCTGAGAGGCTGCTCCAGAGAGATAATGGGGGGAAGGTCAAGATATGTGTGATTTTGGCCAGGGAGGAATACAGTCAAAGTGCAATCAAGCACTTTGTTTATATATATATATATATATTTTTTTTTTTTGGCAGAGATTTCTGCTAGTCTCACGAAGCTCCTGCTAGTCACAGGGAACAGCTGTCACCATGAAGGATGTTAATGCTTTTCTAGATATGGGGAGATATAAGAATCGGGCTCATATAATCGGCCCCTGAAACTGCAAAACTATCTGAAGACGCGTCCTGCCGCTCTTCCCCCGGAGCACAGAGTGCCTACTGTCTGCTCTCCACTCTGAACTCCTCCAGGGGGTGTGGAACGCCAGCGGCTGCAGCAGCTTGAGATTTATTCCCAGTCACGGTGGATGGCAGGTGCCCGTGTGCCAGTTTGTAGCTGACAAGCCTTTAGCATCCAGACTTCTCCGCTTCACAGGCCTGGCTGGGGTGTGGTGGGCACTGCCGCTGCCCCTCAGGGGGGATCACACAGGGACAGAGCAGCCCTCGGCCCCTCCCGGGGCTTCCTGCCGCCCGGGCCATCTGGTCGCTGCCTCCGCAGCAGCGGTGGACCTGGGGAGGTGGACAGGGCACTGAGGTCAAGTGCCTCACAGGCGCTGAGGGTGTGTGAGGCCCCTCAAGGCTCCTGAGGACAACGATGCTCAGAACATGCCGCAGCATTTGCCTCCCCACTCCATGCTGCAGGAAGTTTAGGGACGTGGTTTTCGGGAGAGGAGTGAGTGAGTAAAGTCAGGTACAGCTGATGTATAAGAATCTCCAGGGCCCTGATGCACAGACCAGGTGCAAAAAGTTGACTCCCATCCATGTTCACCTTTCCGCTACTGGCACAGTAACTGCAGGCTGTTGATGCTACCTGTTGCCCCCAAGGCCATGGATACCACATCTTCTTTATCCTTTCACCTGTCCATGGATATTTAGGGTGTTTCCATATATTTGTATTTCTAACTTTACCATCATCATTAACGCTCTTGGTCTCACTAACCCTTGGCTCTCTGTGTCTCGGAGGGTGGATGGCTCCTCGCCTTAGCCGGTCTGTCGGTCCCCCTCACTTGCACACAGCCTCACCTGACTTCATGTGCAGGTAGACACCGTACCTTCCTTCCTTGAGTTAGAAGCATCTCGAGAGAGAACCCCAGTAAAGCACAGTGCCTCCAGGAAGCAGGACGAGGCTGTTCCACTGCACCTTCTGGGTTAGAAGTGAAGTCGCTCAGTCGTGTCCGACTCTTTGCAACCCCGCGGGCTGAAGAGGCTGCTCCAGAGAGATAATGGGGGGAAGGTCAAGATATGTGTGATTTTGGCCAGGGAGGAATACAGTCAAAGTGCAATCAAGCACTTTGTTTATATATATATATATATATTTTTTTTTTTTGGCAGAGATTTCTGCTAGTCTCACGAAGCTCCTGCTAGTCACAGGGAACAGCTGTCACCATGAAGGATGTTAATGCTTTTCTAGATATGGGGAGATATAAGAATCGGGCTCATATAATCGGCCCCTGAAACTGCAAAACTATCTGAAGACGCGTCCTGCCGCTCTTCCCCCGGAGCACAGAGTGCCTACTGTCTGCTCTCCACTCTGAACTCCTCCAGGGGGTGTGGAACGCCAGCGGCTGCAGCAGCTTGAGATTTATTCCCAGTCACGGTGGATGGCAGGTGCCCGTGTGCCAGTTTGTAGCTGACAAGCCTTTAGCATCCAGACTTCTCCGCTTCACAGGCCTGGCTGGGGTGTGGTGGGCACTGCCGCTGCCCCTCAGGGGGGATCACACAGGGACAGAGCAGCCCTCGGCCCCTCCCGGGGCTTCCTGCCGCCCGGGCCATCTGGTCGCTGCCTCCGCAGCAGCGGTGGACCTGGGGAGGTGGACAGGGCACTGAGGTCAAGTGCCTCACAGGCGCTGAGGGTGTGTGAGGCCCCTCAAGGCTCCTGAGGACAACGATGCTCAGAACATGCCGCAGCATTTGCCTCCCCACTCCATGCTGCAGGAAGTTTAGGGACGTGGTTTTCGGGAGAGGAGTGAGTGAGTAAAGTCAGGTACAGCTGATGTATAAGAATCTCCAGGGCCCTGATGCACAGACCAGGTGCAAAAAGTTGACTCCCATCCATGTTCACCTTTCCGCTACTGGCACAGTAACTGCAGGCTGTTGATGCTACCTGTTGCCCCCAAGGCCATGGATACCACATCTTCTTTATCCTTTCACCTGTCCATGGATATTTAGGGTGTTTCCATATATTTGTATTTCTAACTTTACCATCATCATTAACGCTCTTGGTCTCACTAACCCTTGGCTCTCTGTGTCTCGGAGGGTGGATGGCTCCTCGCCTTAGCCGGTCTGTCGGTCCCCCTCACTTGCACACAGCCTCACCTGACTTCATGTGCAGGTAGACACCGTACCTTCCTTCCTTGAGTTAGAAGCATCTCGAGAGAGAACCCCAGTAAAGCACAGTGCCTCCAGGAAGCAGGACGAGGCTGTTCCACTGCACCTTCTGGGTTAGAAGTGAAGTCGCTCAGTCGTGTCCGACTCTTTGCAACCCCGCGGGCTGACGAGGCTGTTCCACTGCACCTTCTGGGTTAGAAGTGAAGTCGCTCAGTCGTGTCCGACTCTTTGCAACCCCGCGGGCTGTAGCCTACCAGGCTCCTCAGTCTATGGGATTCTCCAGGCAAGAATACTGGAGTGGGTTGCCATTTCCTTCTCCAGGGGATCTTCCCAGTCCAGGGATTGAACCTCGGTTGCCCGTATTGCAGGCAGACTTTACTCTCTGAACCACCAGGGAAGCCTCTTGGGTTAAAACTACGGAAATAGATGCTAATCTTAGGACTGATATGTTGCTAAAGCTAGTCGAGTCTGTGCCCCAACAGACTGGGGGAGAGGAAGATGAAGAGCCAGGTCTGAAGGGGGAGGCTGGAGTGGCGTGTTGGACTCGGCTGCAAGGAGAGGCGTTTCTGGGCAGCCCTGGAGGTGGGGGTCAGTGCAGCCCCAGGGGTCGTGGACCATGGCCTGTGGGCTGGGTGCAGCCTCGGCTGTTTCTGCAGATGAAGCCCATGGTGCTCACCGCCCAGCAATGCTCCCGCACCAGGCAGACCTGAGTCCTGGCTTCAGGGACTGTATGTGAGCCCCAAACTGGAAGGATTTACCTTCTGACCTTTTACAGATAACGTTGCCAACTTGATTTTGGCCCGTGCACAGACACCCTAGAACAGTCACAGACAGTTGGACATCATTGGTGTCTGGTGCCAAGTGACCCATAAGAACCAGAGCCCAAGTGTCCTTGTAGCCAAGACTCTACAATCCCCTAAAACACTCATGTGAGACACTCACCCTCTGGGGCAAAGCCTCATGACCCGTGGAATGCAGTGGCTGCTCTTGACTTCCCAGGCCTGCTCTGTGCTCTCTTGAGTGGGCTGCGATCATTTTTAGAGAAAACTTTGAGAAGCCCAAGTTTGAGGGAAAGGCAGGCGTGAGGCTAAACCCTGGATACCATAGCCAGTTTTTGTCCCAAATCCAGGACTCTCCCCAATACCAGCTGCATCGGTCCACGGTGAAGGGGCTTTCATTTTTATCTATTTACTTTTGGCTGCACTGGGTCCTTGTTGCCGCAGCAGCCTTCTCCAGTTGCAGAGTGGGGGCTGCTCTTCGTCTCGGCCCCCATTTCAGTGACTTTTCTTGTTGAGGAGCCGGCTCTAGAGTGCAAGCCCGTAGCTGTGGCACGTGCGTGGGCTTTTACGCAGTCTGGGAGGAGTCTCGATCACTGAAGTGAGTGCACACCCATTTTGAATGTGAAACCTGATTCTCAAAACAGAGACAGGGCTTAGCAACCCAGATTAGAGGCTGTCTCTTCCTGCAGGTCCTGGCTTGGATTTCTTTGTTTTTGCTCTGATCTTTTGTCCTGAGAAAGGACCGACACCATCCATTTCCCATAGCGTGGTTGAGGGTCTGCAGCCCGCCTGGAGGCAAAGTGGGGCTTGGGGGACAGTTTGTGAGTAAGGACGAGAGAGGAAGGAGATGCAGGATGGAAGGTGCCCACGGACACCCAGCCGGGCGAGCAGTGCGTTCACGTTCACGTCCTGAGCTGACAGCCAATGGTGCGGCCACATAGAAACAGACGTCTGTGTGGAAGACCGGCCCCAGAGAAGGTGGTGGGACTTTGGGGTGGAGTCTTAAGACTCTCACTAGGGTCCCAAGTGCAGGTGTGCAGTTCAGACCTCTACCACCCGCTGGGCACCCCAGGCACTCACTTTGGCTGCCCTGCCCTCCCGCGTCCTGCGCTTTGGGGAAACACAGGCTCTGAAATGGTTCATTTGTTTAAAAACCAGTTTGATCTTGCATTTGAATATTCTGGCCTGATGGCACAGAGTCACAATGTGTAGATCAGAAACTTGTTTTCAGTGAGACAGAGTCAGTCTCGGGTATGACCCAGGTTCGCTTAAAGCTGTATCAGTTATCAAGCCCACTCAGGATAATGTCTTAGCTCAGTTTTGTTTACAGCGCCAAGGAGAGTCATGTAGACTCTTCCACAGGAACCCGAGCAGCCCCAGGCTAGGCTCACTCGAGAGCGGACGCAGCTCCACGGCGCTCACCCTGTGTCTACACCGGGGCCCCTGGCGGTGGTCTCCCCTTCACTGTCGCACCACCGTTACAGTGAGCTCCTAGTATTTTTAAAGGCAGCGCTCTTGTCTGCTCCTGTTTGTCATAGCTGGACGCATGTGTCCCATGGTGACGCCCCGCTCCTGGAAGGCTGTCCCAGCCCTCAGCAAACACAGGGGTCCTGCTGGAAGGGGGACCCCTCAGCTCCCAGGGAATCCAAGCCAGGTGTGGGGTCAGGCTTGCCATGTTTCTTTCCTTCTACGGTTAGGAGAACTCCCAGTGCCTTTTTTCCTAAATAAAGGCCTCAGTTAACACAAAGTATGGAGGGGAGCAGAGGTTAAAAGTCAGGGGTCAAGAAAGGGCCCTGCTGGACTCATTATTGTCCTTGCTTCTGGAGGTGGAGACACATGGCAGCATTTGCCCACCACCATCTTCTGCCCTGGTTTTTCCGTTCTGGCAAGCACTGGGTTTTCAGAATACTCCTGTCTTCCATGGTGTCCCTGTGACTAAGCTGTTCCTATGTTTCAACAAGCATCGCAAACATCCAACCAAGACAGCATGACTTTACCCTGTGTTTGCCGAGAAGCAGTCCTCACTCTTGTCCACTTGTCCCCTCCCACCCAAGGGCCCTGGCTTCTCCTTGAGGAGCACAGCTACAGACTGAGCCCCCCTGTCGGTGGCTCAGCATCGCTTTGGGGCAAACAACCTGAGCACTTCCCGTGCTCCCCTGAGCTCCGTCCTGAATCTGTGACGCCCCTTCTGGCTGAAAGCTACCTAAGGCAAATAATGTTTGCAAGATGCCCTTGAGGGGTAGGTAAGCCCCGCGTTGCCCCTCATTGCTCATGGTGTATTTCTATGGGTGGAAGTACTTTTATGGTTTATTCATAATTATAATTTTATACATTTGTAATTTATTCAAACTTTTAACTATTGAAGGAAGCATTTCACTCCCTTTTCTCTTTTTTATAAATCCTTGCCTCTGCACATACAAGGCAAACTTTAAGGTAATACATGACCATATAACTGCACATTGCAAAAAACAGATGCTAGTTTATATTTAAAAAGTGGGAAATAATTACGATACTCTTTAATGTCAATACCCACTTTTTCAGTTTTTGTGAAGTTTGGCCTAATTTTTTTTCTTTCAGTGGTAGGCTTTTAAATACTTGGAATTGTATTTTCAAATATTTAGGAATTCATTACATTTCAAAACTTAAAAATAAGAAAAGCATTAATTGGTCATTGCTTTGGGTGGTATGAAGCTGCCAGTGGCAAGAGGAGCAGGTAGAAAGCAATTGGCAATTTGTAGCTGGGAAGGCTTCCTGTAGGCGGCTTCCATGGTCTACACTGACCGAAGGACACATGAGGCCCCTGTCGAGGTTGAGACACCAGTGTCCAGATGTTAGATCATGACCGATGTTGCTACTACATATCAATACACATTTATCTGGAAGGACAGACTCATTCCCCATACTGTAGGAAAGTAGAATATTAAAATTTCCTTTTTGCAGTGCAGCGTTAAGCTCAATTTCAGCTTTGCACACCATGAGATATCTCAGCACAGACGGCATCCATCCAGACCCGCACTGAACAAAATGGCAGTGGGGAAGTTTGCCCCAACCTCAGTGAGAGCCCAAGACACACAGAGGCCAGCTCCAGCCTGAAACTGCCTGGACTTTTCATTCGCCCGAGTTTCCCATTTGGGACACCTTTTTTCCGATGAAGACTAATATCCCCCTGCCACGTTCATGCTGTTTGGGACTGTGTGTTAGACTCTCCAGAAATAAGACCCTCACTTACCTCTGGCGTCAGATCTGTCTCCTAGGACAGGCACCCATGCAGCCTGATCCTGGTATTCCTAACCAGCACTGGAAACTCATTAGTATTGAAATAGATGCTAATTTTATCAAGGTGTGAAGAGATCGTGCATATACATGGAAGAACTATATTACTAGTCAACTAGATTTTTTCTTTTTTTTTTTTAATCCAAGAAAAGCTTGTTGTGATTTAACAAAAATGGAAGAAAGAAATAATAAAAAAATCAAACACAATCTAGAAAAATTTAGAAGGGCGATTTATTTCGCTGTGAACACCTGTGTAATGCACAGGGATGGTCACCGCACCCGTGTGTGTCCATGGAGATCACAGCCAGGCACCTGCACCCTTGGGAGTTCAAGAGCCAGCGCAGAAGACGGCGGTGGACAAATGCGGCAATGTGTCTCTGCCCCCAAATGCCATACGTGTTAAAAAAAAAAAACTGTCTTTTTATGGTTTAGGTCTTTCTAGATGATTGGAGAAGGAAATGGCAAGCCACTCCAGGATTCTTGTCTAGAGAATCCTGTGGACGGAGGAGCCTGGTGGGCTGCTGTCCGTGGGGTCCCACAGAATCAGACCCACCTGAAGTGACTTAGCAGCAGCAGCAGAGGACACGATAAAAGGCTACATAGTATCCAGAAACATCTCCCAACTCAAGTATCTCACTTTTGTGCACTATGGATTAAAAATAAATAAATCTACAGAGTTGGTCAACGTGTAGCTACTCGGCAATAATGTCAGGTGGGTTTGCAGCACCTGAGTGCTGACTCTGGGCCTCTGAGAGCCACCGCCCCGGAGAATTCCCGGAGAGGGAGACGGCGGTGGCCGCCGGCCCTCGCGCCTGGCGGGATCTCGGCCGAGACCCCTTAAAGGGCGCTCGCCGCGGCCTGGAGGGCGCAGCCTGCAGGCCCCAGGGGTCTGCGGTCGGGCTGCGGAGGCCTGGCGCGCACGGGCGGGTGCGGGCTGCGCCGCTGAGGCTCGCGGGGGTCCAGCTCCGCCTCGGCTGATGGCGCTGATGGCCTGATGGGTGGCCCGTGCCACTGTCCGGACCGCAAGACGGCCGCTCCCCTCCACGCCGAGGCGGCAGCTATGTTTCTCCCCGATTTGGGGCTGAGAGCTCCTCCAGGTGTGTTTGCAGCTGAATTTGAGATGTCTCACTGGGACAGACCCATCGGATCCCTCAAGCCGACTCATTTCACTTCTTTGGGTTGAAACTGTACTCCCGGCCTATTTTAATGACACGTTTCGCCATTTCTAAAAAGTAGCTTTCAAATTTTGTAGGCTGAAAGGAAAGCTTTTGGAGGGCAGCCTCTTCAAGATTCTTGTGGCCTCTTCAGCTGTGTCTGGATGGTCTCCTGCCTGGGCTTCACGGGTTTTGTCTCGAGAGTGAAGCTGCACACGCTGTTTTTGAATGAGCTGAAACAGTAAGGTTTATCTCCTCAGAAACTACTCCACTTTTGTCTTGCGGAAGTGCACGTGCAAATGCTTGGTCTCAACTTCGAAACTTCCTGCTCCTGGGAGAAATGGTCAGGTTTTTCCCATGACATGGAGGGTACTCATGAGAAGATCACCAAGTGCAGCGAGGCTGTCTTGCCCATACAGGAGACGGGGCTTTCTTTTGTTGTCTTGCAGTAGCAGGACATCCGCCGGCCAAGCACAAAGGTTCACCTGAGGTTTGTGCTGGGCTCAGAGGGCCGTCAAAAGTGCCCCTCCAGCTACAGTGGCCAGCATCAGTGCGAGAAATGTTATTCTTGTGCTTTGTCAGTGCTATTTAATCAAAAGAGGTGAATTTATCTTCTAGAACTCACTGTGTCTACATACGGCTATTCTGCAAATGTTTGTCAACATGGCCTCTAGCATTTCCAGCAGTTTTGAGGATCAGCTGGGACTTGAGTCCCTGCTGCTGGAGGTCTCTGAGATGGGGCCCCATTAAACTTTCTGGAGTTTAATGATCACCCCCATCACTTAATGACAACAACAGAAATCTTTCTACTGATGCTTCCAACCAGCTTTGTTTTGAAGTTTTGATCAGGCCTACATGGGAAGTTGCTGAGGAGAGCGGTGTGTTCTGCATTTTAATCCCTGGACCCCGGCTTCCTCCCTCCCTTCCCAAACCCCCTCCCCCCAGTCTCCAGCTGTGTTGCGTGTGGTGTGGCCTTGGATTGCCGCGTTTCTAACATGCATAATGAGCTCAGTGTCAGACTGCTGCGGCTTTTGTCTTTAACAATAAGCATTTAGCTCAACTAAATGAATAGAAATTGCTTTAGTGAATTACAAAAGCCAAGGTCTTTTCAATGCATGAATGCTGACATTCATTATTTTCAACATAGTCTTATTTTTGCAAGCATAGTAACTTAAAATTGGACTTAAAAACGTAGTAAACTAATTTACTGTTAAACAAACAAAAAACCCTATCACCAGGAAATCAGAAGGTCTACTGATGGTCATAAAAATCCTTTCTGATTGAAAAAAAAAGTCTGCAGTCTTAGGGCTTGCATTATTTGACTGTGAGTGCCTTCCTCTGATTTTGAGTCTAAAATCTTGTCACAGAGTCTGCCTCCCTGGGTCAGCCAGCCGAGGTCAGCAGCCCACAGCCTCCCTGACTTGGGACAAGGTCTCTAAAGTCAGCAAACAAGAGCCGACTTCCTGCCCGACCCTCTCGGTCCTCAGCCAGCCCCCTCTGCCCTCATTCTGCTGTTACCGAGAGAGCCGAACGCTTTTCCTAAATCGCTGTAATCCAATAAGCTTTTGTATTTAGCAGCTTGTTTTGAAACTTGTAGACACTCAGCCTGTGTCTCAGCACAGGCTCGCAGTCAGGTGAGACCCCGAGGGCCCGATCATTATTCAAGGCGAGAGGCCTGCCCAGGCCCCAACCAGAATGTGATTTGTAATTAACTGTTATTTACTTCTGTCTGCAGCGACTTGTTCAAAAGACAGCGCAGCGGGGCTGGTCATTCCTCTCTCCAGTGTGGATGCGACCTCGCCCGTATCTGGCGGTTCTCACAGCGTCTGGAGGGCCAGGGCTTACTCTCTTGAAATCAGAAGAGAGGGAGGCCACTGAAATAAATCCAGCCCAAATGACTCGCTATGCCCAGGCACACCTGACAGTCTGTTTGATGAAACGGGATAAACCGGCCAAGAGGAGAGCCGCAGTCCGAGCCGGATAACGTGGATAGCCGGAGCGCGATCTCCCGGTGTGTCTGGAGGATGCCGTCCTCAGGATGGGGGTCTGCTCTGGAGCCCCAGACCCTCGTTTATGTCTGCGTTTCAGTTTAAGTGTTTGATTGTCACACTTCTCATCAAGAGAAGCAGAGACAGACTGTGTGCTGAGGGCTCGGATCAGAGGTCTGTGTTCCCAAGGTTGGCAAGTAATTCCTAGTTTGACTGCTTGGGAATTAACACATCTTAAGAGTCCATTCGGACATAAGAGACTGTGAAGGTATTAAGAGGTTTTAAAAGGAAAACATCCGTCCTTTTTTGCAGTCAGATCCCCAACAACTATGGTGTGCTTTCCTTCACATGTTGGGGGCTTTCAGTGGCGTCGAGAGAGAGTAAATAAATCAGCCTAAGTGTTTAAAAGTTTCACTGAGAACCGTCCCATCTCACTGCAACCGGGACTGCCTCAGGTCTGACAGGCTCCTCAGTACTTGCTCTTTCCACGCCGGGTGTGCTGTGCGGTGGCGTCTGCCATCAGGCTGGTCGTGATGAAGGATGCCGCTGTGTGTCTGTGAATGGAGCCTGAGCCCTCGTGCCCTGAAAGCCAGGCTCCTGACCTGGGCTGGTTCTCCCGTCATCACAGGGCCCATGGCAGAGTCATAGAACTGCCAGCTTATCTTAGAAAGCAGGGGGCTGTCTCAAGGCAGGCTGGGGGTCTCCACTGCATGACTTTCAAACGCATCAAGCAGAGGAGGGGGCCAAGATGAGGGGATGGGCAGGGCAGTCCATTAACTGCAGCCTCCAGCCCAGAAAGGTTGCTCACCGCTGGACTTACTGTTTCCCAGTCAGTTAGAACCCTCGAGAGCTCCAAGCCTAGCCCAGTATCTGCAGACACAGAGCATCCCCACGTGGACGGAGATCTTGCCAGAGTATGTGCTGTGTGTCCCCATCTGGACTGGGATAGTGAGCGGAAGATGGAGGGTGGAGGTTCTGTCCAGACCATGAATGGTGAAGCATCAAACCTCAGGAGCTGCCCCAGGGAGGGCGCTGCCTGCCTCCGCCAGGGCCCGCCCCGGGAGGCGGCAGAGCTCAGGCGTGCATCTTATCTGAAGCTCTTCTTCCTGCTGATAATTGGTAAAGGGAGCCCTGACCCTTCCTGTCAGACTGCGCGCATGCAGACTCAGTCGCTAGGCTGTGTCCGACTCCCATGGACTGTAGCCCGCCAGGCTCCTCTGTCCATGGGATTCTCCAGGCAAGAACACTGGAGTGGGTTGCCATTTCCTCCTCCAGGGGATCTTTCCAACCCAGGGATCAAACCCAGGTCTCCTGCATTGGCAGGTGGATTCTTTTCCACTGAGCTGCCCCCAGCAGCCTCTTAAAAGCCCAGGCAGGTCTGCTAACCTGCCCCAGGACAGCCCAGCAGTGATCCTCTACAACCAAAGCTCTCTCATGCTCTTGCCTTTTCTCACCCTTAGTTTTCTTGCTTTTGGTTTGCATCCAAGTTGCCAGAAAGAAGAGCTGACAGTTGTTACAGATACGCTGGCTTAATTACTTGTCAGCTTACTGCTGGTATTTCGGGTTGCCAGCGCAGATGCTTACCTTTCTTCAAGTTGCTTAAAAGCTGACCAAATGCTGTAGCTTACGTATTTAGCCCTGCAACTCCAGATACATTTAAGATAAAAAAGAGAACACATGTGCAGTCTTTCTGAGTTGTTGGCAAAAGCCATCTGCCTCACGGTCCTCTGATTTCACGTAGATGTCCAGTGCCGGGACATTCTGCCACACCTCAGGGTCCTCTGATTTCACGTAGATGTCCAGTGCCGGGACATTCTGCCACACCTCAGGGTCCTCTGATTTCACGTAGATGTCCAGTGCTGGGATATTCTGCCACACCTCAGGGTCCTCTGATTTCACGTAGATGTCCAGTGCCGGGACATTCTGCCACACCTTAGGGTCCTCTGATTTCACATAGATGTCAAGTGCTGGGAGATTCTACCACCAGGCTGACATTCAGGGGAGCGTGGCTGTGCTCTGGTTTCCTTTTAGAGTTTCTCTGAGACAGCACTGCCAGGAGCACACGAGAAAGCGGGCATCCTACTCATGATAACATGGAATTAGGCTCAGAAGGAGGGCCTCTCCAGCCCTAATCTCGGCCCTTGCCAAGTCTGTAGAAGACTCTGGCCACATGATACCCTTCATATGTGGAACCTGACTTTAAAAAATGGCAACTTCCTGCAGTGTAGGAGACCGTGCATCCACTCAGTTTTGTCCAACTCTCTGTGGCCCATGGACTGCAGCCCGCCAGGCTCCTCTGTCCACGGGATTCTCCAGGCGAGGATACTGCAGTGGGTGCCATTTCATTCTCCCAGGGCATCTTCAAGACCCAGGGATCAAACCTGGGTCTCTCGCATTGCAGGGAGTTACGAACTGACTCACAGACATAGATACAGACTCACAGACTTAGAAAACAGAATTATGATAACCAAAAGAGAAAGGAGGGAGGGACAAATGAATAGATTGGGTTTATGGACAGAGGAGCCCGGTAGGCTGGGGTCGCTAAGAGTCAGACATGACTGAGCGACTTTAATTTCACTTTTCACTTTCATGCATTGGAGAAAGGAAATGGCAACCCACTCCAGTGTTCTTGCCTGGAGAATCCCAGGGATGGGGGAGCCTGGTGGGCTGACATTTGTGGGGTCGCACAGAGTCAGACACGACTGAAGCGACTTAGCAGCAGAAGCAGCAGCAACAGAAACACACTACTGTGTATAAAACAGGTAATCAACAAGGGTCTACTATATCACAGGAAACTATGCTCAGTCTTGAAAATCTATGTGGGTAAAAGATCTGAAAAGAATGAATGCATGTAATGATGTAAGGTCAAACCAGTCCAGCCTAAAGGAAGTCAACCCTGAATATCCACTGGAAGGACTGATGCTGAAGCTGAAGCTCCGGTACTTTGGCCACCTGATGGGAAGAGCTGACTCACTGGAAAACACCCTGATGCTGGGAAAGATGGAAGGCAGGAGGAGAAGGGGACGACAGAGGATGAGATGGTTGGATGGCAAACTCTGGGAGATGGTGAGGGACAGGGAAGCCTGGCGTGCTGCAGTCCACGGGGTTGCAAAGAGTTGGACATGACTGAGTGACTGAACAGCAACTCATATGTATAACTGAACCACTTAGCTGTACACACAAAATTAACACAATGTTGCAAATCAACTATGTGTATGTTAGTCGCTCAGTTGTGTCCAGCTCTGCGACCCCATGGGGTGCAGCCCACCAGGCTTCTCCGCCCATGGGATTTTCCAGGTCAGAATACCAGAGTGGACTGCCATTTCCTTCTTCAGAATCAACGATCCTCTAGTAAAGTTTTTTAAAAAGCAATCAAACATAGCTTGAAGGGGATAAAAAGAGAAAAGAGAAGCGTCGGGAGGCATTCAGTGTTGCTGTCTGCCTGGTGCCCCACCGGTTCCTGGTTTAGAACTCAGCAACTCTTCTAGCTCACGGCGGGTCATTTACACGGGGTCTCTGCTTTAGCCCTGCTCCTCAGGCCTGCCTCCCTCGCTCCCCACCTCTGGGTGTGGGGCCCTTGAGGCCCCCAGGGAGAGGTTAGGACTGAGGTCTGTGCTGGTCGGCGTCCAGAGCTCAGGCAGAACCCCGGCCCATCACCAGCCCTGCTGTCCTCCAGCAGGTCTGGGTGTTCTTGGTGGGTTTTTTTCAGTCCAGGCTCTGTTATGCCCCAGGACGCACAGTGTCCACTGACCAGGAGTGGATTTCTGGTGACTGAAGTCTGCCTACTGGTCTACCCGAGCACAGCAGGCTGCCCGGCCCAGCGGGGACATGCGCGCTAAGATCCTCGCTCAGATACATGCTTAGGTGCACAAGGAAGCTCTGGATCTCCAGGTCACTTGAAAGATTCAGGGCAGGCCTCTCAGACACACCTTCTTTTGAGGGCCCGGAGGTCAAGGCCAGGGGCGCCCCCAGGGAGCTCTGTCCTGCCTCTTCCTGAAGCTTTGCAAAGACATCCTCCAGGCTCCTGCCCCTGCTCACGTGGCCCTCGTCCTGAAGTTTGAAGGGCAGATGGGAAATTTGCATCTGGAGAACTGTGGGCGTCCCCTCCACTGGTGGACGTGGAGAGGCAGCCTTCTGCGCACACGGGATCAGGACTGTGCTCCCAGAGGCGGGCGCACAGTGTGGAGAGGCCCGGCGGGCGCGTGGAGCTTAGAGCGAGGCCTCTGTGCGGAAGCTAAGTTCACGTTTGGCTGAGGCTGATCAGGAGAAACGTTACTGTGAGGTGATAGCCGAAGAAGGTCACGGTTCCGTGCTGTTCTCTGCACGGCTTCCTCTTTCTTGACCAGCACCTGAAGGGCTGGGTGTCTCCCCTCGGCAGTGGTCTCGGCTGCAGGGGACAGAACCACACCAGAGCTGCATCCAACCAGGGACACCTAGGAGCCAGGACCCCAGGACCTCGCCGTTCAGAGGGCAGGACGCCGCTTGCCAGCTCCTCTCCGCCTTGGAATGCTTCCTCCGGCACCTGGTGTTTGCAAACAAGATAAACACAACACAAAAACCAAGCGAAATAAATCGAGAAGGGAAACTCCAGAGAGGCTGATCGATGGTGCCCCTGATAAAAAGCACAACCTTGCTCTCCACTGTTATTTGACATTGCTGAAGGTTCATCTTGATTACTTTCAATAAAATTCAAAGTAAGGATGACTGTCTTGGCTCACTAAGCAACAAGGTTTTATCACTAATTACAATCCTTTATTACCAGTAGTTTAATAGGTTTATGTTAGGTCATAAAACAATTCAGCACGGGAGCACATAAAGGGGGGCTCAGGCGCCGCGACATCTTAATATCTATCCATTGTAATCATTTTATGATCTTTAATGATGGCGCTTTTTATTAAAGTTTGTACATATGCTTTTACATGGGCTGTGTTGCCACCAAAACCGGGAGGCGGAGTGAAAAATCACATAAATATATACTAAAATACTTAATGAGGCATCTTGAAAACTTCCATTGTCGAAAGCATGTAGACTACATCACATGTGTGGAGTCTCATTATGGGTAATTATAATAAAATTATAAGTGCTATAATAATTCTAACCTTGAAGGCACAATAAAGGATGGTTATATTTGCCTCCCTAGCCCACACATCTGAGGCGTTTTCTTCATTAATTATATTTCACATAAGAATAATTACGTTGCGTAAGACTGAAATTCCAAGGCATCTGCTAGATTCTGTGAACAACAGCCTTCCTCTGGTGAGCATTCCTAGGCTTAATTGCCTTACCACCTAAAGTTATATGCAGAGCAATGCAATGCATAATTTACATGGCTTGAAGGAGGGTATTTGTTGTTAGTCTTAATTTTATTTTGTAACCCAATTAGCAAACTAAATAAATTGGGAAAAGACGAGCTTCTCAGCTGAGTCTGCATCAGGCCTGTGTCTCCCCAGCAAAGTCAGCTCATCCACGGCTCCTCCTTCTTACGATCCACCTCCCCCCCACCCCCACCCCCTTTCAGTTCAGTTCAATTCAGTCGCTCAGTCGTGTCTGACACTTTGCAACCCCATGAATCGCAGCACGCCAGGCCTCCCTGTTCATCACCATCT
>SJYG01000068.1:3060104-3074598 GCA_006410535.1 Litocranius walleri
ACCCCACCCCCACCCCCTACTGGGGTGGCTGGAGAGGCAGGGCAGACACACCTTCCTATTGTTCTGTCTCTATCCGGCTATTCAGAAAATCTATTTTCTTGTGCAGTTTTGACCTACATATTTGATTTCATTTACTTCTGGCCCGGGGACCATCATAACTCTGGATGCGAGGCAAAATCCTTGATATGAATACAGATGTGACTTCAGACGGTAAAACTTGCACCAGGATGACAACTTTATTCAGTGTACAAAATATACACCAATATTTATCAAGCTTATCAGGCCCACTCAGAGAGAGGCTTCCCGGGTAGCAAGGTAAAGAGCCTGCCAGTGCATGAGACGGAAGAGCCATGGGTTCGATTCCTGAGTCGGGAAGATCCCTTGGAGGAGGGCATGGCAACCCACTCCAGTATTCTTGCCTGGAGAATCCCATAGACAGCACAGCCTGGTGGGCTACCGTCCAGGGGATAGGGTGATAGGAGGTGGCCAGTCGTTTCTGAGTGCACACACACCACTCTTAACTGCAAAGCATTCTTGTAAAATCTATTAAATAGTGTCAGTTGCAGCACGGTGACTAGACTTCTGGAGCACAATCCTCCCCCTTCTCTCTCTGCTCGGTCAAGTTAGTTCCACCACTTCTATTGAGAATTTCCTTTTGGGAAGAAGCACTTTCTGAACATCTTAGAATTGAATTAGAATGCAAGAGAAAAAAGCAACAGAAACTGCAGTGAAATTTTACTAATTTAAATTAATTACACAAAGCCCATTTAAATTATAAAGCATGTTGGGACACACATTTTGTAACTTTCAAGCATAATAGTAAACTTAACCCAGGCCAAAAAAAAAAAAAAGAAAATAGGGAAAGAAAGAAAAAGAAAAAGCCCAGCTGAGGTTCTCAAGGGAATTACTTTAGTGAATAGACTGGAATGATTTGTAATTAGCATATAAATTGTATGCATGTAAATGATGCTTCTAAAAGGTATTGGAAAAGTTTATTTTCTTAAGTATTTCAAATCAGACCCCCTGCAACCTTGTTTACAGTGCTGATTTGCACTTTCATGAAAAAGATTTGCAGTGGGAAAAAAAAAAAAAACAACTTCAGTCAGGGCTCTTCTCCCTTCTCCCTCCACCACCCTTGCTCATGCTTTATCACAAATTACAAATTAGTGGCATAGAAATTAATGAGGTTTTTACAGTATTCAGTCAAATCATGCAATAAAAAGCTTTAATTCAAACACGGGAGCTTGATTATTATAATGTATTCAAATGCAATGCACTGTTTGCTAAATTTCATAGGACTGGAATCAATGTGTCATTTAAAGTTAATTTTAATACAGAGAAACAAAGGCGCCTGACTCTCCAGTTGGGTGCTTTCTGCTCTGCCTTCCTGGAGGAAGCAGCAATTTGGTACTTCATAGAAACAGCCTTTAAAGTGCTGGAGACCAGCCAGCTCTGCGTCTAGGAAGCATAGAGGTCAGATCAGATTTACAGGTCCCTGAGGTATAGACTAGGCTTCCCAGGTGGCACTGGGGGAAAGAGCTTGCCTCCCAAGCAGGAGAGGCAAGAGATGCGGGTTCGATCCCTGGGTTGGGAAGATCCGCTGGAGAAGGACATGGCAAGCCACTCCAGCACTCTCGTCTGGAGAGCCCCACGGACGCTGGCGGGCTGCAGTCCATGGGGTCACAAGAGTCGGACACGGCTGAGCGACTTAGCATGCGTGCAGGCACGCATGAGCAAGAGGGAGCGCGGAGCCTTGCAGAGGCAGCTGTGTCCTTAAGCATCGCTAAATATCAGTGTCGCCAGGCCGGTCTTCTGTACTTACAGAGGATGAGCAGTGACAGCGCCTTCCTGTTAATGACCTACTGCTCCCCACCCACGGGGGACACACACAGGACACGGGCTTTCTTTCCGGCCCTGGCGCCTTCGCTCTGCCGGGGAAGGGGACACAAGCCTCTTAGGTACGCAGCCCCGGGTGTGCGATCCACCAGGTGGGGAGCACGCCACCCTTCGCTGCAGAGACCTGCCACTCTCCGCCAGCCTGCCCACCTTGATCTGTGTCAACTCCAAACCGGCACTTACCAAGGATATGGCCGATGCCTGAGCAGCAAAGACATTTGCCATCCGCCTCAGCGGAGACTGAGCCCCAGGCTGCGCCAACTGTTGACCTTCAACAACCCTTGAGCGAACTCAGGACAGAGTCAGGCGCTCTGTGCTCAGGGAATCTGGTGGGACCGCTCTTTAGATAGTTGGATGTTTTTAGGAACAGATTTTGTGATCTCAACCCTTGCATCTCCTCATATCAAGAGAAGCGCTAAATGGCTTCATGGTGACATCAGATCCTCAAGACTAACACAAAGCCTTTTGTAGAATGAGGGCTTCATGGTGTTGAACTCCCCCGCCACCAAAACCTTACATGTTGACCTTCCCCCACTGCCGCTTTGGAGCGGCATTTCATTTTGCCCCAAAGAAAACTTACCTCTCAGCTCTCAAGTTGTACATCTTTCTTAGTCAACATCCAAGACAGAAAAGGGCATCGCTTTGCTGGAGACATTGGTGTTTCGTGTGGAGCCACTCAGGAAATCCTGGTGTGAGGCTGTCTTCATACACCAGTGAGTCACCTGCTCCCTTCGCTATTCACTTGGTTTGATTTGTCTTTTTAAATTAATTCATTTTAAATGTAAAAGAAATAAATCTACATTGTGTCTGCCTCTTTGTGACCTCATGGACTATATAGTCCAAGGAATTCTCCAGATCAGAATATTGGAAAGGGTAACCTTTCCCTTCTCCAGGGGATCTTCCCAACCCAGGAATTGAAGCCAGGTCTCCCGCACTGCAGGCGGTTCTTACCAGCTGAGCCACCAGGAAAGCCGAAATAATTATGTGATCAAAGGAAAATAGCCCAGGAGTCTCCTCTGACTCCAGGGATAGTCACTCTTTTAAAATATAATTTAAAGAGTGATTTGCTTCACTTTTGGCTGTTGCGGGTCTTCGTTGCTGAGTGAGGCGCTTCTGGTTGCAGTGGCCTCTCGCGTCGCGGCTTCTGGTTGCGGTGGCTTCTCGCGTCGTGGCGCACCAGCTCCCAAGGGCATGGGCCTCTCTGGTTGTCGCTCAGGGACTCAGCTGTTCTGCTGAACGGCATCTTCCTGGATCAGAGATCAAACCCAACTCTCCTGCACAGGCAGGCACACTCTTTAACAACCAGGCTACCAGGGGAGCCCAGGACAATCATTCTTGAACAGTTTGACTCCGGAGAAAGAGTGCATCTGTGCCTGGCACCTCCTTCTTCTGCTGCCTGAGTGTCGATGTGGATACATCCTTCCTCTTTAATAATATTTAAGCTCTCGTTCATGACTGGGGACTTGCCCTCCCAGCTCACACTCTCCTGGGGTCCTTACCTTCCCAGCAGCCCTCTGCTGTCCTGCCCACACCTCAGTTTACTCATCTGTCCCATGATACTAAATGTTTTTAGTTGTTTTCCATTTTGCTTTGTTTTTGAAAGCTGTTGTGAATCTCCATATATTTACTGTTTTTTGTGTGACTTCAGGGTAAATTTCTCATAGTGGACTATCCTGCCAGCAAATTGGTAGAATTAAAACATGTTCAGTTCAGTTCAGTTCAGTCGCTCAGTCGTGTCCGACTCTTTGCGACCCCATGAATCGCAACACACCAGGCCTCCCTGTCCATCACCAACTCCCGGAGTTCACTCAGACTCACGTCCATCGAATCGGTGATGCCATCCAGCCATCTCATCCTCTGTCATCCCCTTCTCCTCCTGCCCCCAATCCCTCCCAGCATCAGAGTCTTTTCCAATGAGTCAGCTCTTCGCATGAGGTGGCCAAAGTACTGGAGTTTCAGCTTTAGCATCATTCCTTCCAAAGAAATCCCAGGACTGATCTCATTCAGAATGGACTGGTTGGATCTCCTTGCAGTCCAAGGGACTCTCAAGAGTCTTCTCCAGCACCACAGTTCAAAAGCATCAATTCTTCGGTGCTCAGTTTTCTTCACAGTCCAACTCTCACATCCATACATGACCACAGGAAAAACCATAGCCTTGACTAGACGGACCTTACTCAGCAAAGCAATGTCTCTGCTTTTGAATATGCTATCTAGGTTTGTCATAACTTTTCTTCTGAGGAGTAAGCGTCTTTTAATTTCATGGCTGCACTCATCATCTGCAGTGATTTTGGAGCCCCCAAAAATAATGTCTGACAGTTTCCACTGTTTCCCCATCTATTTCCCATGAAGTGATGGGACCGGATGCCATGATCTTCGTTTTCTGAATGTTGAGCTTTAAGCCAACTTTTTCACTCTCCACTTTCACTTTCATCAAGAGGCTTTTTAGCTCCTCTTCACTTTCTGCCATAAGAGTGGCGTCATCTGCATATCTGAGGTGATTGATATTTCTCCCGGCAATCTTGATTCCAGGTTGTGTTTCTTCCAGTCCAGCGTTTCTCATGATGTACTTTGCATAGAAGTTAAATAAGCAGGGTGACTATATACAGCCTTGACGTACTCCTTTTCCTATTTGGAACCAGTCTGTTTTTCCATGTCCAGTTCTAACTGTTGCTTCCTGACCTGCATATAGGTTTCTCAAGAGGCAGGTCAGATGGCCTGATATTCCCATCTCTTTCAGAATTTTCCACAGTTTATAGCTATCACCAAATTCTCCCAGGAAACACTGTATTAAATGTACATGTCCCAACCACACCAGAGAGAGAATACATCCTTTATACATTTGTTGACAATGAGAGATCTTGAAACTCTTCATTACTTTTTCCAAGTGGAAAATGGGTAGCTGAAAGTTATCTTGATTAGCACTTTTAAATTATGAGTAACAGCGAGCCTTCTGTTTAGATGTTCACTGGCTTTAAAGAACTCTAAGTTTTGAAACATGGTTATTACCATATGTGAAATAGATCGCCAGTCCAGGTTCGATGCGTGAGACAGGGTCCTCAGGGCTGGTGCACTGGGACGGCCCTCAGGGATGGGATGGGGAGGCTGTGGGAGGGGGCTTCAAGATGGGGACACATGTACATCCGTGGCTGGTTCATGTGAATGTATGGCACAAACCACCACAATATTGTAAAGTAATCAGCCTCCAATTAAAATAAATTAGTTAATTTAAAAAAAAAAGAACTCTAAGTTTTTACCTCTCGCTCTTTGTTTTCCTGGTAAATTGTGTATTTTTAAAAATTGATTTCTAAAAGCTCTTTCTCAAGCTGGAAATACCCCTCCTTCCACGGTGCTGGTTAATTTGTGAAACAAAATAAAGACATGGAGCTTTGAGAGAGATCAAATGGCTTGAGACAGAGCTGAGCTCGGCAGAAGCGGGCAGCTGTGATCGCCCGGATTTGAAAGTGTCCTTGAACATCTTACCCTCTCCAAGACAATCCAGAGATAAATCCAGTGATGCCCACTTACAGTTCACTTGGAGTTCACGTGGAACTCTTCTGTTTTTTTTTTTTTTCAGATCTATGTTTGCCTTGAAATACGTTCAGTATTTTGTGACAATCAGTGTAAAAATTGAATAGATTTACTATTTCCTGGTAGGACGAGTATAAGAAAGCCAAGATTAGACAGATGCCTGTCTTTCACCCCAGTGCAAGAAGCCAATGATTGTATTTTCCTTTCAACCAGAAATCAGAAATGCGGGGTGTTGTTACTTCTTTTTGCTTAGAGCTGTTGCTAGGCCACATGGAGAAGTTTGGCTGCTTCTAAGGTCCTCCAGACTTTATTTTTGGGGGCTCCAAAATCACTGAAGATGGTGACTGCAGCCATGAAATTAAAAGATGCTTACTCCTTGGAAGAAAAGTAATGACCAACCTAGATAGCATATTCAAAAGCAGAGACATTACTTTGCCGACTAAGGTCCATTTAGTCAAGGCAATGTTTTTTCCAGTGGTCATGTATAGATGTGAGAGTTGGACTGTGAAGAAGGCTGAGCGCCGAAGAATTGATGCTCTTGAACTGTAGTGCTGGAGAAGACTCTTGAGAGTCCCTTGGACTGCAAGGAGATCCAACCAGTCCATTCTGAAGGAGATCAACCTTGGGATTTCTTTGGAAGGAATGATGCTAAAGCTGAAACTCCAGTACTTTGGCCACCTCGTGTAAAGAGTTGACTCATTGGAAAAGACTTTGATGCTGGGAGGGATTGGGGGAAGGAGAAAAAGGGGTTGACTGAGGATGAGATGGCTGGATGGCATCATGGACTTGATGGACGTGAGTCTGAGTGAACTCCAGGAGTTGGTGATGGACAGGGAGGTCTGGTGTGCTGTGATTCTTGGGGTTGCAAAGAGTCAGATGAACTGAACTGAAATGAACTGAAGGTCCTCCAGGAAGAGACACACTCTATCCTCTTACCAAATGGCCAGGCAAGTGATGAAAACAAAGCACTGCTTCCTGTGTCTTTCTGGATCCGTGGTCCCAACTGAGGGCACCTCGGCTCCATGGGATCATCAGCAAAGTCTGCAGACACTTTTGATTACTACACATGGGGAGGGGGCTGCTCCTGGCATCTCAGGGCGGAGGCCAGCGATGCTGCTCAACAGGCTTCAAGGAACAGGACAGGCCCCACTGCACAGATGTTCTGCCTGGAACGTCAGCAGCATGGAGGCTGAGAAATGCCATCCTAGACAAGAGGCAGTGCCCCTCCTGCCCGGGACTCCTCCTGGACCCTGCCGGCTGCCCGCAGGATTCAGACTTCTGCCCTGGTTCTTCCCGAAGCTCTCTCCTGCCCTTTCCATCACCTCCCCACTGTGTGTCTCCAAGAACCAGATGAGGCATCTCAAGATTGCTCTCAATATTAATGAATTTTACCCCCACCCCATCCTCTAAAGAGCTTGGACAACTCAGACGGGCATTACTGTTTACCTCCCTTTAGTATTAAAATGGGTTTAAATCTTTTAATTACATTTTAAATATTAATATTTTAAATATATGTGTAAATACACATTAAGACTCTCAAACAGAAAAGTTTTGGAAGCACAGGGCCGTGCCTGATGTCCTGATTCATCACACGACATTTTATTTTTTCCTTCCTGAAATTTTAAGGTATTGTGACGGGCCAAAGTTTTCCTTTCAGGAGCCAGTCCCTGGCTTCTGAGCCCTGAAGAAAAAGAGCTGGCAGAGACACCGAGGTCCTGGTGGTGAGAAGGTCTGACAGTTTCAGTAAGACTGCGAGTTTAATAAAACCGCTAGACCCATTTCTCAGCATCCATGGAGGTGAGAAGGCCTGACAGTTTTAGTAAAACTGCAAGTTTAATAAAACCACTAGACTAGTTTCTTGGCATCCACGGTCCTAGTTCTCTGGACTCTCTGGACTCTCTGTAGAGTGGACAGCACTCTAAAAACAGAGGAGGAAGAGGTCACAAGGAGAACGTGCGTGAGTCAGAGCAAGGAAACGAGGTGGGGAAAAACAGACAGAAGGCATCGGTTCACAAAACCCCACGTGATCTTCACACCCGCAGGCATCCAGGACACACGGAGCAAAGGACGGGAACTGCGCTCCCATGACACCTGGGTCCCTATGAAGATGGCAAGTGGCCCTTAGTTTACTGACAGACACGAGAAGGGTAGCAAAGCTTTAAGAAATAGTTTCACTGACACAGTGAAAGAAAAGCTATGACCAACCTAGATAGCAAATTAAAAAGGATACACTTGCAAACAAAGGTCCGTCTAGTCAAGGCTATGGTTTTTCCAGTGGTCGTGTATGGATGTGAGAGTTGGGCCATGACGAAAGTTGAGTGCTGAAGAATTGATGCTTTTGAACTGTGGTGTTGGAGAAGACTAGTCCATCCTAAAGGAGATCAGTCCTGAGTATTCATTGGAAGGACTGATGCTGAAGCTGAAATTCCAGTCCTTTGGCCACCTGATTTGAAGAACTGACTCATTTGAAAAGACCCTGATGCTGGGAAAGATTCAAGTTGGGAGGAGAATGGGACGACTGAGGATGCGATGGTTGGATGGCATCACCCACTCGATGGACATGAGTTTGAGTGAACTCCAGGAGCTGGTGATGAACAGGGGAGCCTGGCGTGCTGCAGTCCATGGGGTCACAAAGAGTTGGACAGAACTGAGGGACTGGATTGACCTGAACATAGTTAAATGGAAAGAAAAGTTGTTTCTGGAAAGAATCAATGGCACAGACCTAGACAATTCACTTTATTCATCATTCAGAGTGAACAAATGAGGAGACACATGGGGAAGTGGTGGGAAACCGTTCGAACTCAGGGCAGGTAGCGCTGGCTGGACTCGCCCACGCGGACGCCTCAGGCAAGGGAGCAGATCTTTTCCGGAGGCCTGTGTGTGCCTGGGCTGAGGGCTGGCCTCCCCACGCCTTGTCAGAAGGTGGATGCTGAAAGCCACTGAGTGCAACTTGCCTGCAGAAGAGTAAATCCCACAGTCCAGAGGAAGTGCATGCGTGCTCCTTGGTACACATCCTCCCACCAGTGTCCAAAAGACGGAGGGAATATCTTTGTGCACACCTCCTCTCTGGGCTTCCCTGGAGGCTCAGCTGGTCAAGAATCTGCCTGCAATGAGGGGAACCTGAGGTCCATCCCTGGGTGGGGAAGATCCCCTGGAGAAGGAAAAGGCTGCCCACTCCAGGATTCTGGCCTGGAAGATGCCACGGACTGTACAGTCCACGGGTGGCAAAGAGTTAGACATGACTGAGTGACTCCCACTTCTCTAGACTATGTCAACTTAATTCCTATTTCAAGTGTCAGCATCTGTGTCACACTGAGCCAGTGACCCAGCGAGAGTGAGTGAGAGAACGGGAGGCTGAACTGAAAGCACCCAGGTCACAGTGTGCTCTGGGACGGAGGAGGCAGGCGTGAAGGGCTGAGGAAGGGTCTGGAAGGACCGGTTACATTCTAGGCACCTGGTAAACATTCCCAGCATATGCGCACTTAACGGACCTTGTTTAGGATTTTATGTTTCTCCAAAATGCTTCTTTAGAAGATGGTCCTATAAACTAGAAGATAAAGGGGAGTCAGGCATCATTGCAGCTTTATGGCTGGAGAAGCGCTGGGCGGGTTGCGGGGTGGACCTTAGGAGGCGGACTTGGCCGAAGGAGGGGTGGTGAAGTCCTGGTGACTTGACAGGGTCAGAAGGTGCGCTTAGCGAGAAAGGGAGACGCAGGGCGGGTGGGATGTGACTGGACGTGATGCTGAGTGTGGGGCTCCGGCTGCGGTGGAGGAGGGCTGGGAGGCCAGAGAAGTGGGAGACAGAGAGGCCAGTGGGACTCTGGCTTCGGGCCAGGATAGCTGGGATGGACAGCTTGACAGGGCGGGGTCCGTGGGATGGAGAGCAATGCAGCTTGGGGGACATACTCCCTCCGCAGCTGCAAGGGTGTGACGGGGTGCTATGGAAGAGAGAGTCGTGATTTCAAGGACCAGTCAAGAAAAGGAAGAGAAACCTCACACAGGCGCGGGGGGCGGGGCGGGACTGCGAGTCAGGCTTCGCACTCTGACTCCGAGATGTCCTTGCGGGACAGCTAAGAAGGGATGGCTGGAGACTGTGGATCTGTGGGTTTGGAGCTCAAGGAAAATCCTGCGCTGGTAGCGGAGACCTTGGGTCCCTGGGGTATGGTTGAAGTCAGGGTCCACAAAGCAGGAGGCAAGACTACAGAGGGTCCAGGGGTGATGAGGGCTGGGCAGACTGTCTGGCTCACACTTCCCACACCCAACATCGGGAAGCTCTCCCTCACACAGTGGGACCCTCTCTTCCGTGTGCCTTTTAGCCTATGAGGAGCTTGGAATGGTCCTGCGAGCTTGTGAGGCCTGTGCACAGAGCGAGTGTCCTTCAAGGGCAGCCTGCGGGCTTCCCGTCACACATGACCTCTGCACGTCTGCCCGGAAAACGTTCACACGGCTTTCTGACTCCGGCTCAGACTCTCCACGGGCGAGTGTGTTAGTGCTCTGGATGTCCAGGCAAGTGAAATTGTGTTGTGATATTTCTATCTTAGAGGAGAAGCGAGAAGAGCGAGCACATTCTCGCCGTGTTTGTATGACTGATGGAGGAAGATCACTAGCAGAGGGATTCTCGTGTCTAAAGTGGTCTGAATTCATTCTTTCTCTGGCAAATGGCAATCGACTCGAACTAACACCATAACTATTTATTGAACAGCTTCTGTCTCCATCTCTGTGGCTGATGCTGTGGAGGCTGGAGCCACATGTCTGATGACATCTATAAAAGATAAGAAATCTATCCATCACCTTGTCTGTAATCCTCAGTATATATTGAGTGAAAGTAAGGTTGTGTTCCATAAGATAAATCTCAAAAACTAAAAAAAAAAAAAAAATTATCATCAAAAGCTCAGCTTCTGAAAGCCTGGCTCTGGAAAACGTGGTTCTATCCACACTGCATTACTATAACCATTCTATGTGTAGAAGGGGCGCACACAGAGGTACACACATATAAAGGTGCACAGGAACACACACAAGCACACACACATATACACAAAACACACACAAACACGTACACACACACAAACACGTCCACATAGACACACACAGACACGTACACACACACAAACACGTACACATATACACAAGACACACACAGACATGTACACACACACAAACACACATATACACAAAACACACACAGACACGTACACACACACAAACACACATATACACAAAACACACACAGACATGTACACACACACAAACACGGACACATATACACACACAGACACGTACACACACACACAAACACATACACATAGACACAAAACACACACAGACACGTACACACACACAAACACACACACATAGACACAAGACACACACAGACACGTACACACACACAAACACACACACATAGACACAAGACACACACAGACACGTACACACACACACAAACACACACATATACACAAGACACACACAGACACGTACACACACACAAACACATACACATAGACACAAAACACACACAAACATGTACACACACACAAACACGGACACATATACACAAAACACACACAGACACGTACACACACAAACACGGACACATAGACACAAAACACACACAAACACGTACACATAGACACAAAACACACACAAACACGTACACACACACAAATGGACACATATACACAAAACACACACAGACACGCACACATATACACAAGACACACACAGACATGTACACACACAAACACACACACATATACATAAAACACACACAGACACGTACACACACACAAACACACACACATAGACACAACACACACACAAACTCACACCCACACACACAGTATGTAGCAACTTACTTATTCTAAATATTGTGTCTTTTTAATTTTAACATTTCTATCTTTATCACAGCTAGTATTTTTTAAGTTCTGACTTTGTGTCCAGCTGAGAAATGCTTCTGGACTTTGCTGCATTCGATGGTCATAAATACCTTTTGCTGTGGGTGTTCACTGATGAGGAGGAGCTGAGAAAAGTGCCAAGAGTCACATCAATTATCTCAACATGGAACATCCAGCATTTCATCTTAGGAACTCCCGGAGCTGCTCAGATTCAGACTGTCTAACCCCAACAGCCTCCCCTTCTATGCATGAGAGGGAAGATCTAGATTGCAATTTCCCTACTCGAATGATGCTTCCACATCCAACTAGAGAGAGAAGAAAGCCCTGGCACCAGCGAGCATGTACACATCTTTCTGAGCCCAGAAAGTCCCAAGCCTGGTCCGGTGGAGAGTCTGCAGTCACCCCCGAGTTCCACGACTCCGTCAAGAGTGATGGACAGGAACCCGCCGTGCTCCCAGGGACAGGAGGGCTGCAGGGAAAACAGGGAGCCCATCAACTCCGTAGCACCCCTGTTCACCTCTTGTGGGCAGGCCAGCACCTGCCTGAGCATCGCCGACGGAAAGAGAAGCAAAGCCTGACTCTGAACCTGGGTAAAGCCAGAGGCCACCTCCTCCTCGCCTCTCCCTCCTGCTGTCGCTGAAAATATGCACTGATCACACAGTGGCAGTTTCTTACGGGACAACTTGGTTCCAGGTCCCCTGGGCAGAGCTTGATCTTCCCTGATGTGCAGGAGGCTGAGTGCCCTGGGTTGCTGGTCAAGACACCATAGCCTGTGGGTCAGCAGGTCCAGGCTGGGTCAGCCTGACGGCCAAGTGCGCTGGGCCTGAGGACAGCTCTGCCCTCGCAGCCCTGCACTCTGCCCTCAGCCCACCCCCTGGCTTCCCTTGTCCTACTGAAGCTGCTACGAGCACCATGCTGCCCACCGTGGACCAGGGCCCAGCTGAGCTGCCCACACTGGGTGCCTCTCGACCTGCAGCGCGCACAGCCCCCTGTGAGTGCAGAGCGGCCGGCAGGCACTGCAATGAAAGATGGTCGCGAGAGACTTCATCATCTCCAAACAGAATCTAGTCATGTTTACCCATGAAGGGGAGGCTTCTATGTGCTTTGGATGTCGTTTCAACTATTGTGAATGTGAATGGCAGTTTTCAAAAACTTAATTTTCAAAATTGTGTACCTATTTGTGCAAAGCAAATTTCTCCTTAATGACACTGAACAATCTGAGAAACACATCACCAGGTCATGAAAATAAATAGCGGGTAGCCAGTTCAAGCAAGAAACCTGATTTTAAAAATATGTTTACTGAAAATAACAACAAATGGCTCATTACCAAAGAAAGAAAAGAATCCTATTTGAAGTTACATGCAAGGCTATATGCAAATCCAAATGTGATCCACTCTCTAGTAAGTTATTATTTCTTTTTTATAATTTTCTAAAGTAACAAGTATTTTACAGACAAGTAACAAGTATTTTAAATTCCACAGAAAACATGTAAGTTTACTGTCTACATATTTAACATTTCCTATGGGCTTCCCAAGTGGTGCTAATGGTAAAAACCCCATCTGAGACATGAGAGACTCAGGTTCAATCCGTGGGTTGAGAAGATCCCCTGGAGAAGGGCACGGCAACCCACTCCAGTGTTCTTGCCTGGAGAATCCCATGGACAGAGAAGCCTGGCGGGCTACGGTCCAGGGGGTTGCACAGAGTCAGACATGACTGAAGTGACTTACCTCACACATCTGTGAACACCTTTTGTAAGTTTGGTAAGCACTGTTCTGTTAAAATCTATTACCTTGACTTTGGTAGTTTAAGACATCACTTCAGGGTGGGCCATGGCCACAGGTAAGCAAAACGTGGCTCGTCTTCGTGATGGATGGAGGAGACTGTTCCAGTTACAGCGGGAAGAGTGGGCTGAAAGGTGGCCCTCAGTGAGTGAGGACCACTGGGAAGAGCAAAGGCTAGGTGTCACCCTTGAGAGAAGGTCTTTTTCAGATGCTATGATAATGAAGGGCAGTCAGGGAGGAAGAAAAGCACAGAGTGGAAACTACACACATGTGTAAGAATATACCTGAACAGAGGCATGGGCAGAACAGCCTCTCTGGAGCAGCAGCTTTGCAAATTGTGGACCATATTGAATTCTAGCGGGGCCAGCTCAGAGATAAGCTGGTTTGGTGAGACATTAGAACGACATCAGTTCAGTTCAGTTCAGTCACTCACTCGTGTCTGACTCTTTGCGATCCCATGAATAGCAGCACGCCAGGCCTCCCTGTCCATCACCAACTCCCAGAGTTCACTCAGACTCACGTCCATAAAGTTAGTGATGCCATCCAGCCATCTCATCCTGTCTTCCCCTTCTCCTCCTGCCCCCAATCCCTCCCAGCATCAGAATCTTTTCCAATGAGTCAGCTCTTCACATGAGGTGGCCAAAGTACTGGAGTTTCCGCTTCAGCATCAGCCCTTCCAATGAACACCTAGGATTGATCTCCTTTAGGATGGACTGGTTGGATCTCCTTGCAGTCCAAGGGACTCTCAAGAGTCTTCGCCAACACCACAGTTCAAAAGCATCAATTCTTCAGTGCTCAGCTTTCTTCACAGTCCAACTCTCACATCCATACATGATCACAGGAAAAACCATAGCCTTGACTAGATAGACCTTAGTTGGCAAAGTAATGTCTCTGCTTTTGAATATACTATCTAGGTTTGTCATAGCTTTCCTTCCAAGGAGTAAGCATCTTTTAATTTCATGGCTGCAGTCACCATCTGCAGTGATTTTGGAGGCCCCAAAAATAAAGTTTGACACTGTTTCCACTGTTTCCCCATCTATCTCCCATTAAGTGATGGGACCAGATGCCATGATCTTCGTTTTCTGAATGTTGAGCTTTAAGCCAACTTTTTCACTCTCCTCTTTCACTCTCATCAAGAGGCTTTTTAGTTCCTCTCCACTTTCTGCATTAAGGGTGGCGTCATCTGCATATCTGAGGTTATTGATATTTCTCCTGGCAATCTTGATTCCAGCTGTGCTTCTTCCAGCCCAGCGTTTCTCATGATGTACTCTGCATATAAGTTAAATAAGCAGGGTGACAATATACAGCCTTGATGTACTCCTTTTCCTATTTGGAACCAGTCTGTTGTTCCATGTCCAGTTCTAACTGTTGCTTCCTGACCTGCATATAGGTTTCT
>SJYG01000068.1:3074628-3085519 GCA_006410535.1 Litocranius walleri
TAATTTCATGGCTGCAATCACCATCTGCAGTGATTTTGGAGCCCCCCAAAATAAAGTCTGACACTGTTTCCACTGTTTCCCCATCTATTTCCCATGAAGTGATGGGACCAGATGCCATGATCTTCGTTTTCTGAATGTTGAGCTTTAAGCCAACTTTTTCACTCTCCTCTTTCACTCTCATCAAGAGGCTTTTTAGTTCCTCTCCACTTTCTGCATTAAGGGTGGCGTCATCTGCATATCTGAGGTTATTGATATTTCTCCTGGCAATCTTGATTCCAGCTGTGCTTCTTCCAGCCCAGCGTTTCTCATGATGTACTCTGCATATAAGTTAAATAAGCAGGGTGACAATATACAGCCTTGACATACTCCTTTTCCTATTTGGAACCAGTCTGTTGTTCCATGTCCAGTTCTAACTGTTGCTTCCTGACCTGCATATAGGTTTCTCAAGAGGCAGGTCAGATGATCTGGTATTCCCATCTCTTTCAGAATTTTCCACAGTTTATTGTGATCCACACAGTCAAAGGCTTTGGCATAGTCAATAAAGCAAAAGTAGATGTTTTTCTGGAACTCTCTTGCTTTTCCTATGATCCAGCGGATATTAGAAATTTGATCTCTGGTTCCTCTGCCTTTTCTAAAACCAACTTGAACATCAGGGAGTTCACAGTTCACGTATTGCTGAAGCCTGGCTTGGAGAGTTTTGAGCATTACTTTACTAGCATGTGAGATGAGTGCAATTTTGCAGTAGTTTGAGCATTCTTTGGCATTGCCTTTCTTTGGGATTGGAATGAAAACTGACCTTTTCCAGTCCTGTGGCCACTGCTGCGTTTTCCAAATTTGCTGGCATATTGAGTGTAGCACTTTCACAGCATCATCTTTCAGGATCTGAAACAGCTCCACTGGAATTCCATCACCTCCACTAGCTTTGTTCATAGTGATGCTTTCTAGGGCCCACTTGACTTCACATTCCAGGATGTCTGGCTCTAGGTGAGTGATCACACATCGTGATTATCTGGGTCATGAACATCTTTTTTGTACAGTTCTTCTGTGTATTCTTGCCACCTCTTGTTAATATCTTCTGATTCTGTTAGGTCCATACCATTTCTGTCCTTTATCGAGCCCATCTTTGCATGAAATTTTCCCTTGGTATCTCTAACATAGTATAATATTATTAACAAAAAGGTTAATTTATATACAGAATGAAAAACCCAGCAGGTTCTTATGCAGAAATTGACAAGTTGATTCTGAAATATATACAGAAATGGAAAGAAGCTAAATAGGCCAAGACAAATTTGAACTAGAAGAATAGAGCTGTGGGATTTACAGCTTTTTTTCTTTAAATTTTAGAGCTGTCTCTAAGTCTGCAGTAACCAAGGCAATGTGATGTAGAAGTAATGGGAGTCTAACAGATGAAAAGACTAGGAAAGAATCCTGAAATAGCCCCTCAATCTGCACAGGGAAAGCTGATTTTCTACAGTGGTGCCAAGGGAATTCAATAGATGAAGGAAAGTCTTTTCAAGGAATGATGTTGAAACAACTGCATATACATATGGGGGAAAAAAAAACACCCCTTACTTCCCACCATACTCAATAATCAATTTGAGATGCATATAATAGCTAGATATAATAAGTATAATAGCTAAATCTATCAAGGTTTTGGAAAGAAATACAGAAGGAAATCTTCACAACTGTGAGGTTGGTAAAGAGTTCTTGGATGAGACACAAAGTGTATTAACCATAAAAGAAAAAAAAACCTGACAAACTGCTTTTATCAAAATTAAAAATGTGTGATATTGAAAACATTAAGAAAATCAAAAGGCAAGTTATAGTGCAGAAGAGACCCCTATATCTGCCTAGTGACTAGCATCCAAAACGTAGACACAAACTTTTCAACTTAACAATAAACAGACTAATACAAGTGGGCACATAACTTGAAGATACACTTCAAAGAGGAGGATATGCGAACAGTCAATAATGACATGCAATGGTGTTCAATAGTCACTGGGAAAATTCAAATCATGTCAGTAACGAGAAGCTACTTCAGACCCAATGGAGCAGGTAAGTTGAAGAAGACTTACCCCACCACCAAGCTGGCTAACGTGAGGACATGCGGAACAGTCAAACTCCCCAATATTTTTGAAATTCTCATACTTTCCACTTTGGAAAACCATTTGGTATTTAAAATCGAAAGCAAACATCTCATTCCTTCATGAACCAGCAATTCTATTCTTAGGTGAGGAAAACATCCCTTTTCTTGACTGAGGTATGGGTCACAGGTGCACAGTGGTCAAAACTCACAGCACCAGACACTTACTGTCTGTGTGTTCGCTATTTACACCTGAGTATTGTGGGCAGAATGACCACGGGGAGAGGCAACCAGACAGAAACTGAGGCTAGGAGAAGGTGGCAGAGGCAGACACCACAAGGGCTGATGTCCTTGGGAGGTGCAGCGCGAAGGGTCTCTCCATGTCTTTCCAGGAGACGCCCTCATCCATCTCCTTAATGAGGACAGATCAGGTGATTGTGAAAAGAGAAACAAGTCTAGACGACATAGGTGCTTCAGTCCACACTCCAGCACCCACTTTACAAAGCACTTGTGTGTTAGTGCAATTGCATGTGTGTGTGCCCGGTCCTGTCCACTCTCTGACCCCCACGGACTGTAGCCCGCCAGGCGCCTCTGTCCCAGGGGCTCTCCAGGCAAGAGCGCTGGAGTGGGATGCCATCCCCTCCTCCAGGGGATCTTCCCCACCCAAGGATTGAACCAGAGTCTCCTACATCTCCTGCATGGCAGGAGGATTCTTTGCCTCTGAGCCAGTGGGGAAGTCTGTTAGTATAATTAATTATATCTATATTAACTCCAACCAAACACACACACACAATTCCTAAATTACGTTTGCCTATCTTTGCATTCTTTTCTTCAAGCCAACTCAAACAAGGAAGCAAACGTCTTAAAAAGAATGTGCTAATATGAAAACAGTTTTATGGCTAATTCCCCCATAATCATTCTGAGCAAACCGTGATCATGAAATCGTGTCTACACAGAAATTCTGGAAGCTGCTCTTCCCTAAACCCCTACTGTCCTACACACAACACGCGTGTGACCTCCACACCTAAGCAATGTGACAAAGGCCGAAGCTCCAGTCACGAGAACAATGAAAGTCAGAGTGAAGGCTCTTGCCCTGAGGAGGGGAGTCCACTGTGGGGTCTCGGTGGGCTCGCAGAGTGGGCTGTGTGCCGAGGGCTGTGCACATGCGGCAGCTTCAAGGATAAGACGCTGGAGCCGTGGCAGGGAGCTAGGACACGCCAGGCTCAGCTCTGCTCAGGCGCCGTGGCTACTGTGCCGTCGTCCTCCAGCAGAAGCGAGATGTGGGTGCAGGGGAGGCAGTGGGGACAGGGGCGGGGGTCCCGCCGGCGGTGGCGCTCATTCCTGGAGGCCCAGGAGCAAGGCGGAGCTGGTGGGGAAGGCCGCTGGGCCAAGGCTGGCGTCACTGTGTGGGCGACACTGTGATGACCTCCCAGGCCTACCAGCGCCTGGGGGGCCCCGGGTGCTTGACGGGTCAGGAGCCTGAGGCGAGTCCCAAGCCCCAGAGAGCACAGAACTGGAGTCTGATTGCCAACGCCACCCCTGGTCAGCGGGACTCCACAGGTGCAGCTTGACCACGTCCCTCCAGGGGGAGCAGCTGCTGACCCCCACGAAGACTCTGAGAGGCACCCCATGCAGCCCCAAGTAACCCCATTTTCATGAGGTGTTCCCTGGAAGTTCATGGACTAAAGTATCACCACGGTAACTAGGCTCTGCCATGGCGCATGCCAACTGAAAATGAACTGGAGTGTGCTCACAAACAGGAGAGGGAAAGCAAGGAAAGAAGGAAAAGAAAGAAAGTGAAGTCATTTAGTCGTGTCCGACTCTTTGAGACCCCATGGGCTGTAACCTACCAGGCTCCTCTGTCCATGGCATTTTCCAGGCAAGAGTACTGGAGTGGGTGCCATTTCCTTAAGGCAATAAAGACACTTATCAGCGATGGCGGAGGCTACCCACGGCCCTGCTGAGTTAAGCCGTTTCCTCCGGATAGACTCACTCTGAATATCCTGAAGGTAAAGCATGTGTAGCTTCACCAAACTGTTTCCACCTGCGGAAGGATAAGAACCCAGCTGACAGCCCAGGGCTCGAGACTGTCTGGGCCTTTGAAGCCTCCTGTGGCCACAGGGAGAGGGTGTTCCCCGGGCTCTTGCATGGACACGACCCCACCCGCGGCTCTTCCTGGTCGGGAGCCGGCTATCCCTGGCTCTCAGAATCTCAGACTCCTGGCTGGACATGGGCCCTAGAAACACAGTCACAAACAGAGCACCAGTTGAAGCTGGACCACAGCCAAAAAATGGTCAGTAAATATTACCAGAAGCCCCAAAGAAGAAACTCTCTGCATTGATTTGCTCCAGTAAAAAGACACAACTTTCTAGCAAAGAATTCCAAGGCATAATATATGATAAAACACACTAAAAGGAAACAAATGAATTTACTCTGAAATTTTACTGACCATGAATAGACTCTCTAGGGAGAGAGGGACGTCCTGGGTGTTATCAAATTTAAATAAAGGAATATTGGTTAATGAAAGAAAAAGATATTTATATGAGAAAGCAGACAAGAAATGAAAATAAGGCCCCACAACAATACTGTTGACATTATTTAATAGGGCAAGAAACTATTTAATTTAAAAATTCATGCACCATGTAATCCCACATAATCAGACCGATTTGTTCCACTGCCAAGCTCGAGATCTGATCTATATTCAATTTGGTCCAACTTGCCATGGAAGCTAAATTGGAGTTGCTCCACGTTGTCGAACCAAGATAAATACCACTAACAAAAATTATATAGGCTTTTGAGGCTCAGTTTTTTAAAAAATTAGATGGTTACTTTCTCCCATTTTATGATGTTACAGCGAAACTGCCTAAGCGTGCCACTGTTGTTATGAACAGAAATCATGAATAAGACTGATGCTTGAGGATTACATTATTTTCAAAGAGATCAAAGTAATTTCTGAGCTACTAAAATGATATAAAGGCATTCAAGGTGAGTCATCACAGGCTGGGGGCGGTTACCAGGGAAAGGTGAATAACAGCTGGATGAATGTGCGTGTATGTTCGTGTTTATCAACACAGAAGCGCATGACATCTTGGTCCTGATGATGCTCGACTAATTGAAAAAGGACTTCATCCCCTAATCTTACCAAAAAATCTTAGATCAACAATTATGCTGCATCTTGTTTCCAAGTTTGACGTCACCTGTGTCTTTCCCACTTTGTGTTTTCTACAAAAAACAGGTCAAAGCGTGAGCTCCATTCAGAAGACTGTGAGCCCCCTGAATTGAATCCAAAGAACCACTGCCCAGAAAGATCTCTCTTAACTGCCAGTGGGCATCGCCAGTTCCACTGACAAGTGTGACAGAAAGAAGACAGACCCCCATGAGAAGGTGCCATGAGAGGCGTGTTTGAGTAGGGTAGAGACTGAAAGCCTCCCTGCCCCAGAAGGCCTTCACCCGTGAGCGACCAGGAGACAGCAGCCACAGCAGCATCTCAGCAAAACGCTGCAAGCAGAGGGGATGCCTCGGCCCCTGCCCAGCTGCCCCCGGGGGCCGCCGCACGCCGAGCCGGCTCGGCTGCTGCATCAGGCAGATGGAGACACACTTCCAGAGGAGCCCGCTCACGGACTGTCTCCGGCCTGAGCCCAGGCCCCGCTGAGCTCCACGCCAGCGGCTCCACTTCTGCCAGCAACCGGAGGTGCAAATATGGCCCCAGCCCCGGGTGGACGGCTCTCCTATAGGGCTAGTGATATTACTAGTGGTATTTACCACACGAGTCCAGGACAGAGACAGGGGAGGGGCGGCCGGCTAACCACTTTTTTCATGAACTTGTTGCATCACACAAGACAAGTGGACCCTCCCCGGAGCCTGTCCTGAGGGCCCACTGCTACGACTGTTTGTTGAGGAGGAATAAAATGAATTTTCCAAAGTCAAGATCTCATCCTTGGATCCAAAGAGTTCCCCAAGATGGGGAGGGGGTCTTTAAGTTCAGCTGAGTCACTCAGTCGTGTCCGACTCTTTGGGACCCCATGGACTGCAGCACGCCAGGCCTCCCTGTCCTTCAACAACCCCTAGAGTTTACTCAAACTCATGTCAGTTGAGTCGGTGATGCCATTCAACCATCTCTTCCTCTGTCATCCCTTTCTCCTCCTGCCTTCAATCTTCACTAGCATCAGGGTCTTTTCAAAGGAGTCAGCTCTTCGCATCAGGTGGCCAAAGTATTGGAGTTTCAGCTTCAACATCAGTCCTTCCAGTGAATATTCAGGACTGATTTCCCTTAGGATGGACAGGTTGGATCTCCTTGCAGTCCAAGGGACTCTCAAGAGTCTTCTCCAACACCACAGTTCAAAAGCATCAATTCTTCCACACTCAGCTTTCTGTATAGTCCAACATTTACATCCACACATGACTACTGGAAAAACTATAGCTTTGACTATATAGACCTTTACTGACAAAGTGATGTCTTTGCTTTTGTAATATGCTGTCTAGGTTTGTCATAGCTTTTCTTCTAAGGAGCAAGCATCTTTTAATTTTGTGACTACAGTCACCATCCTCAGTGATTTTGGAGCCCAGGAAAATAAAATCTGTCAGTGCTTTTATTTTTTCCCCTTCTGTTTGCCATGAAGTGACGGGGCCAGATGCGATGGAACCAGATGGTTTTAATGGAACCCCACAAATATTCACAGACTGCTTCCCGTGAGCTTCTCCGTGGCTTCAGAGCTTGGCACAGCAGTGTCCCACTGTTAAAGCTGCGCATTATAGGCACACCAGTGATCCTAACGTGGGACACAGGGCAGACATGCAGCTTCCCTTCTCCTCTCTCTACAGGGTCCTTCCATCAGCCTCGGCACACCCTGCCTTCCTCATCCTAAAATAAAACATAGCAAGTGTGAAAAGAATCTCCCTGGATTTCACTTGGCCCAGCAGCCTCCACTCCATTTTTCTGCTTCATCCTGCAGCCAGACTTCCCCGGGGGTAGTCTATACTGGCCCCCAAGTTTTCTTCCTTCCTGCAGCTTTGCCCCAACCCCCAAGTCGTAAATCTTCTGTCCTCCATCCAGGAAATAGCATCCCTCATACTTACCCTGCCTTGGCCTCACCCACGCTGTCTTGTCGGCTGCAAGGACTCTGCTCTCACAGTTTTGTTTTTAGTTATGTTTTTTCCCAATCAGGTGAAAATTCCTCACAGTTTCTCACATTCCTGCTTGGTCTTCTCTTGAGCGTGGGAGGTCAAAGAGTCCTCTTCTCTCTTGTCTGCACAGAAGCCTAGACCAGGGCAGGGATCTTTTAACACATGAGTTCTGACCTGGTGGGGTGATGCTGATGCCCTGTATTTCTTTTTTTTTTTTTTCTTTTCATGCAAACTTAAAAAAAACTTTTTAGTATTTTGGGATATAGTTGATTTACAATGCTGTGTTCATTTCAGGGGTACAGCAAAGTGATTCCATTATACATAAATTGTTGTTCAGTCACTAAGTCATGTCTGACTCTGTGCAATCCATGTACTGCAGCACACCAGGCTTCTCCACCTTTCGCTTTCTTTCAGAGTTTGCTCAAACACCTGTCCATTGAGTCAACGATGCCATTCAGCCATCTCATCTTCTGTCACCCCCTTCTCCGCCTGCCCTCAGTCTCTTGCTGAGCTTCAGCTTCAGTACTTTCAATGAATATTCAGGGTTGATTTCCTTTAGGATTGACTAGTTTGATCTCTTGGCAGTCCAAGGGACTCTCAAGAGTCTTCCAGAGCACCACAATTTGAAAGCATCAAATCTTTAGTGTTCATCCTTCTTTATGGTCCAACTGTCACATCCACACATGACTACTGGAAAAACTATAGTTTTGACTATATGGACCTTTGTCAGCAGCGCACCTTTTAATATAATGTCTACATTTGTCATGGCTTTTCTTCCAAGGAGCAAGTGTCTTTTAATTATATGGACACACTGGCCATCTGCAGTGATTTTCAGTCAGTTCAGTTCAGCTGCTCAGTTGTGTGTGACTCTTTACGACCCCACTGACTGCAGCACACCAGGCTTCTCTGTCCATCACCAATTCCTGGAGCTTGCCCAAACTCATGTCCATTGAGTCAGTGATGCCATCTAACCATCTCATTCTCTGTCATCCCCTTCTCCTCCTGCCTTCAATCTTTCCCACCATCAGGGTCTTTTCCAATGAGTCAGTTCTTCGCATCAGGTGTCCTAAGTATTGGAGTTTCAGCTTCAGCATCAGTTCTTCCAATGAATATTCTGGACCAATTTCCTATAGAATTGACTGGTTGTATCTCCTTGCAGTCCAAGGGAGTTTCAAGAGTCTTCTCCAATGCAACAGTTCAGAAGCATCAGTTCTTTGGCACCCAGCTTTCTTTGTGGCCCTCAGCAGGGATTTTGGAGCCCCCAAATAAAGTCTGCCACTCCATCAGAGCAGGTGCCATGATCTTAGGGTTTATCTGATATATAGCACTACTACACATCACTATATATATCTTACATGTAGTAGTGTGTTTCTGTTCATTCCACATTTCTAGCAGCTCCCAGGTGAGGCTGTGCCGCTGTACACACCAGTTAGCTGGGACAAAAGTCCCGTCCCAGGCTTACAGTCCTAAGTGCCATCCACATGCTCGTGACTCTCGAAGGTATCTGTGTAGCCCAGACCTCCCTTCTCAATCCCAGCTGCCCACCTGGATGACTAACTGGCCCCTTGGGACCCTGCCTGGGCCAGTTCAGGCCTCCACCCTAGAGGTGAAAATCATACCCTCTTTGTGGCTCATGCTAAATCCCAAAACCCCACGTAATTCCTCAACAAATTCTCTCAGTTTTATGTCCAAGACATTCCAGAAGCCAACTACTGCTATCTGGCCTCCACTCTTGCCACTTGGATTGATGATTTCTCTGCCTTAAGCACCGGCCTGGCCTCCCTATCTGGGCGAGGTCCCCTCGTGATCTCCTGTCTCCCAGTGACCCACCTGCTGTGACCTTCATACATAAGCCAGCCTGCCCTGCCCTGCTCGAGGTTCCCACAGCCCCTGGTGGCCGTCTGCTCCCAGGGGCACTGGCAGTCTGGCTCCCCCTCTGACCTCATCTTCCCACCTCGCTCCCTGCCAGTCACTCTGGCTCCATGCTCTTTCTAACATGCCAGGCACGTCCCCACCTCAGGGTCTTTGCCCTGGCCACTCCGTCTGCCAGGAATACTCCACACAGAGAAGACTGGAGAGCCTGACTCATGCCCTCTCCTGCTTCAGCTTTATTGTCACACATCATCATTTCCAGAAACCCTTCCCTGCCCAGCCAGTTAAAATTGCAGTCAAATCCCCCTCCCCACCCCTCCTTATCACCTCAGTGCTGCTCTGGTTTTCTCCAAAGCATTTGCCGTGCTCTTCCTTGGACATTGTTTATGGATCTTATTTATTTCTTGTTGGTGTTATGTCTCTTCTTGCAGACGATTAGCTCACTGAGGGCAGGGCTTGGTCAGTTCTGTGGGCTGGTGTACCCTGGGTACCAGACACAGACCAGGCATTCAATGATGGTGGAAAAAGGATTTTTTAAAACCTGAGACAAATTCAAGTTGATAGCTGGATTTGAGGCCCAGCAAGATGAATTAATTAGTGGAAAATTTTACCATGCTAGTTCTGCTTGAAAATGCTTAATGATTTCAGAAAGAAAAGATAAAGAGTTCTGATGCAATGCCAGACTTTCTAGGGAACACTTCATCCCCTAGATAAATCTTCTGTATCTTCCTCAGACCTCCTGACTTGCTCCTCTCCCTAGTGATCACCTTGCTTATTGTGTTTCTAAGGAAATCTGAGCAGAAAGAAGAGTGGTGTGCCCTTCCACCACCACACTCTCCAGGCTGTAAGCACCACATCTCCACCTCCACTCTTCTTCTTGGTCCAGGATGGACTCTCTCCTCCTAGCTAAGGTGTTCCCTCCTGGGCCCTGAATCAAGGGTCACTTGACATCTGAGTTTGCCTTGATGATTCTTGTTTATGACTTGTTTGTGCGCCCTTTCACTCCCAAGACTATCTTGTTCTTTAAAAAAAATAATAATAAAGTTTTAAAAGCTATAAAGGACATAATTGAGACAATGAATGAAATTTTAATATAAATTAAGATTAAATTCTAGCATTGTATCCATGTTATTTTTTTGATTTTGAAAATACCCTGTGGTTTTTGCAGCAGAATAGGAAATAGACATTGAAGCATTCTAAGTAAAAGATTAAAATATCTCCAACTTACTCACGAAGAAATGCACATCTGCAAACGGAGAAGCTAAAACAAGTGAGGCAAAATGTGGACACCAGTGAATCAGCAGAAAGTGACGAGTGACAGGCTTAGAAGAGACGGGCGTTAGGAAACAACCATAAAATCCCTGTTTTGCTTCCAGAATTGTGGAAGAGATACACTTCTTCTTATTTGCCAAAACACAACTGAAAACCCTGTACATCACGTATAAGACTAACAAGAAGGTTCTGGAAGAACCACAGGAGATTGCAATCTACCTTGAGTCCTGGGGATAAAAGATGGACCCAGGGGTGAGCTCTGCAGATGGCCTTCGGCTCAAACAGCCCAGGCTTGGGGATAGAGGTGGAAATCCCAGGGGCAGCAGACAAAGAAAACTCAGCAAAACCCTACTGTCTCTGGTCACAGATCCAGGAGAGGAGCGTCTTAGCAGGAGAGACCACACGTAGACGATAATCACTCCATCCGGCCAGAAAAGCTGTGGCCCCATCGCACCATGTGGGCGAAGGTCAGAGCCCGGGAGCCTGTAATGAGGTGGTGGTGGCTGAGCCCAGACTGCTCCCCGCCCCCCCCCCACCGCC
>SJYG01000068.1:3085993-3107694 GCA_006410535.1 Litocranius walleri
GAGGCACCGCTTCCTCGACGAGGAGGCATCCGGGGGCCCTGGGGGGCCCAGGACTCCCACGCGGAGCCACCACCCCATGCGCCCTTGCAGACCAGGTGCGGAAGCTGGACAGCCCCCACCGGGCAGAGCCAAGACGGAGCCCGCCCCGCCCGGTGTCAGAAAATCCCCCCTCCCACCTCGGGGGCTTAACAGAGTTGTGCCCGGTGTTTCGGACCCACAGGGGCAGGTCGATAAGGTCTGGGCACCTTCCCAGGGTTTCAGGAGGACAAAAGAGGACCGAGGGGCAGGCTGAGGGCGCCAGGCTGAGGTCGCAACCTGACGCTCAGGCCCGGACAGATGGGAAGCTGCCAGCTCCTCGCTAACGTCCTGCACGGTCTCCCCAGCTCTGCTCGGCGGCCCCTCTCAGGGTGGTTCGGGTCCCAGGCCCGGAGGAACAACGAGGCTCTCCCCGGGCCGGGCCCTGCAGGCTGGCCGTGGTCGGGCTGTGCTGTGTTTTCAGGGCAGACACGTCAGTGCGGGTTTTGTGTGCAGTTGAAGCAGAACAAGAGCCCTAAACAGACAGCTCGGCCCCCGAGCCCCCATTTATCAAACCAGACAGGCCCCTCCCCTGGGCCCGCCCGCGCCTCTCACCACCGCCCCTCCTTTATTAATCTGAAGGGTTTATCTCCTTAAACTCCTTCCTTTCCAAACAAGTGTAGCACTCCGCAAGGGTCAAGGAGCCGTTCTGGGGCATCAGGGAGGTGAGAGCAGTGACAGAGAAGTTGGAAGCTCTCGGGCCGCTGGGGAAACGGGGAAACTGCACCTGCGCAGACACACCACCACCAGTCTCCTCCGGGGAGGGGCTTAACGGCGCCTGCAGGATATGAGTTTCCAAGCTGTGTAAACTTAGAAGCATTCAAGAACCCCCGCAAGAAAAACATATAAGGCATAACCCCTAATATTTAGCAGGAGTCCACAAAGTCCAACAGGGTGATGGCTAAAACGTGTGGGTCTGTGCGTGCAGTGCAGACAGGTACGTCACTTCTGAGTAGGCGGAAGAGCTGCAGGGCTTGGTACCCGAGGCAGAACTGTTAGGATGGAATTCTACGCTGCTGGTTCTCTTCCCAGGGCAGCTCTGCCCCCCGCCCAGGGGAGCCTTCAGTTCAGTTCAGTTCAGTCACTTAGTCGTGTCCGAATCTTTGCAACCCCATGAATCACAGCATGCCAGCCCTCCCTGTCCATTACCATCTCCCAGAGTTCATTCAGATTCACGTCCATCAAGTCAGTGATGCCATCCAGCCATCTCATCCTCTGTTGTCCCCTTCTCCTCCTGCCCCCAATCCCTCCCAGCATCAGGGTCTTTTCCAGTGTGTCAGCTCTTTTCATTAGGTGGCCAAAGTGTTGGAGTTTCAGCTTCAGCATCATTCCTTCCAAAGAAATCCCAAGGTTGATCTCCTTCAGAATGGACTGGTTGGCTCTCCTTGCAGTCCAAGGGACTCTAGAGAGTCTTCTCCAACACCACAGTTCAAAAGCATCAATTCTTCGGCGCTCAGCTTTCTTCACAGTCCAACTCTCACATCCATACATGACCACTGGAAAAACCATAGCCTTGACTAGACAGACCTTTGTTGGCACTGCCTAAATGGAGATATTTTGCTGGTGAGCACTGGCATTGGACTTCCCTGGTAAAGAAGCTGCCTGCAGTGCAGGAGACACAGGTTTGATCTCTGGGTCAGAAAGATCCCTTTCAGAAAAAAATGGCAACTCCCGTGTTCTTGGCTGGGAAATCTCATGGACAGAGGAGCCTGGTGGACTCCATGGAATCCATGGGGTAACTGACACTTTCACACTTCCACTGGCATCGAGTGGGTGGAAATCACGGCTGCTATGAGGTGTCCTCTTGCGGCAGAACAGCCTCCAGGACAAGTGACCGAGCCCCAAATAACAATGGTAGGCAGGTGGAAAGTCTGTCCCCAGTGAATTCTGAGAAATTCCAGTTTTGAACAGCAACCAGCCTGACTGTGAGGTCTTTTTTCTCTTTTGCATTCAGCCACCAAATGGAATAGAGCGTCAAGTATTTCTGTATCAGGAAACTAATAAAACTCTGCAAAAATGGCAAAAAAACTCATGCTGTTGTTCAAGTTCTGTTGTGTCCAACTCTGCAACCCCATGGACTGCCGCACGCCAGGCTTCCCTGTCCTTCACCATCTCCTGGAGCCGTCTCAGACTCATAGCCATTGAGTCGATGATGTCATCTGACCGTCTCATCCCCTTTCATCCCCTTCTCCTCCTGCCCTCAATCTTCCATGCATCAGGGCTCACTAAAACTGATAAAAACGTTCAAGAACCTAGCCAGACTTCCAGTGTTGTAAAAGAAATGGCATACTCCACCCATCAGCAGAGTCTAAGGAGGAGCCCACTCGGCCTCTGGACGCCACAGAAAGGACTCCTGTGGAGGCGTTTACCTCAGGACAGACGGGCGGGAGACCACAGTTACCCACACGCTGACTGAGGCACCGCTGTGCACGGTGCCTCAGGAAAGGCTGAGACAGAGGCCCACTGGGGCCTGGTTCCTGGTTGGGAACCGAGAAGTTTCCCTGAGGACCGGATAGTCAAACTGAGACCTGGAGGGGGAGAAACCAACTCCCTCTTTAAAAAAAAATTAATTTATTTTTTAATTGAAGGATAATTACTTTACAGAATTTTGCTGTTTTCTGCCAAATTCTGAGGGTTGTGATGGCAACCTGGAAGCAGGGGGTGGGTGGGGGAGGGGAGGAAGCATGTGCAAAGGCTCTGAGGCCCAGGGACCTTGACCAGGTGTAGGCCAGGTGGGAAAGGGGTCATGAGACTGAGCCATCAGCTAAGGTGGGGAGCAACTTGAGATGAGACGAGAGAGCTGAGAAGGAGATCTCCCGAGGTCAGCTGATGGTCAGCCCAGAATTTTAGCTTTCCCCAAGGCCTGTGGAAGAATTTTAAGCAAGAAAAAAGAGAAAGCTCAGACCTTCATCCTGAAAATGCCTCTCTAGTCGGGGCCTGGAGAAGAAGGGAAGCCGTGTTGGCAAAAGCAGAGAAAACAGCTTAGAAGGCTGTTCATCCAAGCCAGGGGAGGTGGTGACTCAGGCCAGAGTGAGGGTAGGGAGGTCAGCCTGACGTGCCAAAGAATAGGGGAGACAGGCACTGCTTTCCTGCCCCCTCACCCAGATAAGCTTGGCGGGCGATGCCTCAGCTCCCCTGTGCGTGGTCCTTCCAGGATGTGGGTCAGACAAACTCCTGGACACCTTTCAGAACCTCAGCTGTCAGTTGGAGTGTGACGGACAGACATCAGGCCGAGACGGCAGTCGGGTTACATGAGGCCAGGGTTAGGAAAAGTCGGTGGTTGGGGATCAGTCAAGGTCAAGCAGGACTTGAGCCAGACGGTGCTTAGTGTCCAGGTCAGGAAAGCATCTTTGAAGCAGAAGGCCAGGCCCGAGGATGGGCGCCTGCTTCTCTGGGTCGGGGAGGGAGTCGGGGGGCAGGGGCTGCAGAGGCGTCGGGTGGAGGCAGTGTCCAGACCCTGAGTTCAAGAGCACCAGTTCCCAGGCCGTGAGCTGATCTGCCGCTGCCAGCCCTCCCCCCGGCCGAGTGATCCCGCCTCACCCTGGGGATAGAGGCCGGGCTGTGACCCAGCCCTTCAGACCATCGTTCCCTGCATCTGATGGGAAAGCCAGATTTTCTGGCCTCTACGGGGCCGTGGAAGGCAAGCATTTGCAGACCAAACAGGAGGTATTCTCATCAGAGGTGAGTCTCTGCAGCCCTTCTCCCCGTCTTCAGGGCACGGGGAACGCCAAATGCTGCTGATAGGAATGACTCCATCTCACGAGTGGACTTGTAAACTCGAAGTAAAGTTTTCCTTAGGAAAAACACAAAACAAAACAAAAAATTGAGTTTGGCTAAATTTGGGAGTCTTTTCTAAAATTACTTCTGGTACGTTTCAAAAAATCACCTAGGCGGCCACTGAGATTTAAAAGCAACGTCTTGAGCCGCAGGAAGCGGAAGTGGGGGTGAGAGCCGCTGCGTGGCGCCGGCCCGAGCGCCCGTGGGCGCCGTGGGCTCCTCCCGGCGGAGCGCCGCGGGGGCCTCTGCCTCCCCAGGGCATCTTCCCAGCCCAGGATCGAACTCCTGCGCCGCAGGCGGACTGCTTACCAGCTGAGCCACAAGGGAAGCCCAGGAACACTGGCGTGGGGAGCCTGTCCCTTCTCCAGGGGATCTTTCCAACCCAGGAATCAAACCGGGGTCTCCTGCATTGCAGGCGGATTCTTTACCAGCTGAGCTGTCAGAGAAGCCCTCTTAAGCTATAATTTGTACATAATAAAATGTACTCATTTTGAGTGTACAGTTAGATGAGTTTTGACAAATGTTTAAACCCAGATAATTACTATAAAAAAGACTTAGAACATTGCCATCCCCCCAAATTTCCTTGTGGTCTGTTTCAATCAACCCACGTTCCCACCCCCAGGTCATTTTAAATACACAAAATTGTATAAGCATAGGACATTCATGTGGCATGAATAAGCAAATGCACACACACACATAAACCATAAATGTTCATTGCATTTATAGGTTCTAGTTTCTACCTTTTTTACTTTGGTCGTGATGCAAAAAGGCAACAAAGCAGACAATTTTCTGAAATCCACATGAATTTGGAGAGGAGTAAAGGAGTCATGAGATTCTGAGCTAACACCACTGAGGGAACATTTAAAGGGTGTCTTGTGTCCCCAGCTTGTCATGTTTGTGCCTTATTACTATTCCAGTTGTCCTGGATTACTTATAGGATTGACTTCCCAGGGCCCTAAATCAGGTCCAAGTGATGACTTTGTAGATTTATTAATATCCTAATGCTAGACACTTCACCATCTTAAAAATGAAAACTTTTCTAAAAGTTACAGAAGCACCTTTCTAGAATCCCTGAAGAGCACTGTGTAGAAGATTAAAAACTGTTGCAGAAATGGCATATTTTGAATGAAAGATTAAGTAGGAAAGTAAAAATACAAGAAACTGGATTTAATAAGAGAAGAAACGCTGATCATCTCCTAATAGATCCTAGTGGCCATTTTCCACATTGTCTCTGAAGTAGCCCGTGTATAATAAACAGACAATTTTGTTCCTAAGGGTCCTATTATTTGCATATCATGGGATAAGTTGGGGAAATATTTACATAAATCACAACTTATCCCATGATATGCAAATAAGATGACCCTTGGAAGCAAAAGTACATGTCTATTATACATAAAATGCATAAGATGTATCATACATAAAACAGAGCATACAGAACTTATTTACATACATTGGCTGCATAATTGAGGGAATATTACAGTCTGATGGTGAAAACTGAGCTCCGTCCCCCTCGGAGGGGCCAGAATAGACTCAGGCTGTCTACTCCAAGTCCAGCTCCTGGAGCCAAGTTGGTAGAGAGACAGCCAGCATCCACCACCGTTTCCAACATGTCTGAGTCCTCCTGGACCAACAACCAGGGTGCAGGTCCTGCTGACTGGCAGCTGTCGGGATTTCCTTGCAGTCTGAGTGGTGTGGACTCATTAAGCACTATTGGTGCTCAATAATCTTTCAACTATATAATCTTAAGGGACTTGATTTAGGTCATATCTGAATGGTCTAGTGGTTTTCACTACTTTCTTCAGTTGAAGTCTGAATTTGGCAATGAGCTCATGATCTGAAACAGTCAGCTTCCAGTCTTGTTTTTGCTGACTGTATAGGGCTTCTCCATCTTTGGCTGCAAAGAATATAATCACTCTGATTTCGGTGTTGACCATCTGATGATGTCCATGCATAGAGTCATCTCTTGTATTGTTGGAAGAGTGTGTTTGCTGTGACGAGTGCCTTCTCTTGGCAAAACTGTTAACTTTTGCCCTGCTTCATTCTGTATGCCAAGGCCAAATTTGCCTGTTACTCCAGTTATTTCTTGACTTTCTACTTTTGCATTCCTGTCCCCTATAATGAAAAGTACATATTTTTTTGGCTGTTAGTTCCAGAAGATCTTGTGGCTCTTCCTAGAACCATTCAACCTCAGCTTCTTCAGCATTACTGGTTGGAGCATGTGAAGTGAAGTGAAGTTGCTCAGTCGTGTCCAACTCTTTGTGACTCCATGGACTGTAGCCTACCAGGCTCCTCCTTCCGTGGGATTCTTCAGGCAAGAGTACTGGAGTGGGTTGCCATTTCCTTCTCCAGGGGATCTTCCCGACCCAGGGATCAAACCCGGATCTCCCGCATTGCGGCCAGACGTTTTAACCTCTGAGCCACCAGGGAAGCATAGACAGGGACTACCGTGATATTGAATGGTTTGCCTTGCAAATGAACAGTGATCATTCAGTCATTTTTGAGATTGTACCCATGTACTGCATTTCAGACTCTTTTGTTGACTATGATGGCTACTCCATTTCTTCTAAGGGATTCTTGCCCTCAGTAGTAGACATAATGGTCATCTGAGTTAAATTCACCCATTTCAGTCCATCTTAGTTTGCTGATTCCTAAAATATTGATGTTCACTCTTGCCATCTCTTGTTTGATGACTTCCAATTTTCCTTGATTCATGGGCCTAACATTTCAAGTTCCTATGCAATATTGCTCTTTACAGCATTGGACCTTTCTTCCATCACCAGTCACATCCACAACAGGGTGACGTTTTTGCTTTGGCTCTGTCTCTTCATTCTTTCTGGAGTTATTTCTCCATTATTCTCCAGTAGCATATTGGGCACATAATGACCTAGGGAGTTATCTTTCAGTGTCTCATCTTGCCTTTCATACTGTTCAGACTTAAATGGAAGAAAGTACGGAAAACCACTAGAGCATTCAGATATGATGTATATCAAATCTCTTATGATTATACAGTGGAAGTGACAAATAGATTTAAGGGTTAGATCTGATAGACAGTGTCTGAAGAACTATGGATGGAGGTTCATGACATTGTAAAGGAGGCAGTGATCAAGATCATCCCCAAGAAAAAGAAATGCAAAAAGGCACAATGGTTGTCATAAGAGGCCTTACAAATAGCTATGAAAAGAAAAGAAGTGAAAGGCAAAGGAGAAAAGGAAAGATAAACCCATTTGATGGAGAATTCCAAGGAATAGCAAGGAGAGATAAGAAAGCCTTCCTTTACATTTGATCAAAGCAAAGAAATAGAAGAAAACAGTAGAATGGAAAAGACTGCAGATCTCTTCAAGAAAATTAGAGATACTAAGGGAATACTTCATGCAAAGATGGGCTCGATAAAGGACAGAAATGGTATGGACCTAACAGAAGCAGAAGATATTAAGAAGAGGTGGCAAGAATACACAGAATTGTACAAAAAAGATCTTCACGACCAAGATAATTATGATGGTGTGATCACTCACCTAGAGCCAGACATCCTGGAATGCAAAGTCAAGTGGACCTCAGGAAGCATCGCTATGAACAAAGCTAGTGGAGGTGATGGAATTCCAGTAGAGCTATTTCAAATCCTAAAAGATGATGCTGTGAAAGTGCTGCACTCAATAGGCTAGAAAATTTGGAAAACTCAGCAGTGGCCACAGGACTGAAAAGGTCAGTTTTCATTCCAATCCCAAAGAAAGGCAATGCCAAAGAATGCTCAAACTACCGCACAATTGCACTCATCTCACACATTAGCAAAGTAATGCTCAAAATTCTCCAAGCCAGTCTTCAACAGTGCGTGAACCATTAACTTCCAAATGTTCAAGCTGGATTTAGAAAAGGCAGAGGAACCAGAGATCAAATTGCCAATCTCCATTGGATCATTGAAAAGGAGACAGAGTTCCAGAAAACCATCTACTTCTGCTTTATTGACTATACCAAAGCCTTTGACTGTGTGGATCACAGTAAACTGTGGAAAATTCTGAAAGAGATGGGAATATCAGACCTGACCTGTCTCCTGAGAAATCTGCATGCAAGTCAAGAAGCAACATTTAGAACTGGACATGGAACAGCAGACGGGTTCCAAATCAGGAAAAGAGTGCATCAAGGCTGTATATTGTCACTCTTCTTATTTAACATAAGTAGAGTACATCATGAGAAACGCTGGACTGGAAGAAACACAAGCTGGAATCAAGATTGCCGGGAAAAATATCAGTGACCTCAGATATACAGATGACCCCACCCTTAAGGCAGAAAGTGAAGAAGAACTAAAAAGCCTCTTGATGAAAGTGAAAGAGGAGAGTGAAAAAGTTGGCTTAAAGCTCAACATTCAGAGAACTAAGATCATGGCATCTGGTCCTATCACCTCAAAGCAAATAGATGGGGAAACAGTGGAAACATTGACAGACTTTATTTCTGGGGGCTCCAAAATCACTATGGATGGTGATTGCAGCCATGGAATTAAAAGGCACTTGCTCCTTGGAAGAAAAGTTATGGCCAACCTAGACAGCATATTAAGAAACAGAGACATTACTTTGCTGACTAAGATCCATCTAGTCAAAGCTATGGTTTTTCCAGTAGTCATGCATGGATGTGAGAGTTGGACTATAAAGAAAGCTGAGCACTGAAGAACTGATACTTTTGAACTGTGGTGTTGGAGAAGACTCTTGAAAGCTCCTTGGACTGCAAGGAGATCCAACTAGTCCATTCTAAAGGAAATTGGTCCTGAATATTCATTGGAAGGACGGATGCTGAAGCTGAAACTCAAATACTTTGGTCACCCGATGTGAAGAACTGACTCATTGGAAAAGACCCTGATGCTGGGAAAGATTGAAGGTGGGAGGAGAAGAGGACGACTGAGGATGAGATGGTTGGATGGCATCACCAACTCAATGGACGTGAGTTTGAGTAAACTCCAAGAGTTGGTGATGGACTGGGAGGCCTGGTGTGCTGCAGTCCATGGGGTTGCAAAGAGTCACACATGATTGAGTGACTGAACTGAACTGAATCTTCCAACTTCTGTTTTGTACCTGGGGTAGTGGCGAGTTAGAGAAAAAACATTGTTTCAGTGAAACTCGATTGCTTACAGGACAGAACTATTTAACGTAATTGGTAAAGTGCAAACCTACAAGAAGCTTTTGTTGTTCACTTGCGACCCTTTGAGAGCCCATAAACTGCAACACCTCAGGATTCCCCCTCCTTCACGATCTCCTGTAGTCTGATGAAACTCCTGTCCCTCGAATCAGTGATGCCATCCAACCATGTTATCCTCTGTCGCCCCTTTCTCCTTCTGTCCTCAGTCTTTCCCAGTGTCAAGGTCTTTTCCAATAAGTCAGCTGTTTGCATGAAGTGGGCAAAGGATTGGAGCTCCAGCTTCAGCATCAGCCCTTCCAGTGAATATTCAGGACTGGTTTCCTTCAGGATGGACAGCTTGGGTCGCCTTGCTGCCTGTACTGTCCTTGCCGACTCCACCCAGGACTCAGGTCCCTGCAGGAAAGCACAGGGGACTTGCTCTGTGTGTGCTCGCTGAGTGACCGATGAGGCTGTGCAGCCTGGGTGAGGAGGTGTCCTGGTCATCTCCATACGGTGTGCTGCATGGAGTCACCCCCAGACCCTCGGGGCAGGCAGGCAACAGCAGCTCGGTCCTGGGTCCTGAGTCTGACCAGACTAGGGAGCGCCGGTCTTGCTGGCACGAGCGTCTCTGCTCAGGGTCACGTGGTAAAGTGGTGTCACCATTCTGGACTGGGCTTGCCCACCAGTAGGCTGTTCTGGGGTGGCCTGGCTGGGGCGTGGGTGACTTGGCTCTGCTGCCTGTGTGCTATCCTCTAGCTGCCCCCCTGGGTGTGTTCTTCCTGCAGGAGTGGACAGGAAGCCCGCGCTCTTCTCCCAACGCCTCCCGCCGCCTGCGCTTTTCAGACCCTTGCATCTGTCACTTGCATACCATCAGCCGAGTAACTCAGACACTGAACTGGGAGTAGGCACAGAGGCCCCACTCCATTTTCAGTTAATTTGCATTGGAGTATTGATTATTGATTTACTGTTAGTTTCTGCTGTACAGCAAAGTGACTCGGTCATGCACACACTTATATCCACTCTGTTTTAGATTCTTTTCCCGTATCAGTTCAGTTCAGTCGCTCAGTCATGTCCAACTCTTCACGACCCCATGAGTCGCAGCATGCCAGGCCTCCCTGTCCATCACCATCTCCCGGAGTTCACCCAGACTCACATTCATCGAGTCTGTGATGCCATCCAGCCATCTCATCCTCGGTCATCCCCTTCTCCTCCTGTCCCCAATCCCTCCCAGCATCAGGGTCTTTTCCAGTGAGTCAACTCTTCTCATGAGGTGGCCAGAGTACTGGAGTTTCAGCTTCAGCATCATTCCTTCCAAAGAAATCCCAGGGCTGATCTCCTTCAGAATGGACTGGTTGGATCTGCTTGCAGTCCAAGGGACTCTCAAGAGTCTTCTCCAACACCACAGCTCAAAAGTATCAACTCTTCGGTGCTCAGCCTTCTTCACAGTCCAACTCTCACATCCATACATGACCGCTGGAAAAACCATAGCCTTGACTAGATGGACCTTAGTCTGCAAAGTAATGTCTCTGCTTTTGAATATACTATCTAGGTTGGTCGTAACTTTTCTTCCATTTTCCCATATAGGTCACCACAAAGTATCGAGTAGAGGCCCCTATGCTTATAAAGTAGGTCCTTATTAGTTACCCATTCTGTGTGTAGTAGTGTACACATGCCAACCCCAGTCTGCCAATCTATTCCTGCACCCATCTCTCCAGGAACCATGTTTGTTTTCCACACATCCACAACAGGGTGACGTTTTTGCTTTGGCTCTGTCTCTTCATTCTTTCTGGAGTTATTTCTCCATTATTCTCCAGTAGCATATTGGGCACATAATGACCTAGGGAGTTATCTTTCAGTGTCTCATCTTGCCTTTCATACTGTTCAGACTTAAATGGAAGAAAGTACGGAAAACCACTAGAGCATTCAGATATGATGTATATCAAATCTCTTATGATTATACAGTGGAAGTGACAAATAGATTTAAGGGTTAGATCTGATAGACAGTGTCTGAAGAACTATGGATGGAGGTTCATGACATTGTAAAGGAGGCAGTGATCAAGATCATCCCCAAGAAAAAGAAATGCAAAAAGGCACAATGGTTGTCATAAGAGGCCTTACAAATAGCTATGAAAAGAAAAGAAGTGAAAGGCAAAGGAGAAAAGGAAAGATAAACCCATTTGATGGAGAATTCCAAGGAATAGCAAGGAGAGATAAGAAAGCCTTCCTTTACATTTGATCAAAGCAAAGAAATAGAAGAAAACAGTAGAATGGAAAAGACTGCAGATCTCTTCAAGAAAATTAGAGATACTAAGGGAATACTTCATGCAAAGATGGGCTCGATAAAGGACAGAAATGGTATGGACCTAACAGAAGCAGAAGATATTAAGAAGAGGTGGCAAGAATACACAGAATTGTACAAAAAAGATCTTCACGACCAAGATAATTATGATGGTGTGATCACTCACCTAGAGCCAGACATCCTGGAATGCAAAGTCAAGTGGACCTCAGGAAGCATCGCTATGAACAAAGCTAGTGGAGGTGATGGAATTCCAGTAGAGCTATTTCAAATCCTAAAAGATGATGCTGTGAAAGTGCTGCACTCAATAGGCTAGAAAATTTGGAAAACTCAGCAGTGGCCACAGGACTGAAAAGGTCAGTTTTCATTCCAATCCCAAAGAAAGGCAATGCCAAAGAATGCTCAAACTACCGCACAATTGCACTCATCTCACACATTAGCAAAGTAATGCTCAAAATTCTCCAAGCCAGTCTTCAACAGTGCGTGAACCATTAACTTCCAAATGTTCAAGCTGGATTTAGAAAAGGCAGAGGAACCAGAGATCAAATTGCCAATCTCCATTGGATCATTGAAAAGGAGACAGAGTTCCAGAAAACCATCTACTTCTGCTTTATTGACTATACCAAAGCCTTTGACTGTGTGGATCACAGTAAACTGTGGAAAATTCTGAAAGAGATGGGAATATCAGACCTGACCTGTCTCCTGAGAAATCTGCATGCAAGTCAAGAAGCAACATTTAGAACTGGACATGGAACAGCAGACGGGTTCCAAATCAGGAAAAGAGTGCATCAAGGCTGTATATTGTCACTCTTCTTATTTAACATAAGTAGAGTACATCATGAGAAACGCTGGACTGGAAGAAACACAAGCTGGAATCAAGATTGCCGGGAAAAATATCAGTGACCTCAGATATACAGATGACCCCACCCTTAAGGCAGAAAGTGAAGAAGAACTAAAAAGCCTCTTGATGAAAGTGAAAGAGGAGAGTGAAAAAGTTGGCTTAAAGCTCAACATTCAGAGAACTAAGATCATGGCATCTGGTCCTATCACCTCAAAGCAAATAGATGGGGAAACAGTGGAAACATTGACAGACTTTATTTCTGGGGGCTCCAAAATCACTATGGATGGTGATTGCAGCCATGGAATTAAAAGGCACTTGCTCCTTGGAAGAAAAGTTATGGCCAACCTAGACAGCATATTAAGAAACAGAGACATTACTTTGCTGACTAAGATCCATCTAGTCAAAGCTATGGTTTTTCCAGTAGTCATGCATGGATGTGAGAGTTGGACTATAAAGAAAGCTGAGCACTGAAGAACTGATACTTTTGAACTGTGGTGTTGGAGAAGACTCTTGAAAGCTCCTTGGACTGCAAGGAGATCCAACTAGTCCATTCTAAAGGAAATTGGTCCTGAATATTCATTGGAAGGACGGATGCTGAAGCTGAAACTCAAATACTTTGGTCACCCGATGTGAAGAACTGACTCATTGGAAAAGACCCTGATGCTGGGAAAGATTGAAGGTGGGAGGAGAAGAGGACGACTGAGGATGAGATGGTTGGATGGCATCACCAACTCAATGGACGTGAGTTTGAGTAAACTCCAAGAGTTGGTGATGGACTGGGAGGCCTGGTGTGCTGCAGTCCATGGGGTTGCAAAGAGTCACACATGATTGAGTGACTGAACTGAACTGAATCTTCCAACTTCTGTTTTGTACCTGGGGTAGTGGCGAGTTAGAGAAAAAACATTGTTTCAGTGAAACTCGATTGCTTACAGGACAGAACTATTTAACGTAATTGGTAAAGTGCAAACCTACAAGAAGCTTTTGTTGTTCACTTGCGACCCTTTGAGAGCCCATAAACTGCAACACCTCAGGATTCCCCCTCCTTCACGATCTCCTGTAGTCTGATGAAACTCCTGTCCCTCGAATCAGTGATGCCATCCAACCATGTTATCCTCTGTCGCCCCTTTCTCCTTCTGTCCTCAGTCTTTCCCAGTGTCAAGGTCTTTTCCAATAAGTCAGCTGTTTGCATGAAGTGGGCAAAGGATTGGAGCTCCAGCTTCAGCATCAGCCCTTCCAGTGAATATTCAGGACTGGTTTCCTTCAGGATGGACAGCTTGGGTCGCCTTGCTGCCTGTACTGTCCTTGCCGACTCCACCCAGGACTCAGGTCCCTGCAGGAAAGCACAGGGGACTTGCTCTGTGTGTGCTCGCTGAGTGACCGATGAGGCTGTGCAGCCTGGGTGAGGAGGTGTCCTGGTCATCTCCATACGGTGTGCTGCATGGAGTCACCCCCAGACCCTCGGGGCAGGCAGGCAACAGCAGCTCGGTCCTGGGTCCTGAGTCTGACCAGACTAGGGAGCGCCGGTCTTGCTGGCACGAGCGTCTCTGCTCAGGGTCACGTGGTAAAGTGGTGTCACCATTCTGGACTGGGCTTGCCCACCAGTAGGCTGTTCTGGGGTGGCCTGGCTGGGGCGTGGGTGACTTGGCTCTGCTGCCTGTGTGCTATCCTCTAGCTGCCCCCCTGGGTGTGTTCTTCCTGCAGGAGTGGACAGGAAGCCCGCGCTCTTCTCCCAACGCCTCCCGCCGCCTGCGCTTTTCAGACCCTTGCATCTGTCACTTGCATACCATCAGCCGAGTAACTCAGACACTGAACTGGGAGTAGGCACAGAGGCCCCACTCCATTTTCAGTTAATTTGCATTGGAGTATTGATTATTGATTTACTGTTAGTTTCTGCTGTACAGCAAAGTGACTCGGTCATGCACACACTTATATCCACTCTGTTTTAGATTCTTTTCCCGTATCAGTTCAGTTCAGTCGCTCAGTCATGTCCAACTCTTCACGACCCCATGAGTCGCAGCATGCCAGGCCTCCCTGTCCATCACCATCTCCCGGAGTTCACCCAGACTCACATTCATCGAGTCTGTGATGCCATCCAGCCATCTCATCCTCGGTCATCCCCTTCTCCTCCTGTCCCCAATCCCTCCCAGCATCAGGGTCTTTTCCAGTGAGTCAACTCTTCTCATGAGGTGGCCAGAGTACTGGAGTTTCAGCTTCAGCATCATTCCTTCCAAAGAAATCCCAGGGCTGATCTCCTTCAGAATGGACTGGTTGGATCTGCTTGCAGTCCAAGGGACTCTCAAGAGTCTTCTCCAACACCACAGCTCAAAAGTATCAACTCTTCGGTGCTCAGCCTTCTTCACAGTCCAACTCTCACATCCATACATGACCGCTGGAAAAACCATAGCCTTGACTAGATGGACCTTAGTCTGCAAAGTAATGTCTCTGCTTTTGAATATACTATCTAGGTTGGTCGTAACTTTTCTTCCATTTTCCCATATAGGTCACCACAAAGTATCGAGTAGAGGCCCCTATGCTTATAAAGTAGGTCCTTATTAGTTACCCATTCTGTGTGTAGTAGTGTACACATGCCAACCCCAGTCTGCCAATCTATTCCTGCACCCATCTCTCCAGGAACCATGTTTGTTTTCCACATCTGTGACTCTGTTTTTGTCTTATAGATAAATTCTTTTGCGCCCTTTTTAAAGATTCCACGTATAAGCAATATCCATATTTGCCTTTCTCTGGCTTCGGTTAGTGTGATATCTCTAGGTGCATCTGTGCTGCTGCAGTTGACACTATTCCATTCTTTTCCACTGCAGAGTAATATTCCATTGTGCATGCTTACCGTGTCCTCTCTATCCATCTCTCTGCTAATGGGCATTTAGGTTGCTCCATGTCGTGGATGTTCTAAACAGCACTGCTATGAATCTACTTTTTCATGGAGGATTTATGAGGCACACATACATGGGTGAGCAAAGGCTGAAGTCCCCCACACAGATACTCTAACTGAAAGAGACTCCTCCTCAAACAGGCGTCTCTTTAGGAAAGAAAGGCCTGAGACTCAGGGTATAAAACAGGCACACGAGCTTTTTCCTGGCATTTGCCCAGCATGGCGGCCACAGGAGAGACAGGTCCCGTAACGCTGGGAATGCAGAGTCTGGCGCTTGCTGCCACGTTGGTAACTGAGCAGTCTGGTCATTCTGGGGAAACACCTAGAGTTATAATAAATTACCAAAAAGTAGTTTCTTTCCAAAGCTGTTATGATGTGTGACCAGGGAAACCCCTAAATCACTGATAATGAAGCCCTATTCACATTTTAGTATCTCAATATGTAGATGAATATAATTTATAAGTAGTATATATTGAGGGGGTAAATTTTCACTTGTTGATTTCTATAGACTGCATTTCACTGTACATACATATTTTGAAAATCATATTTTTAAAATAAATCTTTGATTTACAATGATTGATTTAGAAGAAGGATTTCAATAGTAGTCCCTTAAATGTATTCATATAGAACTCTGACTTACACACTCAGATATCCCTCAAACTACAGTCGCCTGTGCAATTTCATGGCGCGCTGTTCACACTGCCTGTGTGTATATGTATTTGTTTTACAGAAGGATAGAAATCACATCTTATTCCATGACTAACAGCCAAACACCCCACCCCTGAGGCTTCCATGAGATGTATTTTCACATATGATGACTCTGGATTTCCAAGAGAAAGTTAAGCAAGTTCAGTTCAGTCACTCAGTTGTGTCCGACTCTTTGCGACCCCGTGAATCGCAGCTCGCCAGGCCTCCCTGTCCATCACCAACTCCCGGAGTTCACTCAGACTCACGTCCATGGAGTCCGTGATGCCATCCAGCCATCTCATCCTCGGTCGTCCCCTTCTCCTCCTGCCCCCAATCCCTCCCAGCATCAGAGTCTTTTCCAGTGAGTCAACGCTTCGCATGAGGTGGCCAAAGTACTGGAGTTTCAGCTTTAGCATCATTCCTTCCAAAGAAATCCCAGGGCTGATCTCCTTCAGAATGGACTGGTTGGATCTCCTTGCAGTCCAAGGGACTCTCAAGAATCTTCTCCAACACCACAGTTCAAAAGCATCAATTCTTCGGCGCTCAGCCTTCTTCACAGTCCAACTCTCACATCCATACATGACCACAGGGAAAACCATAGCTTTGACTAGATGGAACTTAGTTGGCAAGGTAATGTCTCTGCTTTTGAATATACTATCTAGGTTGGTCCTAACTTTTCTCCCAAGGAGTAAGCGTCTTTTAATTTCATGGCTGCAGTCACCATCTGTAGTGATTTTTGGAGCCCCCCAAAATAAAGTCTGACACTGTTTCCATTGTTTCCCCATCTATTTCCCATGAAGTGTTGGGACCAGATGCCATGATCTTCATTTTCCGAATGTTGAGCTTAGGAGATTAAAATAATGAGTCAATAATTTTAGGGGGAAAATTAAAATTTCAGAAGCTGCCGGTAGGAGACCAGCTGTTGGGGCATATACTCAGCTTTATCCTCAGGGCTCCAGATGAGCTGGGGCTTCAGCAGGCGAGGTTCTCATTTGTTCCAACACAAAGGCCGGGATGGTCAGAAATCCAGCACATTTGCATACTTGGATGTAATACATCGACTGACAAAACAATATGTATGATCTGGCATCAAGACTCTGTTTCTGATTCTTAGGACACTGAAACCAGGCAGCAGGGACCTGGCCAGGCTGAAGTTGGTGGACTGCGTCTCGGAGAGACCATGGGTCTTAGCAGTGGCCTTGCTGCTGCACTGCCAAGAATGGGGACAGTCTGAGAGCGCATGTGCTGGGAGTGTGCAACTGATGGGAAGGGGGCTGGGTACTGCCCCCGGTTGGTGAACAGTAAGAAACAGCTCTCCAAAGTTGCGGCACCCTTGCTTAGCTAATTTCCACTTTTGTGCTTCTGAAATAATGATCTCACATTTTTGTTGGTGTTTTATTTGTAAGATAAAAAGTCAGGATCGTAACCTGGGAAATGATGGAGTGATCTATTTAAACATTCAGTCGTGTCCGACTCTGTGCGACTCCATAGATGGCAGCCCATCAGGCTCCCCCGTCCCTAGGATTCTCCAGGCAAGAACACCAGAGTGGACTGCTATTTCCTTCTCCAATGGATGAAAGAAAAAGTGTAAGTGAGGTCGCTCAGTCATGCCTGACTCTTAGCGACACCATGGACTGCAGCCTACCAATCTCCTCCGTCCACGGGATTTTCCAGGCGAGAGTACAGGAGTGGGTTGCCATTGCCCTCTCCATTAAACATACAGAGGCTCCTCCACAAGAATTTCTGTTGCTGTTAGGAAAAGTAAAAATAAGAAAGAAGTTGAATAAATTTGGCAGTCAACTGTCAGAGCCTGATATTTTCTTTTCTAAAATGCTACAGGAATCATCGAGATGATATGCAAGCAGGCAGTTAAATGAAGGGAGGCCGCACGCGCATTCTGCAGAGGCTCCCAGAGCTGTGCCATTGGCCACAAGCCTTGTGAGAACCTGTCCTGAGCACAGCTCCAAGCTTCTCACCCAGAGCAACCTGAAGGGCTGCGCTCACCCAGACACCCTCCCTGAGCCTGGTTCCTGAACCCAGCCCTGCTCAGAAGACAGGTGTCTGTCCAGCCCTCCCTTCTCCCAGGACTGTGCCCTGGGGCAGCCAGGGTCCTGCCCTGCCCGCGCCCACACCCCAAGGCCGGCAGGGAATCTGGGCACAGAGGACGAGGTCAGCCTTGCCATGCGAGCCGCGGGTGGGGCCGGGCAGAGGGAGGCGCGGTTCTTTGTGCGCCGTGTCCAGGCACACGGTTCTCCAGAGTCAGAGGAGGAACGCATGCGCGTAGGAATCGATGTCACTTCCGGCCACTTTCCGCAGCCCGTGGAGAGCACCTTTCAGGCGCTAGGTGCGCTGATCTGCGTCCGTTCTGGACTGAGCGTGCAGCGTGCTCAAGGACGGAAGGGGCGGAGTTGCGCCATGCCCCCTGCGGCTGCAGACAAGGTCTTCAATCCACCCATCAGTGCTCAAGGGTGAATAAACCCAACAAGAGGTCAACACGTGCTCCCAATAGTGGGCAGACTCTATTCTCACAAAAATGTTCCATTTTTTAGAGGAAAAGCCACGGCTAAAACAATTTTTTTTTTTTGCAGGGAGTGAAAGACAAGTTAGAAAGGGTCCTTCCCCCTGATACTTCCATTTCCTTTGGGAACGGGCAGACTACAGTTGCTGAGGAATGGAGCAGGCTGCCACAGGAAGAGAGAGGCCAGGTGGACACATTTGTATGAAGAAATCTAAACTGAAAGAGAAAATATAAAACAACCCCCAAACTAATCATGCAGTTAAATTCCTATTCAACACATGAAAGAGAAAGCACCCAGGGCAGAAAGCTGGATCAGTGATCTGAAGGAGAGACTTACAATTCTTTCAGGATGTCCAGGAAAAAACTCCAGAGACTTAAGAAACAATAGATGCCAAGGACAGAGCAAGCATTTCTACCACGCACATACCTGTGACTATTAGAAGTCATACCTAGCAGAGCAGAATAAATTACCAACACATCAGTATTCGTACGGCTTCTGCTGGCTCAGCATTAAAGGATCCACCTGCAATGCAGAAGATCCAGCTTGGATCCCTGGGTCGGGACAATCCCCTGGATAGAAAGTGGCAACCCGCTCGAGTATTGCCCGAGAATCCCATGGACAGGGGAGCCTGGCGGGCTACGGTCCGTAGGGTTGCACGGAGTCAGGCACAACGGAAGCCGCTAAGCATGTGCACTGTTGATAACATTGACATCAACAGTCAATAAATTATCTAGAAAACTTTCCTGGACGGAAAAACAATTTTTTTTCTCTCTATTGTTGAAACAGTCTGAGTGTGGGTTGGAAAAGATTTCCCAAATAAAAAGCATTTCAGAAAGAAGTGAGTTTATGAAGAACAAAGAGCAGAGATAATGTGAGCCCTGCAAACACATTGGGCTGACCTCCTGACAGGCCAGGGACAGCTGACAATTTCCCTGGGTTAGCAGCCAGTTTATATAGCTTCAAGACAAAGAAAATTCTTGCAGGAAGGGCAGCATTAGGTGACCGGTTAGGGTGCTATAGAGTGAGCACTGGGCTGGGTATTTTTGCCTAATATGGGGTCAGGAAGCTGACAGGTAAGGACCAAGGAGGCTCTTGGCAACCTTTACAGTGGGTCTTGGTGAGTTCCAGAGGTGACCTGGGTTCTGAGCTCCACATCTGTGGCCTTGCTGAGAGGTCCCCTCTCCAGATCTCTCCTCAGGATAATTGTGCCAAAGGAAAAAATATTACGTTTAGGTCTCATCATTTTCTGCCCTTTTATTTTCAAGTATACAGAGAAAAATCCTATGAACTTTCAGAGAAAATAAAAAATAAAGCCTAAATCAGGCTGCTCTCAGAATTCTCCCCAGACCATGGCAGAAGACAGGGGTCATATAAAGCCAGAGCCTTGGGAAGGAGGAGGAAGACAGTCTAAAACAAGAGTGAACAAGGACGGGGATTCTTTTCTCAAGAATTCTGTACTCACTGGAGTCATCACTCAAATACAGAAGTAATACATTGTTACCAATTAAAGAATTAGAAAATTCTATGTAATTATTGCAAAAATATTTTGAAATAATACTCCAATTATAAAAATCAAAATCACAAACTTAAGAACATAATAATAATACATTTATATAATTATGAGTAAATGGCTAACCACAGTGATATGATCACTATGGTTTCAAAATTAATGCAAATGAAAACAATAATTCTTGAAAAAAATTGTGTATCAAAAGGTTGAGTATTCATTTCAGTTCAGTTGCTCAGTCATGTCAAACTCTTTGCGACCCCATGAATCGCAGCACACCAGTCCTCCCTGTCCATCACCAAATCCCAGAGTTCACTCAGACTCACGTCCATGGAGTCCGTGATGCCATCCAGCCATCTCATCCTCGGTCGTCCCCTTCTTCTCCTGCCCCCAAACCCTCCCAGCATCAGAGTCTTTTCCAATGAGTCAACTCTTTGCATGAGGTGGCCAAAGTACTGAAGTTTCAGCTTTAGCATCATTCCTTCCAAAGAAATCCCAGGGCTGATCTCCTTCAGAATGGACTGGTTGGATCTCCTTGCAGTCCAAGGGACTCTCAAGAGTCTTCTCCAACACCACAGACAGATTTCTCAAGAGGCAGGTTAGGTGGTCTGGTATTCCCATCTCTTTCAAAATTTCTCACAGTTTATTGTGATCCACACAGTCAAAGGCTTTGGCATAGTCAACAAAGCAGAAATAGATGTTTTTCGGGAACTGTCTTGCTTTTTCCATGATCCAGCGGATGTTGGCAATTTGATCTCTGGTTCCTCTGCCTTTTCTAAAACCAACTTGAACATCAGGAAGTTCACGGTTCACATATTACTGAAGCCTGGCTTGCAGAATTTTGAGCATTACTTTACTAGCATGTGAGATGAGTGCAATTGTGTGGTAGTTTGAACATTCTTTGGCATGGCCTTTCTTTGGGATTGGAATGAAAAACTGACCTTTTCCAGTCCTGTGGCCACTGCTGAGTTTTCCAAATTTGTTGGCATATTGAGTGCAGCACTTTCACAGCATCATCTTTCAGGATTTGAAACAGCTCAACTGGAATTCCATCACCTCCACTAGCTTTGTTTGTAGTGATGCTTTCTAAGGCCCACTTGACTTCACATTCCAGGATGTCTGGCTCTAAAGATGAGTGATCACATCATCATGATTGTCTGGGTCATGAAGATCTTTTTTGTACAGTTCTTCCCATGTATTCTTGCCACCTCTTGTTAATATCGTCTGCTTCTGTTAGGTCCAGATCATTTCTGTCCTTTATCGAGCCCATCTTTGCATGAGATGTTCCCTTGGCTTCTCTAATTTTCTTAAAGAGATCTCTAGTCTTTCCCATTCTGTCGTTTTCCTGTTTCTTTGCACTGATAGCTGAGGAAGGCTTTCTTATCTCTTCTTGCTATTCTCTGGAACTCTGCATTCAGATGATTATATCTTTCCTTTTCTCCTTTGCTTTTCACTTCTCTTCTTTTCACAGCTATTTGTAAGGCCTCCCCAGACAGCCATTTTGCTTTTTTGCATTTCTTTTCATGAGAATGGTCTTGATCCCTGTCTCCTGTACAGTGTCACGAACCTCATTCCATAGTTCATCAGGCACTCTACCTATCAGGTCTAGGCCCTTAAATCTATTTCTCATTTCCACTGTATAATCATAAGGGATTTGATTTAGGTCATACCTGAATGGTCTAGCGGTTTTCCCTACTTTCTTCAATTTAAGTCTGAACTTGGTAATAAGGAGTTCATGATCTGAGCCACAGTCAGCTCCTGGTCTTGTTTTTGCTGACTGTATAGTGCTTCTCCATCTTTGGCTGCAAAGAATATAATCAATCTGATTTCGGTGTTGACCATCTGGTGATGTCCATGTGTAGAGTCTTCTCTTGTGTTGTTGGAAGAGGGTGTTTGCTATGACCAGTGCATTTTCTTGGCAAAACTCTATTAGTCTTTGCCCTGCTTCATTCTGCATTCCAAGGCCAAATTTGCCTGTTACTCCAGGTGTTTCTTGACTTCCTACTTTT
>SJYG01000068.1:3117776-3142279 GCA_006410535.1 Litocranius walleri
CTTTTAGTATTTCCTCATCTTTAAATGGAGAAGGCAATGGCATCCACTCCAGCACTCTTGCCTGGAAAATTCCATGGACAGAGGAGCCTGGTAGGCCACAGTCCATGGGGTTGCTAAGAGTTGGACACGACTGAGCGACTTTACTTTCACTTTTCACTTTCGTGCATTGGAGAAGGAAATGGCAACCCACTCCAGTGTTCTTGCCTGGAGAATCCCAGGGACGGGGGAGCCTGGTGGGCTGCCGTCTATGGGGTTGCACAGAGTCGGACACGACTGAGCGACTTCACAACAGCAGCAGCAGCATCTTTAAATAGGACATGGAATTATTTTCATTTGTTTCTTCTGATAATATCTGTCTCAAAGGAGACCATTTTTATTTTTTATCAATATTAGTTGCTACTGTAGTTGGGATAATTTCTGCCAAATAATGCTAATTTTTCATTTACCATGTATTTTTTCTTCTTTTTTGAGGTCTACTTCTAATTTGCACATGGTGCTAAATTAGATTTTTTATTCATTTTCTCTTTCTTGTTAATTTGGAAGTTTTGAGTTCCAGTTATATAAAAAATGAAAATATTTTCTTAGTATATAAAATTGATCAATAGTTTTCTGTTAATTTTGTGATTAACTTCATTTCTTTCATTAACAAATGTTTAATATTTAACTGATAATTTATTTTATCTTCAAAGTTGTTTTGTTGTTATGCTATTTCCATATTGTTTTTTAACTCACAAATGACTAATTCTATAAATAATAACTGAAGTAAAATAAATGATTTTTAATAATTTATCTATTCAGTAATGTGTTTGCTCAACATGTTTTTCCCATCACACTTCTTGTTTCTATATTCAAGTTTACTACATTGAAGTAATAAATATTAATTTCCTCCTAGCCGTGGTGAGGGAGAAGGCAATGGCACCCCATTCCAGTACTCTTGCCTGGAAACTCCCATGGATGGAGGAGCCTGGTGGGCTGCAGTCCATGGGGTCGCTAAGAGTCAGACACGACTGAGCGACTTCCCTTTCACTTTTCACTTTCACGCATTGGAGAAGGAAATGGCAGCCCACTCCAGTGTTCTTGCCTGCAGGATCCCAGGGACGGGGAGCCTGGTGGGCTGCCGTCTGTGGGGTCGCACAGAGTCGGACACGACTGAAGCGACTCAGCAGCAGCAACAGCAGCAGCCGCCATGGTGAGACAATGTAAAGATTCCTCAGTCTTGATTTTTAGCTGTATTCTTTAATTTCTCAAGGTCTATTTTATACTCTCCATCTTTTCATTTTTCTGGGATATCTTCTCTGTAATTTCCTTCTCCCGTCCTCCAATGTAATAATTCTCATTTATCCGTACATAACCACTTATTTAATTATTAATTATACTTTTAAAAAATCTGTATTTATACCATATATACAATATAACTGTCAATCTTTTATTGTATCAGTGATATTAACTTATATTTCATCTTATTTATAAACTTTTTGACATTATTCCTTTTTGGCATTCTCCCATTTCAGATTGCATTTCTTTTACCAAAAAGAACCTCCTCTTAGTATTTCTCTTTGCGTATGTCTGTTGGTAGTAAATTTTCTATGGTTTTTATGTTTAGCTGTGCATATATTTATTTTGATTTGTACATGTCATTTTCGTTGGCTGTAGAACTCTAATTTTGTAGTTATTTTCTTCCAGCCATTTAGATGGAGAGTTTAGATGCGTAATTCTATAGCCCTCCCTCTTCCTTCATTTCTGTGAGGAGTCAGTCATAGGTCCTGTAGGAAGACTTTTCTATTAATCCTCTGTGGCAGTGCACCTCTGGTGTTCCCACGCATGGATGGCTTGGTATTTATCCTGCCTGTTGTCTTTAGATATTTTGAATATGTGGGCTTACGTTTGTCATAAGTTTGAAAAAAAATGCTAGTCAGTATCTCTGCAAATATATGTATATTTTGCCTCTTTTTTCTTTTCAAAATCTCTAATGACACTTATGTGAGTCTTTGTCACTGTGTCTTGTTTGTAGTTTTATCATTTTTCTCTGTATTTTTTAGATCCCTCTTTCTCTGAATTTTACTGTAGGTACTTCCACTGGCCCATCTTTCACTTATTTAAGTCTCTTTTCTCCATTTAGTCTGCTTTAAGCCCATCAATTCACTAATAGCATTAATATTATGCTTTTAGTTATACAATTTCTTCTTCTTCCTTTTTATCTGAGTTTACATTCTAGTAAAAAATTCTATTTATTGATCATATTTTTATCCATTACAATTTTCTTGAAGATGTTACTTATGGTTATTTTAGAGTCCCTAAGTGGCAGCTTCAAGGCCTCGGTCACTTTCGAGTCTTGTAATCTTCTTCCTCACAAGTTCCTTCTCTTTCACAGCATTCATTTCCTGCATTCTTTGTGCTTTCTGAGCGAACGCCAGATCCTGTGCATTAACTGCTGTGGAGACTCTGAATGATTTGCATTTTTCTTTAGATTATTTCTTCTTTACTTTGACAGGGAGAGACCGAGGCCTAGTCACCTTTATTCATTCAGGGACTAATTTAAAGTTGTCTTTATTATGTTTTTATTATCGAATATTATATTTTTTATTTCCAGAAGTTTTGTTTCTTCAAACCATTTCCTTCTCTTTAGTGTGCTCTCTTCCAGGGCTGTTCCGTCCCTTCTTACACCTATCATAACTGTGAATATATATGATTGATGCATGTATTTATCTGTTTCAGACTGCTTATTTATCGACACTCTTAATTACTTTGGAGTACCATCTGACTTTCAGCCATTATGTTTGTGTGTTTTATAATTCTTACTGTGAGCTCGCCTTCCTTTTCCTCACTGACAGCTCGGGTTGTGGAAATATCCTTGCAGGACAACGATGCGCACCTCGGGGCTCCAGGAATTGTAGCAGCAGATAAACATGTTTTCACTGATCAGTCTGGGAAGCTTGCATGAACTGGAATAACGTCTAGCCCTCCGCCTGCTCATTCCTGGTGACAACGTGGGATTTTTTTTTTTCTTTGGGAAGGAAGTGATTCTAAGTAGCTCCAGGGGCAGTGATGAGCTTCCTTGCTGCTTTCCTGAAACAGTGAACTGGAGGTTCTGTCCCTCCCTCCCTCCCCAAGCTGGTCATCTAATGAGCGGTCCTTTCAGGGTCCTGGTTGAGTGACAGATTGTCCAGTATGCTCTCTGCTTTGAGCGGTCTTTTCTCCTGTGCCGACAGCAGAGGAGCGGGGTATGAAGTCCATGCTCTGGGCTCTGAGCTGTATCAGAGTCTAATGTCTTCCCAGGTCGCTTCCACAAAAGTCCCCCCACTTGTCCCTCTGACTTTGCATTTTAATTTACTTTGTATTGCCTGGAGATCTCACTTATTTTCTATCTTGATGTCTGCCTAATTGGTCTATCCAGTTGTATTTCATCCACGCTTCGTGTTTAAAAGAGAAGATACCAATTCATTTTCCACTACTTTTTTTGGTCAGAATCCCATCTATTGTCTGTTTCATAAAATTTATGCATTTATCCTTTGAAACTTAATCTTAAATTCTCAAAATCCAGTTTCGACTTTTTAGGACAACATTATCCACAATGTCACTCCAAAGTCTTAAAATCTAAAGCATGGGAACTTTTCTATTTATAAATGGAAATCATAACTCTATGTCTAGAACAGGTAACAGTATCCAGTGAGCTGGAGGAGCATGTTTACGCAACATTAACTAATACTTAAATTTATTATTGTTCTAAATATGCTTTTATCTGTTTATCATGAGATTGCCATCAAATCAATAGTAATTCCCATGTTTGTTGTCATCTTGAAAGAGAGAAACATAATACTCATCAGCTATCAAGTAATAGGTCTAATTTGCTTTATGCTGCAACCTTTAGATTATGAGTGTGTTTAAATAAAGTAGCAGTTAGCCTCGGGTGACAGTGATTACTTTTTAGGGCTATTCAACACATGTTCATGCGTTAAATCCCCTTCATTAAAATTAGAAAAGTTAGAAGAAAATTTTCATTAAAATTAGAGAAAAAATTATCCAGGAATGGAAGTGTGTACAAGCTACTATAATTCATCCATATTAGATATGAAGAAATAACACTACTCAATTTCTTAGTGAAAAGAGGTCTTGTTTGTCTCATAATATTGAATTAACCCCTTGGGACAACAGAGTGACTCAGGCCAACTGTAGCTGTATGTGACCTCTTGAAGCTTTCTGAGAAAGGTGGTCACAGATGTGGAAGGTATTCCATTAAATCAAAATTAAACTAGAAAACTACATTACTGGAAAAGAAACTTCATGTGGGTGATAAACTGAGGATAATGTATGCAATACACCACAGATACATCTACTATGTGATAAATGTGTCATAATATATGCATTAGAAATATACACACTTCAAACAGAAGTGAGCAAGCTATAGACTTTCTCTAATTGGCCTTTTCCTTTTTAAAGTCCAAGTACTTTTTAAAATTTTTATTTTATTTATTTTTTAAATTTTACTTTATGATACTGTATTGGTTTTGCCATACATGAATATGAATGCGCCATGGGTGTACACGTGTTCCCAATCCTGAACCCACCTCCCACCTCCCTCCCCACACAAGCTCCTCAAAGTCTAACTCAAAAATTAATTGAATAAAACCCCAAACAAGTAAAGATATGTGAGCCCTATTCAACAAATATGCTTTGAGGAATAAAGAACCTGCCAATATTTCTATGTATTACTTTAAAAATAAAATAAAAACCCACTTGATTTTTAGTACAAATATACTTGACTTTTCTCTGCTGCATTTTACTTGAGGCAAATTTAAACTTGACAGAGCTTTGTAAAAGTTTTCATGCTTTTAAAATACAGTTTCCTTTAAGAAATTTGGAAGTCCCTTAGAAATAAAACCTGGAAGTCCTTAAGAAATAAAAGCCAACATTTCCCTGTGCTTGAACTTGCCAAACTACTGAGTCTTGGCTGTTACGGGCAGACTCTTGAGGATGAGTAGATGTTTGTACAAGACCCAAATTCCTTCCTTGATGAGGAAAAGAGTGATCACTATTAAATGATCAATACTGAATCCTACCTGGGCATTGGGAAGTTAGGGGACAGTCTTTCCTGACACAGAGTGAGAATCAAATCAGAACGGCAACAGGACGGTAAGTGGACGAGGAGGAGACTCTAGGTTTGGGGGGCCGTGGGGGGACACATGGGCAGCTAGGCTTTGTAGGGTGGAGGGGGAAAAGTGAGAAGTGGGTGGTTTTGCCCTGTGAAGCTGGGCAGTGGTACCCCATCCACGCAGTCACTGGACCACACTGTGAAGCGGCAGGAAGGCTCACGTCCTGATCCAACCACGTGGCCCACACGCTCTGTACATCACCCCTACCCCTCCTCAGCAATCCTTAAAGCTAAGCCCCACTTTCCTCCTTTTAAAGACATGGAAACAGTTTCCTAGGAGGCAAAGCAGCTTGTCCAAAGTGAGATCTCAGCTCAGATTACTCGAACCCAAGTCCTGGGCTGCGCTCACCACCAGGCTCTTCCCACAGAGCCTGGGAGTGGGGAAGGAGGTAGGAAGGACTGGGGACATGAGGAGGGTGGGTGCGTAGGTTGGCAAGGCCCCTGCTTACTGCCAGAGACGCAGAAGAGCCATCACCTCCCACAGCAAACCCTGCGAGTCACAAAGTCCACGGGCAACTTGGCCTCCTGGACATAGGAGGCACGTTTCCTCTGTCCAAGGCTCGCCATCCAGCCCCTGCTTGGCACTCTGTAACAGGTGGCACGCGTGGGTGGGGAATCGCAGGTGCGTGCCCCAGCGAAAGACCCCGGGCAAAGCAGACGGGGCTCCCCGAGACGCCTGTATGACTGTTGAATGACTATGCAGTTGTGAAGCAGACAAGTGATGGCTGTCCTGATTTAATCAGAAATCCCTCTAACCAGCCTCTTTCCTCCAGGAGCGGGTTTGTCGGTTTCTCCTGCATCGGCCGCACGGGCGAGGGAATCTTTCCCATATTCGCTGGCAAGCCCGCTGTGGCCGACACGTCGGGGGGTGTCAGCTTTTAATTGTAACTGTCTTGCAGAGCGGTGTTGTTTTAATATCCTGTATAGATTTTTATGTAATACACTCACTTGCAGGCAGCCCGAAGCAAGAATCAATTCTGTGAAGGGTTCTTCTTTTGTTAAAAGCCAATCTTGTTTTAATGATGCATGAAGAAATATTCGAGCATTGACATTTTTCTGTCAGGTTTCTTTTGAAAAATCAATTAAGATAATACTGCTTTGACCTAGCTATCTAGTTAATGCTTATTAGGAATGTAATATGATTTACTGTCAGCATAATAATTTTTGTATCTTATCCCATTAGCTTGTGCATATTTCAAAGTGTATTACACAATGGTCACTTCTTAAAATGTGATGTAGCAGAATACATTAATTAGACTGACTGGGATCATTAGACAGAAACTATCTCATTGGTGGCTTGTATCAAATTTGTATACAGTCTCTATCAAGATATGGCTTTATTTGCATAGCCGAAAACCCGCTGCGTAATCACAGGGTGGACAGCGATGCCCACTGTCTTGATGTCCATCCCCAACAACTCTTCCACAAATGACAGATGGTGGATAGCTTTGCTTAAGATGGATGGGTTTGGCATTACTCATTATGCGTGGGATTTAAGAAAAATAAATTTTGGACACGTTGAAGTCCACCCTCTGGGGCCCAGGGCTCCATAACCTGGGGTTAGGGAGGCAGGCCGCTGCTCTGCGGTGCTCCAACCTGTCCGCAGAAAGATGCAGAACCGGATGCTCTTGCAAAAACAGACCTTGCGGTTCTTTGTTGCCTTTGTACTGAGCACTGTCGATGGCTCTGTCGGGAGGGAGTGCTTGCAGAGACCCTTCCGGGGAAATTATTGATTTCTGCACGTTCGGAATTCACTGCTGGCTTCACCTTGCTAAGTAGAGCCTGATCAAACCTCTCCCCTCTCCCCTTAGGATAGACGACCCTGAACGTCAGGCTGCCCCCTGGTTAACAGACGCACCCTGAGTGCTGCTGGCCTGCCCGACATGTCAGAGGAGGCCAGGCGATGTGGCATCCTGCAGAAAGGATCTTAGAGAGCTGAGGACGAACCGTGCGTTACAAGGGGCTGGAGCAGGCACGCTGCTTGTGCCTTTTGTCCTGACGGGCATGGCCTCTCGCTTATCCACCACCTTCTTCACCTGCCTCGAGAGTCGCCTTTGGCTCTTCAGTAGCACGGTCCTTACCCTCTGCTGTCTGTCTCTCTCATCTGTGTCATTAGCACTCCACCCGATTGCATGCACGTAAACACATCCCGATGGTCCTGCCGCCCCACTGCATTACGGGACATTCAAAGTAAGCCCACAGCCTAGGAGAGCTGAGGCTGTCTGTTAGCAAAAGAGCAGGCTGTCTAAAGGACTCTTACTTGATTTGTCTCTTTCTGCCTGTTAACTTCCGGCTTCTTTAACCTTCTCACTGAATCATGGGGGCCCAGCGATGTCATTTTGATCTGTATGTCTGCCATGCATCATTTCAAGTTTACCAGTGAGAGATTCGCACTTAACAGAAGTGACCTTGTTTTCCAGACAAACATGATGAATTTATGTGGGGAGCTTAGTGGACCTGTTCACTCTCAGCCCGGCAACATTTTAATTAATTAAACTTTTTAGAAAATCAGTGGCCATAGATTCAGATTTTACAATTTCCTCTTTAAAATTCCAAGGGTTTTAGAAAATTATTTCATATTTTTTGTTGTTGGTTACGTAATAGCTCGTGTGTGTGTGTGTGTGTGTGTTTCAAAATGTCTTTCTCCAGGGGCATTTAAGGTCCAAAATGCGGCTGGCTGTTCTCAGACAGGATCTGAATCCTGTAGGGTCTTGATTTGAATAAAGCCAGGAGTTGTGGCACTAGCGTGATGGCATCTTGAATTGCTAAGTGGGGAGGAAGCGAAAGCCCAGTATGGCCGCGGAGGAGCACAGGAACCCGCACAAAGAAAAGCAGAAGGGAGGAGGGAGACGGCCAGATGCAGACTCAGTGGAAACCCCTTGCCGACTGGAAGGAGGGGTGCGACGCTCCCTCGCGTGTGCCCGCGTGCACACGGCTCCGCCTGGGACGCGGGTCCCCCGGCACCTTGCGCGCCCAATTAATCGACTCGAGTTCGGGGAGATCCCTCCTTTCAGAGAGTTGCTCCGGCAGACTGCGGCTTTAATTACCGAGAATGCAAATTGCGGATTAAAATGGGAAACCTGGAATTATTGTTTCATCACCATTGATCAAATACGTAATCCGGATAAAGAAAATTAGGATGGTGGGCAGGAACGTGAGGGCTCAGGTTCTATATTATTATCTCCTGCCTCACTAGGCACTTTTCCTGGGTATCTGAACTCTTTCGCCTTTTAACTGTGCTTGCAGTTGCTATAGTGATGGCATAATTTTGTAATGGTCTAAAAATGACACCGGCATAGATACTGACAGATAGGAATTAATTCACTAACAAGTAATTATGTCGCGGAATGTTGACTGCCATACAGAGGGTGCACGGTGACACATTTTCTGTTTTTCTGGGATGGCAGTAACATTAGCGTTGGTCATTAGTGGTCGACATCTCAGTAGTGTTGGATACGGGCTTATATGCAGACCTATTTAGTTACCTGTGTGACAGCCCTGTTCAGGACACCAGAAACAGCTGTCCCAGCCTGTATGAGCCAAAATAATTAGGCCTGTCATCTCCCTGCTCTGATCTCCCCTTCAACCGGCTCCACAAAATGCAAATAGTTTGCTTTCATTGTCACAGTCACCTTGACATGGATATAGCTTTGGCGCGTAACTGGATAAGATGACTCAGAATTTGCATTGCTCATTCTAATAAATTTGCTTCCCCACCACCGCATGGCAGGACCCATCAGATAAAGTCTCCCGGAGTGTCATCAATCACGCGTCCTGACACACGCTTTTGCCTTCATTTGTTACATACGAGAACATGCTTAATTATTTGTCCTGTAATTAGTTGGGAAAATGTCAGGAAATGTCAACTCTCTGTTCGCCGTGGAAGGACTCGGCTTGAAAGCCGGGATGACTGAAGTGTCATTAATGCTGCCTAACTAGAGGAGGATCAGCTGGAAAGTGAGCGCTGCTAAAAAAGTAATCACGGTGAGTTACGGAAAACGAGAGTCAGGCCCCAGAACGGGATGAGAGTCCTATTAGCAAACAGTTGTATTTTGCACCGCGAGTCTCCACAATAAGACATGGGCAAGCAAAACTCAGAGCACGCATATGGGGTTGATATCATTTCTGTGACATCCTTGTCGGCACCCCCTAAGCCAATCACGCTTAATGTATTACTAGAGGGGGCATCTAATATTTAATTTGCAGATTTAAAGCTCATCTTACCATCCGAACCACACGGCGCAAAATTCAGTGAATATGCAAAGGTAAACGGGTTTTGCATTTCATCTGGCACAGTGATGGATGGAATATGTAAAATTAAAACTGTCATTCTGCTTTTAGAAGCCTTTGCTAATAAGGGCAAATTGCCATTAATCATCACTTGGCAACCCTAAACCTCAAACAAACAAACAAAAAATATGTGTAAAAAGAGGCAGGGGGGACAAACCAGGCAGCACAGAACAAGCTCGCTAGACAGCTGTCTCACCCACACCCCCAGTGCCAGCAAGAGCGCTTTGTTGGTTCCAGCAGTGGGGCAGAAGGCCTTCACGCTATCTCCCAGCTAAATCAGAGAGAAACAGATGCATCGGGAAGAAAGGACAATTTTATCACCTGACAGGCGACCTCATTTTCAAACGGATGCTCCTGGGTTTTTAATTGTGCTCCGACGCCCTGGTACCTGACTGGTGTGTGTGCGGGTGGCACTTCGTGAAAGGCCTGGTTGCCTCTCCAGCGTGTGCAGGACTCCCACGTTTGCTCCTAAAGTGCCCCCAGCAAACTCCACATCACAGGCACCCGCTCGTTTCTGTATTGTTGTCAAAATAACATGTTCACGTGAGAGCTCCCTTGACTTAATTACTGACATCATTTTGGTCTCCAGAACAAGTGAATTAGCATTAGGACTCTCAAGAAAGAAAAATTAAGATGGCATTCTGTAGCTGAACAGGTCACAACTTGTCACAGGTAGGGCTGAGCTAATTACCAAATGGTGAACATTGATTCTGGAGTGGGGGGGCGGAGCGGGGGGCGTGGAGATGTGTGTGCAGCACCGTGCAAGCCCACTGCGCTGAAAGCAAGGCTGCCCCAGCCCACAGAAGCTGCAGGAAGCATGGGAAGCTTGATCTACCGTGCTGCAGATCAGGCTTCAGGAAAGCAGATGTATTATTTCATCTCTCCAAATCCAACAAACGAACAGAGCCAGCCTTCGGAAGCTGGGCAAAAGTTAGACACGGAAGGACCGTTCATCCTTGATATTCCGATTTCTGAGAAAGATGACAATGCAGCCACAGTTATTTTGAGTAGGCAGGATTTCAGAGCTTATTCTAATTTAATCTTTGTCCCTAAAATTCATCCATGTAATAAGGGACTATTACTAATTGTCCTGGGGGAAGGCCTTCCTGTGGGCAGCGGGAGGATACTGCCATTCCCCTCCCCCACTTTTTAAGAAAAGGCTCTGCTAGGCTTTCAAAGGCTCAGCCATTGTGGGACTGATTTTGAAATTTCTAGCAATTAACCACACAGAAGAATAACACTTTCTTTCTAATATCCTGGGCTTTTCTTTCTTTCCAGGTGGGACCATCTGTAATGAATGTCAAAGGGGCAGATTTTTGTTTGTTGTTTATTTTAAAGCCTTCTTTTTCAGTTAAGTCTTCGGATGTTCCTGTCTGTGAGGGTGGGGATGGAGTGAGCGATAGAAACAGCCTAAAAAATCGCCTTCTTGGCAACAGTGGGAACGGGAAGGGAAAGGCTGGTTAAACACTGGGAGGAGGTGGAAAATGGAGAGGTGAGTTCTGCGCGGCCCGCGTCTGCCCTGGGCCTTTGGACTGGCTGGCTCAAACCAGACACCCTCTGAGGGTGGCAGGGAGCTCTGCACTGACCCGGAGCAGCTTCCAAAACGGCTTATCTTCCGGGAGGTTGAAACCGCTCCGACTTGGCTGGTCGGGGCCGCGGAGCAAGGGGAGCCTGTCTGATGCCCTTCTCCGGCTGCCACCAGGGGCTCCGGTCCCCATCCATCCCGGATGGGCTTACAGACTCGCGCTGTCCGCCATCCCCACCCCCAACCTTGATGACCACTGCAGATAAAAGACATTCGCTCTTCCTCGAGGAAGAGAAGACCCTGGGGATGGAGATCCTCCCCCCCCCAGGGATCTCTGCACCTTCATCCCTGCTGCGTGCTGGCAGGGGTCGGGGGTTGCTCCAGTGTGTGCATCTTCCCTGAGCTCAGGGGTGAGGGGTGGGAGGTCCCCACCACACGGCCGAGCTCCCCCTGGGCAGCCCTGGCTTGTCTTGGGGACCAAGGCCGTTCACTCTGGCAGCTGCTGGGCAGTGGAAGAGGGGCTCGGAAACGTTTTGCTGACTTTTCCTCCAGTGGCCGCGCGTGTGCGGAAGCGACTGTTGCCAGCAGTTCCCAAAAAGACGAATTTTTTTTTTTCAGGGGAGGTTTGATCAAATCACTCGCCCTCGTTGGGACAAGGCACATTTTATTAGTTGCAAAAACCCATGGGTGAATTTGTTTTCCCTTTTTCTTAAATGCACTGTCGCAATGCAGGTTGTCACGTGTAAAGTCTGAAAATGGAATTTGCAGCCCCTGTATTTACCTGTATACGTACGTGTTGGTTTTACTTCCACCTCTAAAGTGAGTCTCTGCAAGGGGGAGTGAAGACAAGTGACTCCTTTCTTTAGGGAGACGGTAAGGCCTTTTCATCTTCTGGAGAAAGAGAAAAAGGCGAGAGAATCGGTCAAGAGTCTTTGGTGCTTCAGAGGCAGGGGGGTGAAAAACCAGGATTCCTTCTCTGGAGTGAAGGCATTCTGAATGTGCATGAAGCAAGATTCTTGCAGGGGGTGCAGGCACGAGTCTCCGGACGGAGATGCGTCCGGGCCTCCAGGTGCCCGGGACAGAGCGTATATTTCACAAGATGATGAATGCGCATGGAGCTCACATTTTTCCATTAACATATTTAAGCCTACATAATAAACTGGGCACCCTTACAAACAGATAAGACGTGTTTCATGGCATTCTGGACGAATCACCAGGCCGTAAGCTTGAAACAATACGTTTAAGAGGGAGGAAAAAAAAAAAACAACAAAGATGTAAGGTCAGACAGTATCTCCCGTAACATTTGGGAAAGGCTGCCAATTGTTTGGATAATGGAACAATGGCAAAGCCTCTTAGAACGTTGTTAAGTCTTTATTCAGTAATACATTATCATGCATATTTCATAGCAGGGATTACTAAGACAGAATTGTGTGTCATTTTTGTTGTACGTCTTTATAATTACACCTTGAAGCCACAACTCGATTTTTTTTTTTAGACTACATATTCATGAAAAGCGGACTTGTAATTTGATAAAGGGGAGCTTGTGTTCCCGTCTCCATTCAAACGGCATCGCGAAGCAGAATTAAAGTAGGCGTCTGTGTTCTCCCGCATTAATCTCCTCAAGCACATTCCAGCTGCTCTGATGTGCAGGAGGGAGATAAGTCCTGCGCGGACGGGCGCTGCGCGGGCCAGACAACTCTATTATTGGCTTCATAATTGCTTAATTAAACTTTTGTCACTAATCATTATGAGGGCAATAGAGCTGTTATACTGGCTTCTGTTAAGCAAAAATCAATAAACTGTTGGAGTTAATTTCGCCGTATTTTTTGTCCTGCAAATGAAATTCATTGCTGCCGGTTAGTGATCTGTGTGGCTGGCGCTCAGCTGATAGCAGCAGCCATCACCATTTGAATTGAGGTATTCAGGAGCACATGAATATGAACAAATGGCAAACATAAATCTCTTGCATGAAGTACACCTTCTATCCCTTTATTATGGAACAATTGACCCATCCAAAATGAATTCTAATGCCAGGAAAGCGTTTAGATTTAAATTACACCATGGTCTTCTGGATCTGAAAGATGGCGGCATAAAAAAGATTAATATGCTAATTATTTTTCTCCTTATTTTTTCCCCTTCGACATCCATGGTGGGGTATTGTGAAGCGTGTAAATAAGATGACTGTTTTGTCAAGAAATGGCTCGAAGGCGCACTATATTCCATTGCAATTTAATTTGTTTATTCAAAACCTCACTCCAGATTTTAACTGTGTTTGCAATAACACTTTATTTTTCACATAATGTTTTCCTTTCACCAAGAATTCCTGGAATAAGGAAAGCATGTTTTTGTTTATTGAAATGGATTTAATGGTATTATGAGTGATGATCTACTTAACCGAGGCTGTATTTATAAATTCCTGTCAAACTTCTATTTTCTTCCCTCTTCTCCAGCTCACAGAGCTGATCTGAGTCTGTGCCGCCTCTTTTCTGCCCCTTGCACTGGGCTGGGATGGGAGGAGGCGATCAGAGGCATTGTTATTTACTCGCTGTCCTTCAGCCAAGTTACCCAGGGCCCACCTCCCACACCCCTTGCCCCCGATGTTCTTAAAACGAACGATCAATGAACAAAACCCAAGCTTAACCTCACTAGAAGCATCAGCCTGCTGTGTAGCTAACACTGGAAATCTTATACACCTGTATCACTGTACGCTCTAAAATGTTTGCTCTGTTTTTTTTTTTCTCCTCCAAAATGGCCTTGATGTTGCCAGTAACCACCACAAGAATGAGAGGAGGGAGAGGGCGCCTCCCTGAACCTTGTGCCCTTGGCTGGCATCTTTGCCAGCACCCACTGTGTGGGGCTCTGCGTGGACACGTAGAGCATGTGGATAAAGGGTGGACACCCCTCTCCATCTGGGAGCATCATTCAGAACAACTCCAATTCCCCGGGACTGGAAAGTCCAGTCTGCTTGTGGAAAGGAAATTATTCATTCTCTGAAGCTGCAGAAGAGAGAGAAATTGTATTCTGAATGGGTGGATGCTATGTGTACCTAAAAGAGAAGAAAAATAAAAACAGTAAAAGAGAAAGACTCCATCATTTTATTTCTCAAAGTTGTCAGACGGTAGACTTATGACCCAGTCTTCCTCTGTGCCTGAAAAATACTGAAGGCTGTGTAACTCGGTTGTTGACCACACGATTCGAGTTCAGTCTTTGACACAAGCAGCTTATTTTATGCTCATGAAAAAAGAGTGGTCTCAATCCTCCATAATGTCTATTAAAATGATCTGAACATAATAGGTGTTCAGTTAATGGTTTACAATTAAGAGATGATAAATATGGCCTTGAATGGCTCCAATTCTAGAGAGGTGTGGAAGGGCTGGTCACTTATGTCCCCGAAAGCTTACTGCTGTTGGTTTTTTAATGCTCAGATTTGTAATTCCTGGTTTTCTAGCAGGAATGGGGCTAAAATAGTGGTAACATGAAACCAAATGTTCAGGGCAAGATACCTGATCTCAACGCGAATTGCCAGGAGTTTATTTCCTTGTTACTTTGGTCTAAATCCGTTGCTTTATTTGCCAGAATTATTTTTAGTTATTCTTTGTTATTCTCGGCCTGACTCCAAAAATCAGTTTTTTTATGTGAAAGGAGAAATGTAGTATAACTTATTAGCGCGATCTCTGCCCTTTAAAAATTATTCCTATTTATATAGTCTGTGAGAATGGGGAGCGGTGATAAGTCCTCTTCTAACAAGGAAAACATCTGACATCATGAAACCAAATGCTTAGTTTTGAGCCCTCAAACAAGTTTCACCAAATGAAAGAATAGATTCCTAGGAAATACTATTTAAAACCACATGTGGATTAAAATCACATGCACAGTCGTGCAAACTGGGATTTTAATTTTCATTATTGCATTCATTATATGATTTAAATGAGATTACAGCATAGAATACACCTTACTTTGTGATTAAACAACAATATTTAAATATCCCGTACGTCTTTTAGGTTATTCTTTTGTAGAATTGCAACTTACTCATTTAAACATGCATCATGCATTGAGTTTTAAAGCTATATAAAGCTTGTATGAATATGTGATTTTCCTCTAAGAACATCTAGAAGTAAAAGGGATTAGAAACCTTTTGACTGGATTGAAAGTAACGTAAGTGGCGGGGCAGAGGAAAGCCACTGGGGGCGACCAAGCGGAGGCAGCTTGTCCTCTGGAATTTTCCTGGCAGTTTGGCCCCGCAGGGCAGGTCCGCAGGGAGATTTTTACAGATATCTCAGAGGTACCTTGAATTTCTACTTTGAGACCATAATTTTCGCTCTCTGTAAGCTGTCTTACAGAGGGGCCGACGTCAAGCTCTCCGTGAATGTCAGCATGTATACCTGATTAAAATTAAGGTGTACTTTCTTAGAACTTAAATTTTAAAAAATGAGTATTTTTATTGTTTAGCCAAACTCAATGTTTGAAAGCCTTTGATACCACGGTAGTTCTGTTTTTCATTTACTTTCTTCTTAAAATGCACTTTTCCCTCCCATGTGCTGCTCATCCTTTGACTGATGCAATCGACTTCAGTTTATCCCAACTTGCTTGTAGGATTATATGAAATTCAGTCATCAGGCTGGCATTGGAAGAGGGCTAATTTGCCTTGTTCTAGGTGTAGGTCCAATCTGTGTTGGGCTGGGTTATGATGTGTTCGAGTGTAAGTGCTAGACAAACTTTATTAATAGTTCCTGGTGTTGGTGAGCAGTTAAAATATAAGGTCTTTCATTCCAACAGTTAATTTTTTTTTCTCCAGAATCCAAGTAGATAGAGGGATAAAAAGAGAAGAGAAAAGAGAGAATACACTTAAATGTAAGAAAGAGAATGAGGAACATATCTAACCATACGTGTATGAAGCTCATGTGCATTAAGAATATTCTTAAATATGAGAAAGGAGACTCAGCTTATGCAGCTCACTTTTGATGGCTGATCATTTTAATTTGGTTTTGGAATTTCAGTTATTTTGTTCTGAAGTTGGTGAGCCTTGTTCTCTGTAAGGACTTAATACTTAGGAAAATTTGAAAACTAAAAACTTATTAAGGGACATTTGAAAGTTAAATTGGAAAATAAAAAGTCATCAATAGGCTCAGAGATAATGGAGGAAGAATATAGTTTTAAGAAGAAATTGCCTACGATGGCCCTCACTAGCTCGGTGACCTCCACAAGGTCACCCTCCTCCGAGCCCCTTGGCTGGTACCCAGGCCCAGTCTCCAGGATCCTGCTGTCTGGCACCACTTTCCCATGGGCACTGTGCCCATGGCGCCGTCTCTGGGCAGCACCCCGACGGCCTCGGGCCACCCTGCCGCTCTTTGCATCCCCAGCCTCCCACTGTCACTGGCACAGAACCACGTGCCCAAGGCACTATTTATTGTGCTGTTTTCCTCTACTCTCCTTTTAGGATGTGCTCCCCCCCGCATATCCTGCTCATCCCTTGATAGATATAATTGTTTTCAATTTATCCTAATATTTTTTAGGACTATACTGCAATTCAGTTATCAGGCTGGCACTGGAAGAACGAGGTGTCCTAGGTTAAATACGTCAGTGCAGTTTATGTGTGTTTCTAAGATAATTATCTGCCTTGGTCCATGTGTAGGTCCATCCCGTGCTGGGCTGGGTCATGACGGCATCGATTGTAACTACTGGGCAGTGTTTATTAACAGTTCCTAGTGCTGGTGAACAATTACAGTATAAAGTCTTTCACTTCAAATGACTTATTAACTATTCTTCGTGGAAAGTAACAAGACAAGGAAAGGGAAAACAAAAAAATGAAAATCACCCATAATTCCAAACTCAGAAATAATCTCTGCTGGCGCTTACGCATATAGAGTCATGTGATCTACAGACATGTTTCCATAAGCGCGTGTGTGTGTGTGTGTGTGTGGGCACGTGTCATATGATTTTACGTTCTGATGGGGCAGAAAACACAGCTTGTCCAAGTTTGTGTCTCAGCTAACATTCAACAGAGCGGCATGGCCTTTTGGGATCTTCTCCATAGACAGCTGTTATATAAATGCAAAAAAGCGATTTACAGTCTTCTAATTTTTTTTTTAACACAGTGACTTTTTAATTGTCTGGAAATAGACAGCACAGATATTTTGTGCATGCCATGTGAAGTCATTGGATAGACCAGCATTCTCAGGAAATATTTGCACTTTTTGACTAAATCAAGGGCTTCCCTCATGACTCAAGCAGTAAAGAATCCCTTGTAATAGAGGAGACGCAAGAGAGGTGGGTTCAATTCCTGGGTCAGGAAGATCCCCTGGAAGAGGAAATGGCAATCTGCTCCAGTATTCTTGCCTCTTCCCATGGGAAGTTCCATGGAGAGAGGAGCCCGGTGGGCTACAGTCCATGAGGTTGCAGAGTCCGACGCATCTGAGCACACAAGCTCGTCACATGTCTACATAAACTCACCTGCCTCTGCAATCATCCCCTGGTGGCTGGGTTAGCTTTGCGTCTCTGCCTGAGATGAAGAAATGCCCTTTATCTGCATGAAGAATTGAAAGCATCATTTCTTAAAATACTTATCACAAGTGAAACACCTAGCATATTTTTGCACGTGGTGCTGTGACTGAGAACAACAGTTTAGAACATTATCTTTGTATTAATTTCCTAACACGCTCTCGACCCCAATCAGTAACTGTTCACTCAGAAACTGGATGAAGAGAAGGTGCCTCTCCCATGAAAACATGCACACAGGGTGTTGTCGGGCCTCATGAGGACCCTGGCGATGCTTTTGTAACTTACAATGAAGGAAGACTCGTCTTTAGCAAAACAGTCACCGAATGGCTGTCCCACTTGTCCCTTCTGACTTTTCTTGCTGGTGCCACGGCCGAGGCAGCTCAGGATAGACAGGAGGGGCCTGGGGCTGAGGAGGGGAGGCCTGGCCCGTCCCCACCAGAGCACGGACAGAGAGCTGTCTGCACGGCTGTCTTACTGATGGACGGGATGCTCGAAACAGGTTTGAGATAATTGGATGTGACCTTTCCGGTTTTCTCAAGCCGGGAGCGAACGGGAAGCTGGGTGCGTGAAGCTGGCTTGAGCATGGCTGGGGCCTCCGGGCAAGAAGCTGGCTCCCGAGAGCGCGCTTCCTGCTCATTAGGGAGAAAAGCACCCCCACCACCTGCCCGCACTTAACCTTGTGCTTCCAGACCATCGTCCCTGTGTCCAGCTCCCTCTTGGCCTCCCATGGGAGCTCTTGCCTGGAAAATGAAACCACAAAATCTCAAGTCTTGTCTGAGTTTACTTGGCTGCGCAGTTCTGTTTCCTTCAACCACGTACAGATTTTATGTAGACTTGAAGAGGAAGAAAATGGTTTTAAAGCTGGTTTGGTTTACTCACACGATTCCAAGAACGATAGCTTTCCCACCACGGTGGGTGGGTGCTGGAAGGGGGTTGCGTGCCTCTTTACACAGATGTCAAAGCAAGCTCAAAGCAAGCGTGTCTGTTTATGGGGCCTCAGAGGCCAAGGGGAGAAGGAAATGGCAACCCACTCCAGTGTTCTTGCATGGAGAATCCCAGGGACGGAGGAGCCTGGTGGGCTGCCGTCTGTGGGGTTGCACAGAGTCGGACACGACTGAAGTGCCTTAGCAGCAGCAGCAGCAGCAGCAGGGCCCAGGGAGGAAGGGTGCCTTTTCCAGAATCAATCATGGATTTACAGGGAAATGTTGGTGCTTCTAGGTTAGAGCTTTTCTTCAGTGAAAGCGGGGCTATTAAAGGACTGAAAATATACTTCATCAATTTTCACTGAAAATCACAGGAGGAGCGAGTCTGGGGCTGTGGCCGGTGACTGTGGGCTGCTCTGGGCTTTCTTGGGGAGGCAGTGGGCTGCCAGGGGCCCTCTCGAGGTCCGGCCGCCTCTCCTCCCATCTCCAGGGACGCGCCGCAAGAGGACTTTGTCAACAAACCCTGTGCCCCCGAAGGTAGGCCTTCCTGGAGGCCCACTGATACCGCTGTTTATTCACCGAAGCTCCTGAGGCGTGGCAAGCATGGGAGCACAGTATTCAACGTGGAAACTTTCATTTTCATCTTGTTAGGAGGGCACGGGTTGAATACTAATGAGAGAACGTAAATAAAATAAAATGGCTTCTCCTGGTGGCCCAGTGAGGCCGGTTCCTCTTTGGCCGCGTTCCTCACAAAAGCAGGGATTTCAGGACGTGGGTTTAGTGAGTCCCCTGCATCAGTGGCTGGGTTAACGACTCTGTGCGAGGATGGGGACCATACCTTGTCCCAAGACCTCACTTAGGAGACCTCGTGGCTGTGAAGAGTGTCAGGGTGCCTTGTGCCAGTCGTGAAGCTAGCCATCTAAATCCCCAAACAATTGTGGCAAGGCACGCAGTTCTGCAGATAGACTGCCATTTCTCTCAAAAGTGGAATCAAATCGTTTTGGAGGACGTTGGATGTCAGTGCAGGGATAAGCGTGTGTCCTCGGCCCCAGAAAGGCATCCCAGGGTGTCTGGGATGCATCCGACGGCCAGCTGGGTGCTGCGTGCACCCTGAGGCTGCTGGCCAGGGAAGGCACCCTCACCCAAGCCCCAGGTGAGGTCAGAGATCAAATTCGGCAGGGCAGCGGCCGGAGCGGGCAGAGGGGCCCCCCAGTGGCCCTCCCCGTGGACTAGGCACGGTGCCCTCTGCTGGGCCTTCCCCGGGGCAGGGGGGCACCTCCTGTACCTCTGCCAGGTGGAGTCGGGCCTGAGAGACAACGGATCAAACGCTCCCCTTCCCTGCTGGTGAACAGGAGTTTGGAGCCCAGGAGCCTCTGTTTATTGTTTCAGGAAAATGAGCTAATTTCTGGGAGTTTGGGCCGCGGGGGCACCTCCTCCCTACCCCGGGGCGAGCCCGGCAGTTTTGCGGGACAGGCCTCCACTCCTCCCTGAGAACCCCGCGCATAGCCACGTCGATGTCTTCGTAAAGGTGATACATGCAGCCCGTCTATCAGACAAACACCCAATAAGGACTGGTGTTTATCCCAGGGCTGCGGACACACGGGTCTGAAGCCCTTTCGGGCCAACGTGGGAAGGCCCGCTCGCCTCCTTCACACAGAAATCGCTTAATGACAGTTAATAACGCCCTGTAATCTCGGCAGCTCCCACTTAATCACAACGTCTTGAAGTCTGTCTGCACCCCTTGGGGGATGGCGGATCCCTGGTCTTAGGCGCCGTTCAGGTGGTCCCGGCTCCCAGGGAGGCAGGGGTCGCCTGCCCAGAGCTTCTGGTCCAGGGCACAGCCTGGATCTTGGGGCCCTGCTCCTTCGCTGCCCGCTGGAGAGGACAACCCTGGAGAAGGCCTGGGCTTGGACGTGGGCTGCATCAGAAAGGAAAAGCCTTTTTTTTAAAAATCCAAAACCTCAGCTTTTGAAAAAAAACTACACAGTTCAGTATGGACTTGTCTAGAAATGCCAATAAAAGAGTTGAAACACTTTTTCGGGTGAGAGAGAGCCTTGTGCTAAGCAGTGGGCTGGCCTGTGTGGGCTGGTGGGAGGAATAGGGAGAGAGAGGGGAAGATGGGGACGGAGGGGAGGGTTTTGTGCATTTTAACCAGAAAAGTTTGTCTCAAGGAGTGTCCTTCTCCAGGCTGGCCTCACTGTGGCCCCAGGGGGAGGTGCCCAGTTCTGCGCCTCCCAGCTCATCTAGACTGGATTTCCCTGCTGGGCTCCTTAAACCAACCCCTGAAGAAACACAGCTGGGGTCGTCGTCTCTTGTTTTGATGGCATAGAAGCAGACTTCATGGCCCACAACTTCTCAAAACACACACGTAAGTGTCGAACTGAGCTCTTCCAACCCGATCCGTGAAACCGCCCACCAGTGAAGAGAGTCACAGTCCCTGAGCTTTTCTCAAAATTTCGTAGGCTGGCTTCATGTTCACACGCACGCGTGTTAAGTTGCTTCAGTCGAGTCCGACTCTTTGCGACCCCGCGGTCTGCAGCCCACTGGGCTCCTCTGTCCGTGGGATTCTCCAGGCAGAACTGCTCTGGGCTCCCATGCCCTCCTCCAAGGAATCTCTTGACTCAGGGATCAATCCTGCATCTCTTACATCTCCGACATTAGAAGGTGGATTTTTTACCATTAGCGCCACCTGGGAACCCCTCATGTTTATATACAATAATTCATTTCTCAATGTGATGAAAATACACTGCAGTGTGGGCCTACAAATCCTTGTCAAGAATATCAAAGTATTTGGGTGAATTCAGTGAGATCTGGCCGGTGAGAGTCACTGGACACTGTAGATCGAATGACCAGCAAGTACACTTTTTGAGCACAAGCATGCAGGCTTGATGTCTAGGGTTGCGACAGAAGCCTTAATGTGTTAAATATTTTATTTGCTCTTTGAAGCAAAACAGTATGTAATTTTTAAAACGTGTGAACGTATTTTTCTCAGAAGACACATGGCTTAGGGGGCCCACTGGTTGGGGAATTATCTTAATTGGAATTATTTATATGAGCTGCCATAAATTTCCAATTCTTTGGCTTTGTTTACTTTTGTTGGGTTTCTGGATGAATCATTCCTGTTCAAGTCTCTCCCTGGACTAAGCATGGCTTTCCCACACATAAAGTGACATCTACTCTCAGCCACACTCATTAGGTGTTTGCCTTATGGAAACTGCCTTTCCGAGGGAACCACCTCTCCATTCTCCTGTGTTAGAAACCACTCAGGCGAGGTCAGGAGGGGCTGGTGGGCTGTCTTAACTCTTGGACAACATCTGGAGTCAAGACTGTCTCTTTCAGCAGTGTTTTCCCCAGCATCCTCTGTATTGGGTGGCAAGTGGTACAGAGTTGAGAGCATCTCTCAAAGTTCCCATTTTTTTCCTGCCACTTTTTTATTGCAAAATTGATACCAGGCCCAAGTGGTATCACACCCCCAAAATTCTTCAGGTAGGTGAGCAGCTATCTATCAATTATCTCAAAGGATGAGGACACAACTAGTTGATCAAATGCACCACTACCCATTGTGCCTCTCAGGGCCCGCAGAGGAACAAAGGGTCTACCTGTGAAGTCTGTCCAGGCTGAGGGGCACTAATTACCCCATGCTATGGGCTGCTATGTGTCTTGTTTCTTTTTGTCTTAGAGGCGACTGCCTGGACTTCAAAGAATGCTTTAAAACTGAATCGCTTCTCCACAGCAAAAGCCAGTGTTAAAAGACTGGGATTACAATAAAAGTTCTGCAGGTAAATACCCAAGCTATTCTTTGCACAAACTTCACAGCAGTTAATGACGCATGTAAAGCTATCAACGTTTTCAAGACAACCTTCTTTTAGAGTTTAGCATGAGAAGTCAACACACATTATTTAAAGACTATTACAGCATCCTTTTTATTTCCTCACTCTAAAAGCCTCCAGAGGCCCAGGTTTCCCCATCCCAACAGTGTTGCTTCTGAAACCCAGTGTCATGTTGCCTGAAGTCCACCATCCACATGGAGCTATGTGGTTATTGATCGGCCTTTTGTCAAAACCCACACTTTGGCTCCCTACACAGTCTCTGAATCAGATAAAAAAGTTTATCAATTTCAGGACGCATCTTTTAGGAGTGATGCTTTTATTTTAAACTCTCTGGTTCATACACGGGTAAACAGACTAAAGTGAAGGATGAAGATGTTTGGTGATTTATGTATAACTCGTCTGGCCAGACACTAACTGCTGGTCTTATCACCATTCCTGATGGCTTCTAAGTGTAAGCACCTTCATCCTAACTAGTCTGACGCGCTTGCCTCCATCTTTATGCTTCTTAAGAACCACTTTCTATTTTTTACGGCTCCTCATTGTTTTCTAGGTTTTCCAGGCAGTGCTAGTGCAAAGAACCCCTCTGCCATTGCAGGAAGCATAATGAGATGCAGGTTTGATCCCTGGGTGGGGAAGATCCCCTAGAGGAGGGCATGGCAGCCCACTCCAGTATTCTTGCCTGGAGAATCCCACGGAGGAGGAGCTTCTCAGGCTACAGTCCACGGGTCGCAGAGAGTCGGACACCACCAAGACAGTCTAGTACTCACGCACACCTTGTTCTCTGAGATACTCCTTTGGCTGGTTTTGTTAATCGGGTCCCGTCTCTTGTACAATTGCAGAGCTATCCTCTGCGATTATCTTGTACCTCAGTTGGTGCATACTTTACCCGAAATAAGGGCTTCAGAGCTTTATTTTCTGTTTTGTTTTGTTCTGCCGTGCCGTGTGTGTGTGTGCATGTGTGTGTGCGTGTGTGCGTGTGTGCGTGTGTGTGTGTGTGCATACGTCACCAAGGCTCTGCCTCTGATGTTCTCAGTGGCTTTTGTTCATCATTTGGTGTTGGGTCCGCTTGATTTCCTTAAGGATGAATCAGAAGAATGCGCTGTTCTGAAAGGTGATTTCCTCCCCCGCACCTATCTTATCCTCTTAAGAAAGTAGGGGGGCATTCAGGAAGTTGAGAGCCAAGTGTTGTCCCCGTGTTCCGCAGCTGTCTCCCGGGAAAGCGGATCATTTGCGACTCTGCCTTGTTCAGCTCATCTCACTGGCTCGCACTCTGTCTGGCCACACAAAAGGCTGCTTTGCTCAGTCCTAAGCTTGGGTGCTCGCAGAGACGACCACTCTCAGCTGCTCCTCGTCCCCAGTAATTAGCCTGTGATGGCTGCTGCCTCTTGTGGCTCTGCCTGTGAGAGACATTTGACACAACAGACATCAGAGGGATTTTTCAGGAGGCTCTTGTGGCGTCCGAACGGCTCTTAATTAACCACTTAGGTCCCCTCCTTCACTCCCCTGCGTGGCACTTTCCAAATGGTAGGGGTTGCACTGTGGATCTAAACTCCGGGGGAAGCGTGCTATCAAAAGATCTTGTAAATGAAGGCTTGTGTAAATTATTTTTAATGATTCCCTCCTGGCACATCATTATGTTTGCAGCTACACACAGGCACTTCAGAGATGGCTCGTCTTCCAAGAGGTCAGCTGCAGGACCACCGTAACTAGCTGCAGTCAGGAAATGGCTTATTAATTAGCGCCGTGCTTTTACATTGCTGAGAGCTCTGATGTATGGACCTGGAATTGTAATTGTGTAGGCTCGAAATAATAAGCCATCTCCGGGCTCCTTATGCAAATTGGCATATTATAAAATCATTACCTATCTAAACACCGAGTTTTAATAAGAATTACAATGATGAATTTTATGATAATTGACACTCAAATTTTAATCTCTTGGATTTTTATCATTTTGGTGGTTAAAGTGTGTTTCTAATTAAATGTAGCTTAAAATGCAAAGGATTGTGTAACAATTCTGTTCTGTTCTTCTAGTTCAAATTAGGTTATTCTCTTTGGTCGTAGGAAGGAGGCCTTCTTAGTAATAGGTATGTCAGTATGTAATACTTGCACAGAAAGATGTTTAATCAGCAGTTTTTTTATGAGTGTAATTTTGATGACCATATAGTGTCAACCATCAGAAAAGAAACCCTAAATGGGGTTAGAAGAGGTTCCCATCATAGGAGTGACGCATGACGAAGAAGGAAAACTGGGGGAAAATGCTGCATGAGCTCATAGATCTAGGATAAAGA
>SJYG01000068.1:3151769-3221776 GCA_006410535.1 Litocranius walleri
ATGCAGGCCGAGGTCTGCAGCCCGCGACCCCCAGGGAGGGGCAGCCTCTCCTCACCAGGTTGCTCTGAGGAGATGCTGTCGCAGGTCTGGGGTCCCCAAGCCCCCGGACAAAGGGCAGGGGTGAAGCTCACCTGTGAGAACCACGCTGGGGTGCTTAACATGGGCTGCGGGTGGTCGTGTGCAAGCTGGAGGACCCGACCTTCAGGGAGCCCAGGCGGTGACCTCCATCACCCAGAATCCTCAGGGGCACCTCCATCACCCAGAATCCTCCACTGCACCTTTCCAGACTCTTCGACCAAACTGGACTGTGCAGAGATGGAAGCTGCGGTCACAGCTGAGGGGAGAAGGGTGTCATTCTTCCCTGGATGAGACTGGTACCACCCATCAGGTGAGTTATCCAGGCTCCCCGCCGAAGGCGGGATTGGGGAACTGTTTGGTGGAAACCTGACTTGGGAACGCCACCCCAAAGTCCCCAGGGCTTTTATCACCCTCAGGATGCACTTGGGGCCGATAGCAGGAGCCCCGAGTCCTGCACCCTTCTCCAGCACCCTCACGTCCCCGGCTCCTGGCTTTTGCCTGGTATACTTAGGGCAGACTCTCCGCCTCCTCCAGCCCGCCCATCACACACCTAGAGGATGAGTGGTAGGACTTGGGGGTGCCATCCGTAACCACAGGTGTGTTCTGGAATGACCCGTCTCACACTTGAGGTCCCTGGGCCACTGGACTTGCTTCTTCCTCCATCCTCTGTCTTCACAGCACTCGGGACGCACCTGCTGCTGTGGATTGAGAGATGGACCACAATGACGACATGAGACAGTGTCGTACAGGGGCCCCAGAGTGACGGAGAGGGCGCTGAGTCCCAGGACACAGAGGTCATGTCCAGGTGTGTCTGAGGCCTCAGGGGAGGGCTGGCTTTTGATGAGGGTGCCTCTGCTGGAGAGGATGGGGACCAGAGGGGCTGGGACATGTGAGCTTTAGCTGGAGTGAACGCATGAGCAGAGACTTGGAGAACAGCCCCAGGTGGAACCAGCACTGGCTCCAGGCGGAGGGTCAAGGGGCAGGTGTGGGCCGGTGGCGGGAATGCCTTGCTGACACGCACACCCAGGGCTCCTCTCTCCACCCTGCAGGGCACCTGTTCCCTGTGGCTGCCTGGCTTCAGCAGGGCTTGAGCCAATGCTGGGAGTCCAGCCTTTTTGGGAGTGAGTCCCTGGCTGCCTCCTCCTGATGTCACTTCCAGCATCAGCTGTCCCTCAGGTGCCATTCACAGCCCTCTCTGGGGTCCTTGGAACCCTCTGTCATGTTTTCTCATCTCTAAAAGGCAGCTGACCCCTCCGCCCTCAGAGGTGTGCTGTCAACAGCTCTGCAATGCCTGGTGCACAGGTGGAGCGCGGGGAATGCTAACAAATGGGAGCTACTTGTGTCAACATTAGAAGATTAACTTCAAGGGCGATTTATGACAAACTGCGACTCGGGATCGTCTAACATGAACTGTAAGTATGCTGCTGGGACCTCCAACCTTTCGGTGCTGGGCAGCAAGAGCAGGAGTGGAAAAACACAGTCAGTGGAACTAACACGGCACCAGGAGAGCAGGCCTTCGAACATCACTCGTCAGGTCTGGAATTGTTTCTCACATCAGGCTGGGATTGTCTCAGATCCTCACCAGCCTTGCTTGGCTCCCCAGAAAGCGGGTAGATGATCTCTCAGCGGATGAGCTCCTGGCCGCCCAGCAGTAGTGGATGTTGGCAACAGTTTCAGCGGCTCATGGTGTGGATGGTACCCATGGCACCCAAGAGTGCTGGGCAGGGGGTGGTGCCCAGAAGCACTGCCTGGTGCTGGCATTGAGGGCAGTGCCTGATTTGAAGAGTTCCAACCTGATTAGGTCCTATTGGAAAGAAGTTAGTGAAATGGAGTCTTGAGAGTTATCTAGCTGACTCAGGACGTGTTGATGGCCAGTTGAGATAATTTAAATCTTTAAGGGAAATTTCAGCCCTCAATTATCCTGAATCACTTCATGTTCAAGACCAGCAGATAATTTCCAACTTTGTTTTTCCACTGTCGGCACACACAGAAGCAGGATGATGATAACTACAAAACAGGCAAAATTTGCAATAGAAATGTTCTACTCTAAGGGGTTTTTTTCCCCCTTGTTCTTATTTTTAGAAAAGTGCATAAGGAAAGAAGAGTTTCAGGAAAATGGCATGAGCCTCAGGAGCATTGTTTTGGGGACTCATCACTCCAGTCCCCAGGTAGGAAATACACCAGCATGGGCACCCACAGCACAGCCACCTAGTCCAGGGGATGGGTGGCTAGGGAAGGCTTCCCCGAGTAGGTGGCATTTCTGGGCAGCCTGGAAAGTAGATTCAGAAGAAACCAGTGGACAGAAACCCACTCAGGATAAATGCCAGCTTAGTCAGGACCTCATCACATCCACTCATTTTTAAAGTGGGAAGAGCGTTCCTTTACCTCTCCCCATTGACAGGTTGTCAAGTCATTGACATTGACATGAAAATTGGTATTTCCAAATCTCTGACTCATCACTGGCCCAGTTGGTTGGGTTTTTTGGATGAAAACGAGCCATCCGTGTTTCAAAATACATATGGTTAGTAAGCATTTTTGACATCAGATTGAAAGGTCTGATGACATGGATCCTGAACTACTGAAGAAAACCCGAGACGGGGTGGCCAGCACCAGGGCAGGGCAATGCCTGTGAGTGCCGGGACCCGGCTCCCATGGGGCCAGATGAGGAAGGTGTGGCCACCACTCCCACTGCGGGGACCCTGCCCCAGACAGAGGGCAGACAGAACGGGCTCTCAGATGACCAGAGGGCCTTCCTGGGAGCAATTCACTGTGGGATCCATCTGTCCACACACCATGTTCTCCTGGACGTGCGGTGTTGAGTCAGAAAGGGGAGAAGACACCTGTGAGGAATGGTGAGTGGAGCACATGGGGATGGAAGGTCCAATGACTGGTTTCTTCAGCACCTGCTGTGGGACCGCCAGGGGCAGCACCCTGTGAAGTGGGGGTCGGGCCCCACTGGAGGCTGGGGCAGGTCAACGGCCAGGTAGCCAGTGCTCTGGGGGACATGGCCAGGGGTCCTTTCCTCATCTTCATCTTTTCGAGGTACTAGATGCTCAGGCAACACAGCTGCTCTCAACAGTCTCAGAGCAGAAAGGGCAGAGCTCTTGGTCAGGCCATCACAGCTGGCAAGACACTGGAGCCACAAGAGAGACCAGCTGCGTCCCGTGACACACATGCCCCCACTGTGAGGCAGCCGAGAGCGGTGCCCCTGACCTTGTCCCTTACCCTGCTCCTCCCGCCCCGCCTGGCTCTGTGGTCCCCTCTCCTCTCCCGGGTTTGTCCCCCACTCCAGGCAAAGCAGCTCTCCCACGAGGCTTGCCGGCTTTCTACCATCTCTCCAGATGCTCACAGGGTATGGTAGAAACCTACCTGCATGCACAGCAGGGGGGACAAGTGTGGTCTTCCAAAGGGCTATAGAATGCACACGGCGTCCATCTTTAACTCATTACGCCTTTCCGAAATGCAAAGAGAAGCCCTAAACCATTAAACTCCAGACTTAAAAATAGTGTGGGACTTTCTACCAGGGTGTATAGTTTGTATGTTTTAAAACAAAACATGTACCTTATAAAAACGTGTACCTTTCTTTTTCTTGCTGAGGCTTTTTAACTTTTATTTTCAAGAAGTAGGGTTGATTTACAAGGTTCTGTTAGTTTCAGGTCCACAGTGACTCAGTTACATATACACGTAACTGAACTGATGCTTTTGAACCATGATGTTGGAGAAAGCTCTTGAGAGTCCCTTGGATTACAAGGAGATCCAACCAGTCTATCCTAAAGGAAATCAGTCCTGACTATTCACTGGAAGGACCAATGTTGAAGCTGAAAGTCCAATCCTTTGGCCACCTGATGTGAAGAACTGACTCATTAGAAAAGACCCTGATGCTGGGAAAGATTGAAGGCGAGAGGAGAAGGGGGTGACAGAGGAAGAGATGGTTGGATGGCATCACCAACTCAACGGACGTGAATCTGAGTAAACTCCGGGAGTTGGTGATGGACAGGGAGGCCTGGGGTGCTGCAGTCCATGGGGTTGCAGAGTCAGACACGACTGAGCGACTGACCTGAACTGAGCTGATATTTTTCAGATTCTTTTCCCTCACAGATTTGGAGCTCTTTCACACATATGGTCAGTTAGAAACAATGGCAAAAGCCCAGGATCCCCTCAACATTAGGAGTGAAATTGTAAATCCAGGTTGATAATCTGGGGCAGGGAAGGTAAACGAGCGTCTCGCTTAGTAAGCTCAGGAGGTGGCTGATGGGTGCAGCTCTGCGAGCCAGCCATGGGGATGGCACTCACCCGGAGCTGGCACAGGGCTGCGTCCTTGTGCTCTGAGCCCCTCTTGCTTTTGGCATCTGGTTCCACGTCGCAGCAGCTTGTGTGGCCTGGAGGAGGGAGCAGGTTGCCCTGGTATGCGAGTCTTTTTGAGGTCCTGGGAAAACATGCCCCCACCCCACCCCCCACGCTGCTGTGGGAACTGTGAGCTGATGCTTCAGAGGTTCCCATCCAGGGCCCAGCAGACAGCGCACACTCAGTGAGTGGCCGAGATGGTCAAGACTTGCAGATGTTGACTGCTGTGTCCTGGGCACAATGCTCTGGCCGGACCCCTTTTGCTAGCCATCAGCGCCCTGAGCACGAGCTAAGAGCCTGGGCCTTTTTGATGCTGTGCATCCAAAATGAAGCGGCTGTGTTTCCTGGCCCATTGCTCACCATCCAGGGAGGTCCTGCCATGGAGAAGTAATGACACAGCCATGGCCTTGCCGAGATGTGAACATCGCTTCTTCCAGAAGAAACTCCCTCAGTGGCTACACACAGGCAGAGCTGTGTTCAGCTGGGTCAAGGTCCCGGTGTGGGGAGCCCTCTTGTTGCCCATGATCCAGGCAGGGTGTGGGCTGACTATGAGGACCAGAGTGTCCTGGTTGGGGGTGGGGAAGAGGGGGGCCACACTGCCCTGCATCTGAAGCTGTAGAAGTCTTAGCTTTCGGTTTCTTTCTCCCTGAGGGTGTCTAATCAGTGGGGTGAACAGAGATGACATCTGCAGCTAAGGAGGCTCGCTGGCCTCCTCAGGAAGCCTTTACACACTCACAGATGCACAGGACGGACTCACCGCAGCGGAGTAGGGGAGGGGGCCTTCTGCGGGGCGGGGGGTCCGGGCACCACACCTGCGTGTCCTCCCGGGAACCCGCAGGAGGTCGCTGCACACGCGTGTCTGAGAGTGGTCCTTGCACAGGCTTGCCCCCACGTGGGCCGGGTCCTGTCCAGGGACGGGCTGCTGAAGTGCAGGCAGCTCCGGTTTTCCGCCTTCGTGGGCTGGGCTTGCAGAGCTGTGTTCAGAGGGCCTCCAGCTCCTCCTCTCCCTGCACTGGCCTGCCGAGGAGACCTCCCTCGTTCATGCTCTTCTGATCCAGCCATGCAGACGCGGCCCAGCTACACAGCATCCAGGCTGTTCCCACACAACCTGGAGTGACAGAGGAAGAGATGGTTGGATGGCATCACCAACTCAACGGACGTGAATCTGAGTAAACTCCGGGAGTTGGTGATGGACAGGGAGGCCTGGGGTGCTGCAGTCCATGGGGTTGCAGAGTCAGACACGACTGAGCGACTGACCTGAACTGAGCTGATATTTTTCAGATTCTTTTCCCTCACAGATTTGGAGCTCTTTCACACATATGGTCAGTTAGAAACAATGGCAAAAGCCCAGGATCCCCTCAACATTAGGAGTGAAATTGTAAATCCAGGTTGATAATCTGGGGCAGGGAAGGTAAACGAGCGTCTCGCTTAGTAAGCTCAGGAGGTGGCTGATGGGTGCAGCTCTGCGAGCCAGCCATGGGGATGGCACTCACCCGGAGCTGGCACAGGGCTGCGTCCTTGTGCTCTGAGCCCCTCTTGCTTTTGGCATCTGGTTCCACGTCGCAGCAGCTTGTGTGGCCTGGAGGAGGGAGCAGGTTGCCCTGGTATGCGAGTCTTTTTGAGGTCCTGGGAAAACATGCCCCCACCCCACCCCCCACGCTGCTGTGGGAACTGTGAGCTGATGCTTCAGAGGTTCCCATCCAGGGCCCAGCAGACAGCGCACACTCAGTGAGTGGCCGAGATGGTCAAGACTTGCAGATGTTGACTGCTGTGTCCTGGGCACAATGCTCTGGCCGGACCCCTTTTGCTAGCCATCAGCGCCCTGAGCACGAGCTAAGAGCCTGGGCCTTTTTGATGCTGTGCATCCAAAATGAAGCGGCTGTGTTTCCTGGCCCATTGCTCACCATCCAGGGAGGTCCTGCCATGGAGAAGTAATGACACAGCCATGGCCTTGCCGAGATGTGAACATCGCTTCTTCCAGAAGAAACTCCCTCAGTGGCTACACACAGGCAGAGCTGTGTTCAGCTGGGTCAAGGTCCCGGTGTGGGGAGCCCTCTTGTTGCCCATGATCCAGGCAGGGTGTGGGCTGACTATGAGGACCAGAGTGTCCTGGTTGGGGGTGGGGAAGAGGGGGGCCACACTGCCCTGCATCTGAAGCTGTAGAAGTCTTAGCTTTCGGTTTCTTTCTCCCTGAGGGTGTCTAATCAGTGGGGTGAACAGAGATGACATCTGCAGCTAAGGAGGCTCGCTGGCCTCCTCAGGAAGCCTTTACACACTCACAGATGCACAGGACGGACTCACCGCAGCGGAGTAGGGGAGGGGGCCTTCTGCGGGGCGGGGGGTCCGGGCACCACACCTGCGTGTCCTCCCGGGAACCCGCAGGAGGTCGCTGCACACGCGTGTCTGAGAGTGGTCCTTGCACAGGCTTGCCCCCACGTGGGCCGGGTCCTGTCCAGGGACGGGCTGCTGAAGTGCAGGCAGCTCCGGTTTTCCGCCTTCGTGGGCTGGGCTTGCAGAGCTGTGTTCAGAGGGCCTCCAGCTCCTCCTCTCCCTGCACTGGCCTGCCGAGGAGACCTCCCTCGTTCATGCTCTTCTGATCCAGCCATGCAGACGCGGCCCAGCTACACAGCATCCAGGCTGTTCCCACACAACCTGGGACACTTGCAGCTAGTCCAGGGGAAGGGCGTCTCCCCACTCTCTAGACAAGAGTGGGTGTGGACAGCAGCTTGCTGGCAGAAGATGGGCATCTGGTTGACCTGGGCTTCCTCTCTGCACACGCCATGGCCATGATGCTGCTGCCATATCAGTCAGGGGGCCTCAGCCAGGAACTGGGGGCCAGGCCCATGGGGGGAAGCAGGACAGTGGGGGAGACCAGTGAGGGCAATGAGCACGTTAGGAAGACATTTGCCATGGGCCTCCTTGTCGTTGGCTTTTACTCGTAGAAATCCACCCATAGAAACGCCATCACGCACGCGGCCAGGAGCAGGGCACATGCCTTTCATTTCAAAGAGCCCGATGCGTTACGGCCCACTTGGAATTTAATGGCATAACACTCCATTTCAGCATCATATGACATCATTAGAGACACTTTCTGTTGTTTTTGTCTGTGGTTCAGAATGATGTCTGCTTAATCAATCCCATTTTTATGCAGTCAACTTCCACGGCACATCAAAGGCCGATAACGTCTTTTTTTTTTTTTAAACTTTGCTTGCTTAAAATGATTTCCCTCCAGATCAAGATGCAGAGCACAAAATATTAATCAGTTTAAATAAATATCAAGACTACCCAAATAATATGAATAATTGGCACGGAAGAGCACCTACTGCCCAGTTCCCAGCAGCTGGTCACGCTGGCACGTGGCATCCTCTCAACAGTCTTTTAGATAATGACTTTGGCATCTGCCTATGCGTGCTTGCTACTGCCCACAGAATTTACAACTCACAAGTGGGAAACAGAGGCCCAGACAGAACTTTTTTATGCAAGGTCTTTGAAATTTATTAATGTAATGCAAACACAAGCCTTCCAACCCATTAAATTGTTGATGTTATGCGAATCCACTCTGGAATGGCAGGTTCTCATTAACATTATTTGCATGTTAATCTGCATCTTTTTAATTAGTGATATTATTTATGCACATAATTTTCGCCTACTGGTGCCAAGGCTGAAGCGCATTAATTAATCTACTGAGATGCCAAACTGTTTATTTTCTCCCGACTTTTATTTGTTTACATGGTGTTTTGGATTCAGGGAAAATAAAAAAGAGCCTGAAGAATAAAAGCAGAAAGACAAGATTAACTAAAAGCTCTTTTTGTTTTCATAATTTAAATTGTAATATTAGCCAAATGTTGTGTTTCTTCCCTTAGAGATCGGTTATTCAGTTACATTACCTTGATGTATTATTAAAATTTATAATGGACTCCAGAGGCTTCTGTTAGTTCTCTCCTTCATTTACAGAATATACTCAATGTTATTTTAATCTTCCTACAACGCTTCCATGCATAGGCAATGATGAGCCTTCCCCAGCGAGTCACCGGCGCGGCTCCACTTCACACAACTGATAAACATTTAAATAAGCCTTTTCAAAAGAGAATAGCACGTAAAATTATTAACCCCTGATGGAGTTCGCTGCTGCTCATTGCCTCTTCTTTCCTCTAAACAGGTCAATCGCAAAATGCATGTGATTTGGCAGCTTCAAGTCATTCCTGAAACCAACTGTGATTCCCAGGCATTATCCGGAACTGTGTGTCCACTGGTGTGCATGCAGGCAGCATGAAGTTTTTAAAGTGCGTGGTTAAAAGCATTCTGCGTTCTCCATGCAAAGTGCACGCACTTTTGGAGCCGGGAGGAGAAAGGGAGCCTGTACACCATTGGGCCTTGTAATAAATGATAACATAATTCAGAAGCAGCTCTGTTCCAGGGGAATGAAAGGAAAAATTGCATTCCTCTAACCACATATTTATTATCGATGCCAATCCAGCGCGGACACGGAGAGCAGTGTGTAAAGATCCTTGGGTCAGCCTCTGGCCCCTTGGCTGGAGCGGCATGTTTCCTGCACCCACTTCCCGGGGGTACAGGGTGAGCACCCTTGCTCCCCCACATCACACCTGCCTTCTCGAGAGCACCCCTGAGTGTTCTCCAGCTGAACACGACCCCGTGTCCCCCAGGTGACAAGCTCCATCAGCCCGCCTGGCGTAAATCACAACAACGGTCCCGGGTTTTAATAAGATGGTTGAGATCTATTGGGCGTGACAGCTCGGGGGAGGGAAGTTAGACCAAGTTCCTGCTCTGTTTCATGTTATTTGAATAGCACAGAATACTGGGTTGCAGTTCATTTGTCAAATGACTTCAAGTCAGGTGATGCCGCCTGGTTCACTGAAGGGTCGAGGAGAGACATTGGGACCGTGGTGTGTGGAGATTCAGGGACGGGGAAGGGCCCTGGTCTCGGGGTCTATGCTTCCCAAGTGGACTGGGGAAGCGAGATCCCAAACAAAGCCAGTAAGCTTTGCTTGTTTGCTGCTAGCTAGCAAATTTGGAATATAGTTTTCCATTAGCCAGTTTTTATTTGAGGTGGCCATATTAAGTGCTGTTGATGAAAATGTAAATAGAAGAATTTAACGCACAAGTGAAAGATTGTCTTCCTAAGCCTTGATAAGGTATTGATTCTTTTTCTACAACATTCTATGAGTATGTGAGCATGTATCTGTTCAGGAAAGGCAGGGCTACGTTGTGCCTGCTCCTCTGCACGGTCCGTCCCTCTGAACAACACTCCCCTGGGCATCTCTCAAGGTGCACATGGGTGTGTTAGCCATTCAGTTGTGTTTGGCTCTTTGCTACTCCATGGACTCTAGCCTGCCAGGCTCCTCTGTCCATGGGATTTCTCAGGCAAGAATACTGGAGTGGCTTGCCTTCCTCCAGGAAATCTTCCCAACCCAGGGGTCGAAGCTGGGTCTCCTGCATTGCAGCTGGATTCTTTACCCTCTGAGCCATCAGGGAAGCCTCATGTAATTCAGACACCAGTGGGATACCAGCTGTGGAGCTCTGTCCACGGTAAAGTGCATGACTGGGTGTGACGGGCGAGGGGTGGGGGTGTGTTTCTATCAGCCTGACTTGTGGGTTAATGAGCTAGATTCGTTAATATTTTAAATTTGTTATACTGCTCAGAAAATAGTGTGAGAAAATGGCCCAGAAAAGACTAGGTCAACCACCGGAAGACACCTCTTATAATTCGTTAGATCACTTGAACACTGCTGCTCATCAGCGTTAATGTATGAGAGATGGGTGCAGCATCAACACAGACACATGTGAAAGCATGCAAGGGTCACGGATTGTAGGGCTCGTGCGCCAGAATGCCATGTGACGCACAAAACTGAAGAGAAACCGCGGCCCACTGGGTGGCACTAGACCAGCGGGGTCTCGGCTGCTTTTGCAGGAACCTTTGAGGTTGGAGGCTGCCACCTGTGGATCCTGCAACCCGGGGCCTGACGTGAAGTCTCAGGGACCGAGCTGGTGTCAGGGTTGGCTGTTTCTTTATGGTTGTGAAGTTTCCAGTTAGGAGCTGTCGTGAGGTTGGACCACAAGGAGCACAAGTTCTGATCATCTCCTTATAGAACAAGAAACTTCTGGAGTACCTTACTGGGAAGCAGGGGGTGGACTCTCAGGCTCCTGGATTAGAGGCTTGGACGTTTGGTTTGGCGTCACTCCACACTGGAGTCACTGCCTTTCTCTGTCACCAGGCCAGCAGGGTTTGCCTCCCACTACTTGTTAGGAGTGAGTTCTTCCCTCTGCAGACGACGTGGGCCTGTCCTTCACTAAGATGTCAGATGCATGGGCAATGTCCCTTCATGGATTAGTCCAGCATCTTGCAGGAGGAAATTGTTTTCACAATTTTCAATCAATCATTATATGTAAATGAGGTCTATGCTTATATTAATATAAATATCTTATACATGCGTATTACTCATGCTATGTATATTGCTATATATAATAATATACATTATACATACATCATATATTTTGGGTTTCCCTGATGGCTCAGACAGTAAAGAATCTGCCTGCAATGTGGGAGACCCAGTTCAATCCCTAGGTCGGGAAGATCCCCTGGAGAAGGGAATGGCAACTCACTCCAGTATTCTTGTCTGGAGAATCCCATGGACAGAGGAGCCTGGCAGGCTATTTACAGCTCTCGGGGTTGCAAGGTCGGACATGACTGAGCAAGTAACGCACACACGCTTTACACATTCATTTATGCCATTGTGTTGGCGCAAGGCAATTCCGTGAGGGGGTCAGGGGTTGGGGCGTCTCTGCCTCCCTCCCCGCCCTGGGCTCAGGGAACCCTACACCGAGGATGCTTTTCCCTTTCGTCCACCTGGACTGCCTCCCCGACTCTGAGGCAGAGAGGTTTAAAATCATAGAGACAAGGCCTCACCTGTATGAATTCTACACCATTGGTCCAGGTTGGGACCTGGGCTACGACAGTTTTTAGAACTCCCTAATGCTGGCCTGGCGAGGTCCACTCACCTCTGAGAGTTCAATGCAGTGTCGCCAGCCAGCTGGCCCCGCCCTGAGGCCTCACTCCCCAGAGCTTCACCCTTGGGACTTGCCTCTCCCCAGCTGTCCCCCGGCCAGACTTGCTGGGCCACCTGTGAGGGCCCTGCCCATGGCTCACGCCTCCTGGGCGCTCCAGGACGTGGTTATAAAGAGCCCTGGGGTCTTCGGAGCTCCATCTGCTGCAAGGCCACTCTGTACTTGAGTACTTTCCGCAAAGCCCACGCTCAGTCCCACAGGCACAGGAACATGCATTTGGCAGATCTGATGCGTCCAAAGGAAGACTTCCGTTCACCTGAGGCCACACGCTCCCCTGCCCCACCTCACTCCCTGCCCTGGTCTAGGGCTCCTCCTGTCCACCCCCTGAGCCCTCTGCTCAACTTGCTGCCCAGCTGCTTTCCAAGAAGTTTCATGAGCTTCAGGTCCAAAGGGAAATGAGAGTTTTTATGAAATATTGTCTCAACATTTAACATAAGGCATATACACACGTTTGTACACACACGTATGTGTGATCTGTGACGTTTATGCGTATTTATGTATATGTGTGTATATATTTTATATAAAAGAAGAATTCTAAGCCTTCCTGAAGAGGGACTGCCACTGCCGTGGTCCTTGTCCCTGGCTGACCTGATATGCTTATTCCTCTTCGGGTCCATATCGGCTGTTTCTTCATTTCTGACTCCTATGCTTGCTCTGGGGTCGTGTTTTACAGCCACGCTGAGCGGCCCCCTGGGGCCCTTCAGCCTGGGATGCTCACCCATCACGTTCCTTCTCCACGTCCTCCACAGCCTCAGAGCCTGGTGGCGTTGAGTACGCAGTGACCGTGGGCTGGGCCTGTGGCCCCTCAGCTGTAAGTCAGGCTTGTGTTGATGCGGGAGGCATTTACCTGCCTCCTGTTGTCAGAGCAACGAAGATGCATCTTAGAGAAAAGCGCTTGACGGGCGCCTGTTCTAGGCTAGCCAGTGGCCAGAACATGGTTGACCCTTTGAAGAAAACCCCAGCTTTTCCCACCAGTATGGGATGTCTGAAAAGGGCACCCAGCAGGCTGTGAGCAGCCGTACAAGGAGGCTTTCATAGGTGCTGCTTCTAGAACAGTCACGGCAGAGAGGAGAAGACAAAAAGAGTGAGAGTGTGCCAGTCGCTCAGTCGTGTCTGATTCTTTGTGACCCTTTGGGACTGTAGCCCGCCAGGTTCCTCTGGCCATGGGTTTCTCCAGGCAAGGATACTGGAGGGGTTGCCATTTCCTCCTCCAGGGCATCTTGCTGACCCAGGGATCAGACCTGCAAACCTGCATCTCCTGTGTTACAGGTGACTTCTTTTACCACTAAGCCATCAGGGAAACTTGTATGAGAAAAGGGTGCAATTTGTAATCACCAAATTATTTTCTGTTTTGTAAAAATGCTTTTTTTCTTGCAGCTCCCTGGCTATTTATTTCCTCTTTCACCCGTCCTCTGGCCATCTGAGCACTGATGATGTTCTACATGTTGGTTAGGAGCTGGGACCTGGGTGGGTCAGGCTGACTCCTCTGCCTCCAGGCGGCTCACAGCGGGGAGTGGCAACTCGAAATAGGGGCATACTATAGGGTTTCCTCCGCAGTCTTTCGGCAAAACTGATGTCAGGCTGGACCAGGCACTGAGGGTGAAGCCACTGGACAAGCGTCCACACGTGGCCCAAGTCCCAGGCTCCCTGTGTCCAGCTGGAAGTCTTCCTTATGAGGGGATGAGTGAGCCTCGCTCCACAGCCCTGATAGGCACACTCAGAATTCTCCAGACGTCTGCTCAGCCTTGCTTGGAAGCCCATCTTCCATCAAAGAGCCTCGTGCTCTGGCTGCTGATGTCCCACTCCTGGATGAATTCTGCTCGTGTGCCCCCGTACGCCGGGTGGGCCCAGGTGAGAGTGGCCTTTGAGCTTGGCGTCTTAGTTTACAGCCTCTTTAATTATGCCCAGTCTCCAAAGCACTTACACGACGCTCTTAAATAGAGCTGGCCCTTTTTATTTAATTTCATTTGCCTGTTAGTGTTTGGAGACGATCCAGCAAAGCACTTGGGTAAATTCAATAAAGTTCAGACCACAATTAATACAGGAGCCGATGACAATAGAGGCCAGTCCTTTCAAAGAAGCCTCGTGATTCCACTGGACGCACTGATGTTTCAGTAAGGTAAGTAACAAAGTTGGAGTGAAAAGATGAAGTCAAGTATGCTTTGTTGAATTAGTGAGCCTGAAACGTAGACTAGTTTGCTACCAAATCCAGTCATATCTGGAGCCTTGAACAGCTGCGTTCGCGTTGTGAAGCTATGCATCGTGCTGGGACGCAGGACTGGATCTCGGCCCCCACCCGCCTCAAGCCTGTCACATACATTGATTTAGGGTGGAGTTTCATTTCAGATTTTTGTTTTAAAACTCTTCCATTTGCTGTAATTTGGAACTATGGATGGAATCCATGCATTAAGTACTGATTGTTCCTTCCACTTACGGTTCTAGAAATAGACATTTCTTTTTTTAAATGCCCAATATTAGGTATAGATTCGATGATAACCAAGGTTAAATGAACCAAGTGAAGCTGAAAAATAACAAAATACAGCATTAGCCGTGATCTCAGGGAAAACCAATCCTTCCGTATTCACTGTGGGCAATCTGAACTGTGCACAGCACAGACGCGATTCCACATTCTTCTTTGCCAGGATCGTCCACCTCGAGAAGCTCCAAATAGAAAGTGAGGCTCTTGGTTCTGAAAGAAAAGTAAACTCTGCAAATCAGCTTGCCTCTAAGATGCTGCCAATGTTATTATTTCATTAATAATGCATTTTTGGTTGTCAAAAACAGTCAGCGTGTGCTTCTCTCCTAGATACTGTTTATTATAAATCACTTTGCAACAATACACTATTTTGCAGAGAATGAAAAGCAAAACCATTCCCTGTCAGTCGGAATTAACCGTCAAGAAGCTATAGACTTTCAGAAAGAGGAATAGGTAAATTAGCATATGGAAATCTGCTCAGAACATCAGCCTGTACTTGTTGACACAGGAAAATGCCATATGTGTATCCAAGCGCAGAGATTAAAGTTACCTGAAATAATTCCTAATTGTTCTTGTTGGTTAATAAGAAAGGACTCTTTGAGTAATGTCAAGTTGCTGTTGTTCTTTAAAAAAATCTCAGTTGGGGCTTGTACTACATATAAAATAGATAGTTTAGGAGGAATCCTCATAAGAACTCAAAATTGTGTAAATCAGAGTGGAACGTTATAACAATATGTTAATCCTATTCTCAGACCTTTTAAAATCCTATTGTCTACCAGTTGCAATAAGATTTCAATTTGCCCGTAATGTTTGTTTATGTAGAAGAGAGAGATTTCTGCAGCGAGGCCCCTCTGCCAGCATAGACAGGCCAGGCAGGCGGGGGCAGCTGGTGGTCCCACTGTGGCCCCAGAACCGGCTGGGGCGGCCAAGCCGGCTGTGTCTCGGTGAGGGGGACGGGGTGACCCTCTCCTGGAGCATAACCGTGCTTGCGTCTGAGCCCCTCTGGCTTCTCACGAATGACAGTCTCCCTTAATGGACGCATACTTCCGACCTTTGCCACCTGCAGAAGCGGGCAGGCCCGTCTGGGTTCTGCTGTTTGGGGTCCACTTGGCTCAGCAAATTTCTCACTCGCCTGAAGGAAAGCGTTGAGGAAGGGGTTGAACTTGTCCGGAGGAATGCTGTGGCTGCCTGCGTGCTCAGTCGTGTCCGACCCTGCGACCCCGTGGACCGCAGCCCTCTAGGCTCCTCTGTCCGTGGGGTTCTCCAGGCAAGGAGACTGGAGCGGGTTGCCATTTCCTCCCCAGGGGATCTTCCTGACTCAGGGACTGAATCCGAGTCTCCTGCATTTTCCTCATTGGCAAGGGGGTTCTTTTTCCTCTGAGCCACCGGGAAAGCCCTGTCTGGAGGAGTGGTTGCCTGGAAGTTACAGCCACAGTGTAGTCCTGAGTATTTAGGAAGCATGACAACAGGTCCTTCTTTCTGAAGCCTGAACCCGGCCCTCCAGTGACTCTAGGTTCACCTTTTGTCCGAGTAATGAGATAAGCAATGCAGCAACACACTCGATCTCACATGCAGAACACGGGATCTATTTCAAGAGGATATACTTTCAAGACACTTACACAGTGAAGAGGAGGCTGGCTGGCCCAGGTCAAGTGTCAGGACAGGGTGGCATCCGTCCTCTCTAGTCATTGGTGGATCCTCAGGGTGATCTCTATTATATTATCATCTAGTTCAGAGGGATGCCCTAGTCAGGGGGAGAGTGAGAGAGAGGGTTAGAAACATCCAAGATGCCATCCCTGAAAATCCACCCTCAGTGCAAGACTCCCTTTGGGGAAAGTGACCAGCCTTCCACGTCTCCTGCCTCTGCAGGCAGATCGCAGAAGATCAAAGCCTCCACATCCCTGGTGGCTGAGATGGTAAAGAATCCATGTGTGGTGCAGAAGACCTGGGTTTGATCTCGGGGTCAGTAAGCTCCCCTGGAGAAGGAAATGGCAACCCACTCCAACATTCTTGACTGGGAAATCCTACAGATAGAGGAGCCTGGAGGGCTACAGTTCATGGGGCTGCCCAGAGTCAGACACAACTGAGCAGCCCGGTTATCATATTATTAGGCAGAGCCTTGGCATCCATGCCCGCTGACCTCCAGGACTGAGCAGCCCAGTTATCATATTATTATATTACGCAAAGCCTTGGCATCCATGCCTGCTGACCTCCAGGGAGGCGGGAAGTCAGGACTCTCTCATGAAGAGGGAAAAAATCTCAGTTGGGGCTTGTACTACATATAAAATAGATAGTTTAGGAGGAATCCTCATAAGAACTCAAAATTGTGTAAATCAGAGTGGAACGTTATAACAATATGTTAATCCTATTCTCAGACCTTTTAAAATCCTATTGTCTACCAGTTGCAATAAGATTTCAATTTGCCCGTAATGTTTGTTTATGTAGAAGAGAGAGATTTCTGCAGCGAGGCCCCTCTGCCAGCATAGACAGGCCAGGCAGGCGGGGGCAGCTGGTGGTCCCACTGTGGCCCCAGAACCGGCTGGGGCGGCCAAGCCGGCTGTGTCTCGGTGAGGGGGACGGGGTGACCCTCTCCTGGAGCATAACCGTGCTTGCGTCTGAGCCCCTCTGGCTTCTCACGAATGACAGTCTCCCTTAATGGACGCATACTTCCGACCTTTGCCACCTGCAGAAGCGGGCAGGCCCGTCTGGGTTCTGCTGTTTGGGGTCCACTTGGCTCAGCAAATTTCTCACTCGCCTGAAGGAAAGCGTTGAGGAAGGGGTTGAACTTGTCCGGAGGAATGCTGTGGCTGCCTGCGTGCTCAGTCGTGTCCGACCCTGCGACCCCGTGGACCGCAGCCCTCTAGGCTCCTCTGTCCGTGGGGTTCTCCAGGCAAGGAGACTGGAGCGGGTTGCCATTTCCTCCCCAGGGGATCTTCCTGACTCAGGGACTGAATCCGAGTCTCCTGCATTTTCCTCATTGGCAAGGGGGTTCTTTTTCCTCTGAGCCACCGGGAAAGCCCTGTCTGGAGGAGTGGTTGCCTGGAAGTTACAGCCACAGTGTAGTCCTGAGTATTTAGGAAGCATGACAACAGGTCCTTCTTTCTGAAGCCTGAACCCGGCCCTCCAGTGACTCTAGGTTCACCTTTTGTCCGAGTAATGAGATAAGCAATGCAGCAACACACTCGATCTCACATGCAGAACACGGGATCTATTTCAAGAGGATATACTTTCAAGACACTTACACAGTGAAGAGGAGGCTGGCTGGCCCAGGTCAAGTGTCAGGACAGGGTGGCATCCGTCCTCTCTAGTCATTGGTGGATCCTCAGGGTGATCTCTATTATATTATCATCTAGTTCAGAGGGATGCCCTAGTCAGGGGGAGAGTGAGAGAGAGGGTTAGAAACATCCAAGATGCCATCCCTGAAAATCCACCCTCAGTGCAAGACTCCCTTTGGGGAAAGTGACCAGCCTTCCACGTCTCCTGCCTCTGCAGGCAGATCGCAGAAGATCAAAGCCTCCACATCCCTGGTGGCTGAGATGGTAAAGAATCCATGTGTGGTGCAGAAGACCTGGGTTTGATCTCGGGGTCAGTAAGCTCCCCTGGAGAAGGAAATGGCAACCCACTCCAACATTCTTGACTGGGAAATCCTACAGATAGAGGAGCCTGGAGGGCTACAGTTCATGGGGCTGCCCAGAGTCAGACACAACTGAGCAGCCCGGTTATCATATTATTAGGCAGAGCCTTGGCATCCATGCCCGCTGACCTCCAGGACTGAGCAGCCCAGTTATCATATTATTATATTACGCAAAGCCTTGGCATCCATGCCTGCTGACCTCCAGGGAGGCGGGAAGTCAGGACTCTCTCATGAAGAGGGAGCCCTCTTCACCTTCCCAGTCCTCCAGTGGTCTGAGGGAGCTCATAGCCCTGGCCTGTGAACATGCCCCTAGTACACACTCCCAGGATGGTCGGAAGCGCAGCTGGCGATGTGGGGCTGCAGGGAGGAGACCACGGGCGCGCCATGACTGGGACATGTGCAGAAAGGGTAGGCGGATGCTGCAGGAGGCAAACAACTTTCTGTCTTGGCGGAGCCCCATTGTCTAGACTCTGCTTGCCGTAACAAGCTGGACCCTGTCCAGCTCCAGGAAACTAGAGGAGGGCTTTCCCTGCTGAAACGAGGCTGAGCGCTGGACGTGAAGATGGCCTCTGGACCGGGGCTCGTCTCTTGCCATTTGCTGGCCGTGAACTTGGAGCTGCTCCCCTTGCCTCATTTTCTCTCCCTCCTCACTCAGCACACCCAGGCCTCACTCCTGGAATGAATCCGCTTCCTCCCAGATGGATGGATTCCATCCTGTCCGGCAGTGAGGACGGGGCTCCGGGAGCAGGTGTGAGGCAGCCCACAGCCAGACTCAGCCCTGGGGGCCCTGCCCTGGCAATGTCCCAGGGCGCCACGCTCGCTGCTGCTGTCTGAACATCCCGGGTGCTCAGCCTCACACCTACTGCTTCAGGGCCTGAAGGAGCCTCCAGGGGCCTGGCAGTGGGGCCCAAGGAGGTCCAGGATGCATGATTTGCTGACCCCAGAGTCCATGACCCGTCAGGGGACAGGGGTCAAAACTGCTCCTAGAGTCACAGGCCTGGCTCCTCCCCCTCCCAAACGTGCCGCCCAGACCAACGCCCAAAGTACCAGCCTGAGGCTGACTCATCACCATCATCCAGTCCTTCGCATTCTGGAGGGCCATGCCAGCTCCCTCAGCTGCATGACCGCTGGGGGGAGGCTGCTGCTGTTCAGTCGCTCAGTCATGTCTGACCCTTGGTGCCCCCATGGACAGCAGCACGCCAGGCCTCCCTGTCCTTCACCAACTCCCGGAGCTTGCTCAAACGCATGTCCATCGAGTGGGTGATGCCATCCAACTGTCTCATCCTCTGTCGTCCCTTCTCCTCCCGCCTTCACTCTTTCCCAGCATCAGGGTCTTTTCTAATGAGTTGGTTCTTCTCATCAGGTGGCCAAAGGATTGGAGCTTCAGCTTCAGCATCAGTCCTTGCAATGAAGATTTGCGATGGAGGGCTAACTGAGCAAGATATCAGGCCCCCAGTGACAGGAGAGGTGAGGAGAGTTTTCTCTTCCACACCTGCAGCCCTGAAATGCTCCCACAAGCACCATGCCAGACTCCTGCAGGACGCGGATGAGGCTATGGAGACGGTAACCCAGGGCCCTGGACTCTGAGATGTAGTGTCAGTCGGCCGGGAGGTAACCAGGGCCAGTTTCACTGGCCAGGATCCCGGCTCGGGTGGAGCCTGCACTGCTGGCAGGGCAGAGGGGGGTTCCCTCTAGGCTGCCAGACTCTGGTCACCAAACAGCCCAGGGCACCAGTGACCCTCACTTAATTCAAGTGAGCTTGGTCTAGGGGTAGACTCGTCACGTAGGAAGGGCTGCGTTAGAACAAAGCACAGCTAGGAAGCACATGGGAAGAATTCTCGTCTATGCTCTGCAGACTTGGCTGCAGTTGTTGCTGGTAGTGGATTTAGAAATCGGAGGTTTCGGGAACACTGGCCAGAGAGAGGCCTACCATCGGAATGAGGCCAATGGAAGTGTCGTGCTCCCTGGGCGAGTCCCCAGTGGGAGCTCAGGACCGTGGGCCTCAGAGACCAGCAATGCCAACTCGGGGATGGCCTGCCCGCCCGCGGCCATCACCGCCGGGAGTGCTGCGGCCTCGCAGAGGCCCCTGGAAACAGAAGAGCAGGCCCGTGCCGGCGACGGTGGCCTTTCTGGGTCAGCTGCCGCCACAGGCCCCGACCTGCAAGGCGGACCCATGTTCCCTGCATCCAGAGGGTGCTGCCCCGGGCAGTTCCTCACCTGGAAGACTGCACCAGCTTGCTGACTGCCCCGCTGGGGTGGCCACTGTCAGCATCAGACCCAAGGCTGATCTCAATAATTACCTGTAAAAGGAAACAGGTGCACAGGCCAAACGGGAAATTTCAAAGAAGGAAGACACAATGCTGCCTTTGGTAATGGTGCAAGCACAGCAGGAGCTCCTTAGAAGCAAACCCACCAGTGCTCAGCAAGTGTTTGTATGGGGGTTTCCCGGCACTGGCGGTAAAGAGTCTGTCTGCCAGTATGGGGACACAAGAGACGAGGGCTCTGTCCCTGGGTCGGGACGAGCCCCCGAGGAGAGCACGGCAGCCCACTCCAGTACTACTGCCTGGAGAACCTCCTCTGTTCTCCAGGAGGAGCCTGGTGGGCCACAGCCCACTGGGTTGCACAGAGTCGGACACGACTGAAGCGACTTAGCACACGCAGGCACACGCACATAACACACATGCCTACATACAGATGAACTTGAAGACAAATGAGAGCTTACGGTTTCGAGTATATCACTCAGACACAAAATTCGTGAAAGGAGTAGAAACAAGGCCCAGCATTATAATAAAAGAAATGGAAACGTTCAAGGCAGTTTTTCCTAATTCCAAGAACACTCACCTCTTTACTACCTTAGGAATATAGCTTAACATCATCATTATTTGACATCTGTTTGTTTTTAAAAGAATTCTAAAATTATAACTAGCCAGTACTATGTAATTGATAGATAATGTATAGAAATTATTAATTTCTTTTAAATATAGATATCCTACATAATGCATAATAACATTATAGAATTTTCAGGAAAGAAAAGAATTAGCTCACAAAAATGCTATCGCTTAAATATAGTTGCTGATAAAATTTTATTGCCTCACATTCTTTTATTTCATATGTTCTGTTGTTTTTAATGTTTAAATAAGGCATTAATCTGGTAAATATTTATTTTATATCTTGCCTTTTTTCTTAAACTTAAGTGTATGTAATTATGTACCCATATTTAATGACTTAACTGAATAGTGAACACATTTAAGGCTGTAATTTTCCTCTGAGTATGACTTCAGCCATACTTTGTAAGCTTTGAGTGAAATTTTCTGACTTTAATTGATTTCTAAATAATTTGCTATCTCAGGTTTCAGTCCAATTTGACCCAAGAGGTGTTTAAGGAGGTCCCTCCACTGCCTCGGGCGGACGTGTTTGGTCCTGTTTTTATTTCTGAGTCCAGTCTCACCACACTGTGGCAAATGCAGCCTGCATCTTTATCCTCACAGAAAGTCAACAAGATGGTCCACACGATCAGCATTAGTGTATAAGTAAAATAAAAATGTTGCGTCTACGGAATGCCAAGCTTTTAATATGTTAATCTCTATCGAGTTGAATGTTTTCATCGTTATTCAGAATTAAATGTCTATGTGTGCGTAGTTGCGATCACTGAATTAGTCATTGACACTCCAAGGAGGTGTTACAGTTTTCTCACATCGTTAGAGTTCATCACCTCCTCCTTGGAGAATCTTTGTTAGAGATTTTGCCTTTTATATTTTGCTATCATGTTGCGAAATGCCTGGAGTCCGTGATGGCATCATTTACAGACTGTACAGTTACCACCCTGGGTAGCAATTTGTAGAGATTCTACTCTGTGATACTCTCTAGGTGTTGTTTTCACATTTGTTGAAGTCACATTTATACTTACACTTTTCTCTCAGTGCTAAAACCCACACTTTATTCCCCTCCCTGTCTTCGCTGCAGCGTTTAGAACTGTTTTACCCAGATGCTCTCCTGTTCTTCCGAGTTTGTGTTAATGTAAAGTGAAATGACAGCATCAGACCCAAGGCTGATCTCAATAATTACCTGTAAAAGGAAACAGGTGCACAGGCCAAACGGGAAATTTCAAAGAAGGAAGACACAATGCTGCCTTTGGTAATGGTGCAAGCACAGCAGGAGCTCCTTAGAAGCAAACCCACCAGTGCTCAGCAAGTGTTTGTATGGGGGTTTCCCGGCACTGGCGGTAAAGAGTCTGTCTGCCAGTATGGGGACACAAGAGACGAGGGCTCTGTCCCTGGGTCGGGACGAGCCCCCGAGGAGAGCACGGCAGCCCACTCCAGTACTACTGCCTGGAGAACCTCCTCTGTTCTCCAGGAGGAGCCTGGTGGGCCACAGCCCACTGGGTTGCACAGAGTCGGACACGACTGAAGCGACTTAGCACACGCAGGCACACGCACATAACACACATGCCTACATACAGATGAACTTGAAGACAAATGAGAGCTTACGGTTTCGAGTATATCACTCAGACACAAAATTCGTGAAAGGAGTAGAAACAAGGCCCAGCATTATAATAAAAGAAATGGAAACGTTCAAGGCAGTTTTTCCTAATTCCAAGAACACTCACCTCTTTACTACCTTAGGAATATAGCTTAACATCATCATTATTTGACATCTGTTTGTTTTTAAAAGAATTCTAAAATTATAACTAGCCAGTACTATGTAATTGATAGATAATGTATAGAAATTATTAATTTCTTTTAAATATAGATATCCTACATAATGCATAATAACATTATAGAATTTTCAGGAAAGAAAAGAATTAGCTCACAAAAATGCTATCGCTTAAATATAGTTGCTGATAAAATTTTATTGCCTCACATTCTTTTATTTCATATGTTCTGTTGTTTTTAATGTTTAAATAAGGCATTAATCTGGTAAATATTTATTTTATATCTTGCCTTTTTTCTTAAACTTAAGTGTATGTAATTATGTACCCATATTTAATGACTTAACTGAATAGTGAACACATTTAAGGCTGTAATTTTCCTCTGAGTATGACTTCAGCCATACTTTGTAAGCTTTGAGTGAAATTTTCTGACTTTAATTGATTTCTAAATAATTTGCTATCTCAGGTTTCAGTCCAATTTGACCCAAGAGGTGTTTAAGGAGGTCCCTCCACTGCCTCGGGCGGACGTGTTTGGTCCTGTTTTTATTTCTGAGTCCAGTCTCACCACACTGTGGCAAATGCAGCCTGCATCTTTATCCTCACAGAAAGTCAACAAGATGGTCCACACGATCAGCATTAGTGTATAAGTAAAATAAAAATGTTGCGTCTACGGAATGCCAAGCTTTTAATATGTTAATCTCTATCGAGTTGAATGTTTTCATCGTTATTCAGAATTAAATGTCTATGTGTGCGTAGTTGCGATCACTGAATTAGTCATTGACACTCCAAGGAGGTGTTACAGTTTTCTCACATCGTTAGAGTTCATCACCTCCTCCTTGGAGAATCTTTGTTAGAGATTTTGCCTTTTATATTTTGCTATCATGTTGCGAAATGCCTGGAGTCCGTGATGGCATCATTTACAGACTGTACAGTTACCACCCTGGGTAGCAATTTGTAGAGATTCTACTCTGTGATACTCTCTAGGTGTTGTTTTCACATTTGTTGAAGTCACATTTATACTTACACTTTTCTCTCAGTGCTAAAACCCACACTTTATTCCCCTCCCTGTCTTCGCTGCAGCGTTTAGAACTGTTTTACCCAGATGCTCTCCTGTTCTTCCGAGTTTGTGTTAATGTAAAGTGAAATGCTATTTCAGGTATTTTTAAATTAAAGCATTTTAATTTACTTCTAGAGTTGTTTCTTAACCACTGGATTATAGTCGTAACTACATTATAAACATACATTAACAGGTACAATCGCAAGGTATGCTATTTTAACTCTTACAACTTTGTCTTGACACTTCATATTTCGGATTCCGTTTTTAAATTGGGATCCCTTGTGGCTCAGCTGGTAAAGAATCCGCCTGCAATTCAGGAGACCTGGGTTCAGTTCCCGGGTTGGGAAGATCCCCTGGAGAAGGGAATGGCTACCCGCTCCAGTATTCTGGCCTGGAGAATCCCATGGACTAGGAAGTCCATGGGGTCAAAAAGAGTCGGACACGACTGAACGGCGTTCACTGTCACTTTTCAAGAATTCCCTTACATGATTTCTTTCCCCTGAAGTTTACACAGGTCTCTGAAACCACATGGAGTCCCATCACAAGGTCACAGATGCAGAGCCCAGAGCCAAGGCCACCTCCGGCACTGCCTGGCACCATTGTAACAGTCGCCAAGAGCCCCTCTCTGATCCTTACCAGCCAGCTCCTTGACCCCATATCAGGCAAAAATGCCCACCCTAATTCTCACCCTGTAGAACCCTAACCTAATCACCTAGTGCCGCCCTTTCAGTAGGAATTTTCTTCATCTTGAAGCTATAGTGTGTGTGCCTGCGTGCTCAGTTACTCAGCCATGGCTGACACTTTGCGACCACCGGGCTCCTATGTCCATGTAATTTTCCTGGCAAGAATACTGGAGTGGGCTGCCATTTCCTCCTTCGGGGGATCTTCCTGACTCAGGAATCAAACCCTAGTCTTTTGCACTCCCTGCACTGGCAAGGAGACGCTCCACGCTGAGCCAGCTGAGTGAGGCTGGAGTGAGAGGCTGCTCACCCAGAAGCGCCTGCTCTCTCCTGAGCCGGCCCACGGTCCTGACTCTTCGCTCCCCCTAGCCGGTCAGGTCTCAGCCCAGTGTGCGTGCAGAGCCTGCATCATCTCTGCCCTTAGTCTTCATAAACTCACTCCTTTCTGAGATACTCTGTGTCTATGTCTGGAAATTCTTTTCCAGTTCACACATGGACAACCAAGACACAAGTCACACAAATTCTTTCTTGCTCTACACGTGAATATTAATCAGGACGTGTGTGGACCTCTGTGATCACGATCCTTGTTCACAGGCTTGCTAGATTTCAGTCTTGCAGATTACAAGTCCAGACGCCTTTGCACTGTGGCATGAGGTGAATGGAGTTTATTGCCTTGCACCATTTGTTGAGAAGATCATCCCTTCCTTATTGAAATGCTCTTGTGCCTTGTTGAAATCAGCTCATCATATATGTGCAGGTCTGCTTCTGGACTCTATTATGTTCCATTCACTCGTAATTTGCCTGTATGCAGATTCAACACTATCTTGATCACAGATTTATAAATCTTGATTTCAGGTAGCACAAGATATCCAACTTTGTTCTTTTTCAAAATTGCTTTGACTGTTCTAGGTCTTTCACATGTCTTTATAAATTTAGAATCAACTTGTCAATTTCTACAAGAAAGCCTGCTGGGATTTTGACCGGATTTGTGCTAATGAAATGATGAATTTGAGAGGAAATGATGTCTTAGCAATCTTGAGTCTTGAGTCTTCTGACCCTTGAGCATGGTGCATATGCCTCTCCACTTATTTTGGTCTGTACTTCTTGCCAGCAATCGCTTGTGTATACACAATGACACAACTTTTCTCAAATTCATTTCTTCTTTGTTTTAATACTTTTTTAGTACACACTGCAAATTTATTTTTCAATTTCTGATGTTCCTTGTTGCTCCCCTTAAGTCTACAGTCTCGCTAAACCCACTTATTAGTCCTAATATCTTTCTGTCCATTTCTCAGAACTGTCTGCATAGTATGCTATATTTAAGTAAAAAGAGTTTTGCTTCCTCTATCCCTCCCCCTCCTCAGTACACATGCCTTTATTTTGCTTTTCATCCTGTTTCACTGTGAAGATCTCTGTAATAATGTGGAACACATGATGCTGAAACAGGATCCTACGGTCCTTCCTCGTTCTGTGTGCTCTGCTTGCCTTTTGTCTGTGGAAAAACTTTAACGAAAGTTTGGTCAGAGGAGTGAGCAAATGCAGAAACAAAGGAAAATGGTCAGAGGGGATTCATAGCCATAGTTCAGCCATGAAGCAAAGTCAGGACCTTTATTTCCTCTTCAAGGGCTATAGGTTATATTCTGGTCCATATCCTGTGAGCTGTCTTATAGATCCTGAAATCCCCGCTAGGTGGAAGAAGTTAACTACAGGATAACCAGCCTGTAGCCACGACATAAGGTGCCACAGTGCTGAGAACTGGCCCCAAGAAAATGGGAAAAGCCTGACCCTGGAACTGAAGATTAACTGTACTTAAAACAATCAAGATGACGCTGATTAGACCTCTGATGGCCATTTGCAAGATGACTGTTAGAGCTGACTGTGCCTTCTCTGCATCAGCCCTCTCCTTTCATACACAGAAGCTCTTGCCCCCTGATTGTCAGTTGGATGGGGTGGGGGATGAGTTGGCCTTTGGACAAGAGTCTGTCTGCATCCCCCAATTTGTTGCCAGCATTCCTAACAAAGCAAACTTTCCTTTCCACCAACCTTGCCTCTTTAATGGATTTTGAGGGTGAGCCACTGTACTTGTCTGAAGAAGGAAATGGCACCCCACTCCAGTATCCTTTCCTGGAAAATCTCACGGACAGAGGGGCCTGGTGGGCTGCAGTCCATGGGGGTCACGAACAGTCAGGCACAACTGAGCGACCAGTGCTAACACTTAGTGGCATCTGCACTCTACTTTCAGTCATAACATGAGAACGGAGTCCCTGCTCCTTCCTGATCTTATGTAGAAAATGCTCACTTTTTTGCTGTTAAACATAAAGTTAGCTATACATTTTTTAAATTTCTGTTATTAGGTTAGGACTTTTTTTCTATTTCTGTTTTGCTGAAAGTTGTAAAATGAAAATATGTTGAGTTCTTTTCAAACTCTTTTCTGCATCTGTTGAAATAATTCTATATTTTAAAATGTTTATTAATTACACAGAGTATTTTTCAAATTAAAAAACAAACTTGCATCCCTATTTAGTCATGATCTTTTAACATTTGTATATTTTGACTTGATTTTATAAAATTTTATTAAAATAATTTTCATTCAATGTCTTGAACGATGGAAAAATATAGTTTTTTTTTTAACTTCTAGTACTTTTGTCTGCTTTTGGTGTTGAAGTGATGCTGACTTTATGCTAGATGAGCTGGTGTAGAATAGACATTTTTTCCTTTTTTAATATTTTTTTAAAGTACATCAGCAAATTCATACAAACCTGGAGTTTTCTTTGTGGAAAAACTTTTAAATACAAATTCAATTTCTTTAAAAGATATAGGGTTATTTAGGTTATGAATTTCTTCTTAAGTGAGCTTGACTATTTTGTATCTTTCAATAAATACGGTCAGTTAATCTAAGTCATCAAGTTCATTGCTGCAGAGCCATTCATGGCGTTCCAGTATATCTCGTTATTGTCTGTTGGGTCAGTCGTGATGCCCTCTCTGTCATTCACAATGTTACTATCTTTTCTATTTTTCTAATCAGTGTTGCTAGAGATTTATCAATTTTAATGATCTTCTCAAGAAACCAGCCTTTGGTTTAATTGATTTTCTTTACTGAGTTTCTGGTTGTTTTTTTTTTTAATTTTACTGATTTTTGCTCATATGCCTACAATTTCCTTTCTTCTGCTCTTCTTCGGTGTTAGAATTGTTTCCTTTGTTGCACACGAATGAACCCAGATGCTGGCCCTTGATTTCCAGACCCCCGATTCCCCACATTCCCTCACTGGGGGGGCCTGCCCCCACTCCCCCGCGCCCTCATTGGCAGGGGGCAGCTAGCTGCCCGCGTTGGGCTGCTGTCTTAGTGAAGGTCTTGCTTCTTTGAGTGTGTCTGCTTCTGTGCCTGACTGACATAGCTTCCCCAGGTGGGGGGACACAGATGTAGGAGGTGTCCAGATAGTCCAGAGCTGATGCTCCTACAATATTTATTTCTGAGAGTTATTACTTGATAAAAAGACACGAACCACACATTGTGAAGACGTGAGAGAGTCTGAGGAAAAGTGCAGAGTGACGATCATTTTAAATAAGAAAATTTATTAGAATGAAAGTTAAGTCCAGTCATATGTGAGTCAGGTCAGTGACCATAAACATCAAGACGGTCAATGACTCAAATTCATGTCTTCATACAGAGGCTTCCTGGGGCTTGCCAGGGAGGGAGAAGGAGACACTTGGCTTCTCCTGGGAGCCTGGAGCACCGCACCTTCTAGAGGCCTGTGGGGTCTCTCTCTCGGGGCCGTTCGTGTTCTGACACAGACACCCTGTCCCAGGCAGTGGGAGACTCACCAGAGTGTGAAAAGGGGTGCCCTGGACGTCAAGTCCAGACGGAAGCCGGTAGAGGAAAGAATGAAGACCTTAGGGAATTAGCGATGGAAGTTATGAGACTGAAATGATAAAATGCCACCGGCAGCAGCAGCAGTGATGCAACGTTTAAGCATCAGCGTAACATGACCGACGCACGGTCCACGCCGCAAACGGCAAACGTTGCAGAAAAAAAATTAAAAGGTCTAAGTACATGAAGAGAAGCACCACAGTCTGCTAAGAATCTCCATGGCAGGAAGGAAGAAAAGGAGAGAGAAAGTGACTGAGCCTTAGGAAGCAGGTCATCAATTTGTGTCCTGGGTGCAGGATGTGGCAGTAAGGGATCTGCTGGCAGGACTGAGTGGAGGAGAGGAAAGAAACCATTTGGGCACAGGAGACACTGCAGGAGCTCTGGGCTTTGGCTGTGAGGGGTTAATAGGGTTTCCTAAGCTGAGGCAGGACGAGATGCCCCAGCAGGTGTGCTGAGTGGCAGTGTCTGCTCTCTGACAACCAGAGGTAAAGGTCCACCAGCTGCCCTGCCCCACACCCACCTTCTATCATCAGGGATCCTGCGGAGACTGGGGTGCCTTCTCCAGTTCCTCCTCTTCACCTTCACTCAGGGAACGTAAAGCTGGTGCTGTCCTCTCATTCATGGATGTGGGATCATTGGAGGCAGTCTTGGAAGGCTGGTCTTCCTCTCACCTTGAGCATTTCCCAACAGGTGTTAAAATAAAGACCGTCCTCATTCACTAGGGAGAGGGCCCATGAGGGCCCTCCTCATTCACTAGGGAGATGACGGGTGGATAACGTCCTGAGCCTTCATGTCCATGCAGCTGACGAACCCACGGGAGTCCATCTCTCTTTCCAGTGCTTTATTCTTGACACAAACACAGTGCCAGCATGGAGGAACTCATCTGCAAATACTTAGGGAGAGAGGACAGCAACCAGGCTCCTTGAAGAAGCAAACTGGAGAAGAAGGAACACAGTCCAAACCCCAGAAAACAATGCTGTGTGGGTACAAGGCAAGATGCAGTCAAGTCTCAAGACTAAACGCCTTGATGTAAATGACAGTTGAGTCCACTTGAACTTACACAAAGAGCCAGTGCTGAGTTGTTTGATGGGTGTTGAAAAAACATGATTTATCTTTCAGTTCAGTTCAGTTCAGTTCAGTCACTCAGTCATGTCTGACTCTCTGCGACCCCATGAATCACAGCACGCCAGGCCTCCCTGTCCATCACCAACTCCTAGAGTTCACTCAAACTCATGTCCATTGAGTTGGTGATGCCATCCAGCCATCTCATCCTCTGTCAACCCCTTTTCCTCTTGCCCCCAATCCTTCCCAGCATCAGAGCATTTTCCAATGAGTCAACTCTTCGCATGAGGTGGCCAAAGTATTGGAGTTTCAGCTTCAGCATCATTCCTTCCAAAGAAATCCCAGGGCTGATCTCCTTTAGGATGGACTGGTTCGATCTCCTTGCAGTCCAAGGGACTCTCAAGAGTCTTCTCCAACACCACAGTTCAAAAGCATCAATTTTTTGGTGCTCAACTTTCTTCACAGTCCAACTCTCACATTCATGCATGACCACTGGAAAACCATAGCCTTGACGAGACGGACCTTTGTTGGCAAAGTAATGTCTCTGTTTTTGAATATGCTATCAGATTGGTCATAACATTCCTTAAGTCAAAATTAAATAAATATCAATACCCACTCAGATGTGATGGTGTCCAAATAGTTTGCAGCTTTTAAAAACATATTAGATGTTAAATATCATTTAGATATTTAGATCATTTAGATGCTTTGTTGAACAATCCTACAATTCTTGAACACCACAAAAATCCCAAGTAGTTTTGTGGTAGGGCGGGTGGGGGCGGGGTGTGTGTGAGACAGCCTGGCTGAAGAGAGAGCATGGGCTGATATTTCTCCAGAAAAACAGAAAAAAATAGACTTTGTAAGAGGACTCGGGGAGCAGTTCCTCAGTCTGTCAACTCTCCTCGGCATCTGACTCACAGAGAAGCACCAGTGTCAAAGATGAGCACAGACATGCGGTCGCATGCATGGCTGCATAGACGATGACGCACTGGACGCGAGTGGCTCGGGCGCCCCTCCCATGCGCAGGGTCCCCCGTCACCGGGGAGGAGGCCCGCATCCAGGCATGTGGATGGGCCGGGCCCGGCCCTCCCATCAAACGTGTCTCCTTCATGAAGGCCAAGGTTAGATCCGGCAGCCAGGGGTTCTGATAAACTCTTTGGATCCTCTCAATCCACTCCACACGGAAAACAGGAACTGAACCAGCTGCACCAGCTGCCAGGCCCAAGTGGCTGGACTCGGAAGTCCAGAAGGAAGCAGGACAATCCACAGCCCAAGGTCTCCCCTGGCCGCCCTCACCTCTTCTGCGCACGCTCTGAACAAACACTGCTCGGAGGACAGACCCTCGAGGAGCAGCTCTTAGCCTCGCTAGTCTGGCTTTGAAGCCAAGGTAGGGTGACAGTGAAGTGCTGACATCACTTGCCACCCACCTGAAGCCCATCCTGGGAGGGTGCGCCCCGTGAAGGGCAAGTCTGTGGCTGAAATACCCCAGAGGGGCAACTGTGTGTCTCGTGGAGGATGGACGGCTATCTGTTTTCAGGTTTTACATGCTTGCTGTTCCCCTTAAACAAGGCGTCTGGACACGTTTCCAGCAGGCGAGAGCGACAGGAGAGAATCAGAATGTGGCAAAGTTGGCGAGATGTGGCCTGGGTCGCCGTTTCAGCCTCTGCCTCTAAGCTGCCCAGGGTGAGGCACTGGGCCTCAGGTCCTATCTGACGAGGTTGGGAAAGGGGTAAACTCAGCAGAGGTTGGTGGGATGGGAGCTTTTCTTGTGTTTCACATCCATTCAAAATCAGAGGATGACACTGCAAAGCAGAATATAGCGGCATAGTCACAGAGAGCAAATCTATGGACTTCAAGGGCAGAGGGAGGCGGAATGAACCGGGAGCCTGGGACTGAAGTGTATGCACTCTCATGGGTAAAACAGATGACTCATGAGAAGCTCCTGTATGGCACAGGGAATTCTATTAAATATTCTGTAATAACCTAAAAGGGAAAATCTGAAAAAGAGCAATGTACGTGTCACTGAATGACTTTGCTGTATACCTGAAATGAACACAACAGAGTAAATCAACTCTACCCCAACGTAAAATAAAAGGTGAAACTTCACATGTTCTGGCTTCCCAGGTGGCATCAGTGGGAATGAACCCGCCTGCCAATGCGAGAGACACAAGATGCTGGTTCGACCCCAGGTTGGGAGGAGGAAATGCCTGCCCACTCCAGCATTCTTGCCTGGAGAATCCCATGGACAGAGCAGCCTGGTGGGCTGTATAGTTCATAGAATCGCAGAGTTAGACAGGACCAAAGCAACTTAGCATGCACAAAACATAAAATGAGATGGTTTGAGCCCAATTTACGGGCATAAAGTCCAGTCTTCAGAGCTTCCCTTCGTTTCTGTCTGAGCTGATCCTGGACCAGTGATGGGGAGATGCGGCGATGCGGCAGGGCAGGGTCTTCTCTCTGGGAATGCAGAGTGGCCAGCCTCTGCTTGAACAGAGATGCCTCTGGTCTGGGCAGCCTGCTCTAGCAGCTGTCAGCCAACACAGAGCGACAGGCAGCCGCTCATCTGATCTGAAAGAACGGCGTCTAATCTTCCGAGTGAAGGCTTTGTGGCTCCCAGACTGGCAGTGGAGATAAAGCAGCACGTCGTGTCCTGAAATCAGATACCAGGAGGGCACACGAGCAGAGTGAAACCTCTTGTGGGATAGAATTTTACTCAATCTCAGAGTCCCTTCCAACAGCCCAGGGAGCCGGTCCGGTGCATCTAATCTGGCCGGGTAATTTTCACCCAGACTCTTATTAGACATAGAGACAGGAAGATGGAAAATGGAAGCCTCATGAGAGAGGAGAAAGCCTATAAGAGATCACTGCTGGTCTTCAGGAGGACTCACCCCAAGCCTGCACGAGGTCAAGAGCTGAAGAAGCATCATGCAGAGCAGGAAGATCAGACCCGGCTGGATAACTTACCCAGCAGTCTTTGTCGAAACCGCATTTTCGGTTTTTGAACTAGAATGTATACTCGGATTTTACCTGCTAAGAGAATGCCACATACTCCATACCAAAAATAAGCTTTTACCGATTCAGGGTCACCTACTTGGACCTCCTTAAACTGCCCAGTTTGCCCTGTGAAAGTCAAATAACTTCATTCTGACTGAAAAAAGATGATCGACCTTAAAAAATCAATTATGTGATCTATGTCTGTGTAAATCAAATTGTGCGTTAAATAGTAGAGGAATTTTTTTTTTTAATGGAGGAGGTAAGTGTAGATATGACTAACATAATTATTCAAAAACCTTTCAATTGGGTTTTCTTTCAGGAATAAAAATCAAAGACTACTCCCTTGCTTCACAAAATTCACGATATTTACCACATGTGACTAAAGAGGAATCACATCAGATGAGATACTGCTTAGCACGTTCACCTCACTTAACCAAGTCAACTTACAGCAACTGGTGAGCTTGCCTTTTAAGCCTTTTACGTGTGTTGCTACATATGATATTTTCAAAAGCCTCAAAATCTAACCATCACAGGCGCTTGCTAGGAGCAAAGTACCCCTGCTGACAGGACGAAGTTCTCAGTCATAAGAACAAAATCTCCATGTTCCCATGGAAATTGATTTAAACACATCCCCTGTGTGCCATCAATACAATTAATAGCAGGAAGGCATGTTTATGTGGAATATGGTGGAGCCGATCTGTTGGGAAGATTCTGGGGTCCCCGGGAGCTCCATTCTCTATTCCGTGAGCCGTTATCACAGTCTGTCATATTAGGAACTGGTTTTCAATGCACTTCTCAAAATTCCTCATCTGATTCCTCATGTTCAGGGAGAGTCTAATTGGATTTTTAATCCTTGGCTAACCACGGCACGCTGGGCTTAGGTGGACACTGAAAAGTGCTTTCCATCGCCTATTCTCTCAAGGCCAGCTCGCATGTAACCCGAATCACTAGGAAAATAACGCGGTAAAGCCCTCTGCCGTATAGACGTTACAGGCAGACAATGCGCTTCTTTCTTCACCGGGAGGGCCGTCCCCGGCTTTGAAGCGGCTTTGAAATGATGGACACCCACAGGCTATTTTCTTCTGGTCTTCTGTGTCTCAATACCAGGCTTGTCTCCTCGGTTTGTTTCGGCTAATTGCCTGAAGATCTAATAAGTTAGTGATGACGGCCGCTGCACCGGGACCCTGCCAGGAAGAGACGGCACCCCCACAGCTGGTGGGAGGCAGCGCCGCATGGTCCTGGGACCTGCGTGCGGCCAGAGCAGCACTCACGATGGGCTTGGGGTGGAGGTGCCGCCCGGCCAGCTGTGTGTGGGGTGAGCTTCCCTGCGGAACCCGTGGACGCCCGTGTCTCCAGCTGGCCAGCTGGCATCTGGCCTTCATGGACCCCCGCCCTGTTCTCCTGCAGAGCCATCATGCCATCCTTTTCTGAGATCCATTAGAGGAAAGTTCAACTTTGATGAGAAGTATAATCTGGTTATCTTGTTCTTCCCGAGAAACACGCTTTCCCGAAGTTTTATCCGATGTTTTCCCTCCTAGGGGCAAACTGAGCTCATGAAGGGGGATGAGCCGTGGTGGGGCTGAGGTGCCCCGTGGTCCGGGAACCCTGGAGAAGGCTGGCACTGATCAGGGAATGGGTGTCTTCCATAAAAGGGAAAACCGAGGCTCTTAGACGAAAGCACAGAGTTTAAGCACACAAGCCCGGCTCTGGGGAAGAGCAGCCTTCGGACCTGAATACTGAAAGCCCAGCCTCGAATGAGGCTGGCGGTGTGTGTGTGTCAGGCTGTGGTGTGAGTGTGACTGCCAGCTTTGTCCACTGTCAGCAGTACACCCTGCGCGTGTCCCAGGGCTGCAGGACCAGGGGCCTCCAGCTGGCACGGGGAGGGGAGGACTTAACACAGCAGATGTGTGTCATCGCCTAGCTCTGCAGACCAGACATCTGAAATCAAGGTTTGGGGGATCCTGCTTCCCCCAGAAGCTCCAGGGGAGGGTCCTTCCTGCCCTCTGCCCCAGCAACGGGGACCTCGCATGTGCCTGGGCTCATGGCCCCGCACTCCTTTCCCTCCAGTCCAGTCGCTGATTTCTCCCCTTGGGGCGTCTTCCCCTCTCTGTGCCTCTGTGCCCGGATTTCCCGTCTTGCACAACACCAAGTCACTGGATTTGTGGTTGTCATCTAGTTTCAGTTGTGTCTGACTCTTCCCAGGCTCCTCCATCTATGGGATTTTCCAGGCAAGAGTACTGCAATCAGTTGGCACTTTCTCCTCCAGGGGAATCTTCCTGGCTCAGGGACTGAACCCATGGCTGCTGCGTGTCCTGCTCTGGCAGGAAGGATCTTCACCTTTGAGCCACAGGGAAAGCCTGTCCCTGGATTAAGCTCCACCCTAGTCAGGAGGAACCTGAGCTCTATCACCTGAGCAGAGACTCCATTTTCAAACAAGGCGCACTCACAGGTAGAGGGTAGGGTGTCAGCGTCCCCCCGGGGGCGCAGTTCACCCCAGCACACGCTGCAGGGAGGGCTGCGGGCTTGCCCAGGCAATGTCCCCGAAGGCTCGGTGCAGTCACAGGAGGAGGCGCGGCTGGCTGCACCTCTCCTACAGCTGGTCCTCTCTGGGTCTCGGCTGCCCCTTGCGCTTTGCTCTGTCCTCAGACCACGTCTGAGCTCTGGAGGAGCGTCTGGGGGTCTGACGTGCTGACTCATCCTGCATTTATATCTAGTGATAGGAAGCTTGTGCTCAGAGTGGGAGGGGTCTTTCCTGATCTAGCAAGTCTAAGTGTCCCTTACAAATACCCCAAAGTGCTGGCGTTTTCTCAGGAGGTGATCCTGGGAGTAGAGGGGCGCTTGGTGGGAAGACAAGGGCCAGAGGGCCCCACACAACTGAGATTTCCAGAAACCTTTTTCCAGGCAGCGCTCCATCCTCACGTATCCAGGCGGCCCTTGACCCAGCATCTCCTGATCTCCGTCCCATCCCCACGTGTGCCGGTCAGTGCAGGGGGAAGCTGGCACCTATTCCAGGTGTAACTCAGGCACACTGTAGCCCTATGTGGGTGCAGTAATTCAGTCTTCCATCCATTTCTAGGTTTTTAGTTCAAGTGACTTCTCAATTTTACCATCATTCTTCTCAGCGTTAGACATATACCCAGATTTAGATGCCCAAGGCTAATCTGAAACAGGTCCTGAACTACTTTTAGAATCTTCACATCAAATAATGTGCTTCACTGTTCAGATCTGGATGGGGTGCATGCTCAGGAAAAAGAGGAAATAATTTTCTTAATAGAAAATATTGCCCAGTTTATTCTGGAAAGAAGCCTTCAATGTAGGATGTATTTTAAAAAGATTTTTATGAATCGAGTCATGCTTCAGAGTCTTTGGTGATATAATATATTCTCACAAAAGAAATCATAAAATATAGCTTTGAAAGTTGTATTTGAGGAAGACTTAACTCTTTTTCTGATTGAGATCATGTTTGCAGTTCCTTTGTTTAAAATATGTCTAAGAATTCTACTTCTACTGCAAAAATAAATGATAAATTATTTATACTCACCAATTATTTATTATTATTTATGCAAAGCTTGCCACATTATGCATGCATAAGGGGCTTAGATCCCCGTTAACCCACAATGCCTTTAGGGCCATTGGATGACGGACAAAAGGTGGGGTGTGGGTATTACCATCAGCAAATACACACCTTTGGAACCAACACAATGTTTATGTACATTGCTGCTCTGATGTATTTAATAGGAAGGGAAATAAGATGCCAGAACTGTATCAACCAATAATGCTTATCCACCTAATTCTAAATTTGATTATCTTGGCACAGAATAAACAACTCGCCCAAGGAAACGCCATGTGCATTGCAATGTAGACAGAAAATGTCCCTTAGTTTCAGCTTGAAACTAAAGGAAACAGATGAGCTCAACTTAAAAAAAAAAGTGTACTTTTCCCAAGGCAATGCTTTTGTCATATAATAACGACATATTACAATCAAGAAATAGAGATAAATCAGGAAAATACCATGATATTATTCTTGTCATGGTGCTTCCTGATAGCATTGTGAATTTCAAGGCAAATTCAGTGAAGGTATATATTTTTTTCAAAATACTAATGCATATAAATGAAATTATTAGCAGCATTCATTTTTAATGGGAAACCTAATGGAGGGCTTGCAAAACGATATAACTACCCTTTGATCCGATGAAGGAGCATTTTCCCAGTTCCTAGAGCAAAAATTATATCGAATATGGTGATGCAAAGAAGCCACACACCTTTGTTACTGCCAGCCCAGAGAAGTGCAATATTTTTAAAGTTCTGTTGGAGGTGTGTCCACGAGGTTGGTGGGTCTGTTTGTGTACTCGTGGTTTGCACGAAGGCTTCGGAAGGGCTGGCCCTAGAGTGGAAGTGGTATAGTCGTGGGGAACGTGAGTGACACCACCGCTACTGAGCAAACTCCCTTGCCTGCGGGGTGCTCTGGAGGAGTCAGCTCTTTGACTGTTTTTATTGAACAGAATTGTCTGTGCATCTGTAGTTATGTGACATTTTTAGAATTTTTTATGAAGCTGATTCACAATATTGTGTTAATTTCTGCTGCACAGCCGAGTGATTAGGTTCTTCACATGTATGTATGTGTTAGTTGCTCAGTCATGTCCGATCCCATGGACTCTAGTCTGCCAGGCTCCCTCTGTCCATGGGATTTCCCCAAGCAAGAAGACTGGAGTGGGTATCCATTCATTTCACCAGGGGATCTTTCAGGCCTAGGGATTGAACCCAGGTTTCCCACACTGCAGGCAGATTCTTTACCTCTGAGCCATCAGGGAAGCCCCCCAACACATCCATTCTCTCCCGTGTGGCCAGTCACAGAATGCGGAGCGTAGGTCCCTGCGCTGTACGGGAGGGTCTTGCTGTGGCCCCATCCTTAGATGTAATGGCCTGCGTCTGCTGGTCCCTCCCTCCCAGCCCCTCCCTCCCTCAGCCAGCTACCCGCTGGGGAACCAGAGGTTTCTGCATTTCTGTTTCTGTTTCATAGACAGGCTCAGTCACGTTGTATTCTAGATTCCGTCTGCAGGAGGTATGACACGGAGTCTGTCTTTCTCTTTCGGACTCACTTCACTCAGTGTGATCGTCTCGGGCCTCGTCCGTGCTGTTGCAGGTTTTACTGCTGGTCCCATTTAGGGTCACATTTGCTCATTCTGTCCACATTGGTATTACGCAACTCCCTTGATGCTACACAACAACACTTATAACCTTGACAAACGTGCTGCTCTGTCAGCTCCAGTGATAGACAAACTGACGGCCACTCCTACCACATGACAGCCCTGCTCGGTTTCTCCAGCCATGGGCGTGGCCTGCTCGCCCAGATGCATGTAAAGGCCCTCCGTCCGCCCACGTCTAGACTGGGCCAGCCTCCCCTCACGCTTACGCACTCCACAAAGGGAGTCTGCAGCCCGCCGGAGCTGCGCCTCGTCGTGCCCTCCTGAAGCTCTTACTCTCTGGTTTACAATAAAACCATTTCTTTGTTTTCAGCTTCAGCTCTGTCCTCAGATGATAGCTTTTCAGATGTACCACACCTTCTATCTTCATGGCAGATACATTCCAAAACCTTGGTGAATTCCCAAACTTGCAGCTCTCACTATGGAGCGTAATCCTCCTCATAAAATGAGCTACATGCAGCTGAAATTTTAAATGACATGTTAAGATCATCAGTGAGTCAGCCGAGGGCCAAAGGTATTTATGAAATGATTAGAATCAATTCTCTCCTGAAAAGAGCAAGGTTCACATGTCACTGGAGTCATTTTAACTGTAGGTTTCTCAGTCAGCAAAACGGCGGCAGAGGTGGGCTTGCTTAGAGTACCACAGGGCGCTCCAAGGATGAAGGCTTGGGAGTACATCCTCACTTTACCTGAAGTAGGCTGTAGGTCTAGCTGCCGCTGATGGGACAGGGGCTGTGTGAGAGAACCAGACGGGACATCAGAACCAGTGTTCTCCAGCGCACTCACCTGGGAGCTTAGAATCCTGTTACTGGTGCCCAGGCCCAGAGGCCTCATGCAATTTGTCTGGTGCAGCGCTCAGGCACTGGCATGGTTTTAAACTCTCCACGCGAGTCTCACGTGCAGCCAGAGGTGACAACTGGACCCATGAAAGACAGCCCTCACGTAGCGGTTGCTTGCTTTACTTCAAAAATTGTAACAGGGGCGATCATAGGATAGAGTAGTAAAAAGCAGAGACACCACTTTGCTGACAAAGGTCCATCTAGTCAAAGCTGTAGTTTTGCCAGTAGTCATGTATGAATGTGAGAGTTAGACCATAAAGAAAGCTGAGTGCTAAAGCATTGATGCTTTTGGACTGCGGGGTTGGAGAAGATTCTTGAGAGTCCCTTGGACAGCAAGGAGATCCAACCAGTCCATCCTAAAGGAAATCAACCCTGAATAGTCATTGGAAGGACTGATGCTAAAGCCCCAATCCTCTGGCCCCCTGATACAAAGAGACGACTCATTGGGAAAGCCCTTGATGTTGGGAAAGACTGAAGGCGGGAGGAGACAGGGACGACAGAGGATGAGATTGTTGTATGGCATCATCAACTTAATAGACATGAGTTTGAGTAAATTTCGTGAGATAGCGATGGACAGGGAAGCCAGGCATGCTGCAGTTCATGGGGCTGCAAAGAGCAGGACATGACTCTTTGCAGCAATGATAGACCCATCTCTTGTCATAGATCTACTCTCTGTGCCATAAACGCTTGTAGGTGACGAAGACGTAGACAGCCCTGCAGGCCATAAGCCAGCAAAGATGCTCAGACCCTCCCTATAATGGGGTCCAGCTCAGTTCCTGCTGAGGTGCAGACCTGCCAGACCCGATTCCAGGGAGACTTCCCGGCTCTCACAGTGACGACAAGGTGCCTGGCTCCTCTGGGTCTCGCTTCCCCTTTGCTAAAAGGAAGACAGCATGACTCTCGTTTCAGAGGGCTGCAGGGGGTCTTCTAAGGACCCAGGGCATACTCTCTTTGATGGCTGAGTCTGGGTACCTACTCACCACCAAGGGGGCTGTGGGCCCTGCTCCTTCCTGCCTCACTGCTCCAAGGCTTGGGGCCAGGTGCACCTGTCAGGTGAAGAAATGCCTAATGACTGGCATCCCACAGTGATGCCCCAGACACCCCCAGGAGCTCATAACACAGGTGGCCCGCTGGACACTCTCCGCGTCATGTGCATTTGGACAGCGGACGGGGCTTGGTGCCTGAGTGTCTGTCCCTGTTGCTGTGTAAGCAGCTGGTATTGCTTGCTTCAAAATCCTTACGAGTCACAAAGAACCTCCCCAGACACTCAGCTGCACACATCCATATAGGCACACGTGCATGGACACGCATGCACTCACAGGCACACATCCACACGTGCACACATGCCTGGATACACTCACAGGCACACATCCACACATGCCTGGATACACTCACAGGCACACATCCACACATGCCTGGACACACACAATGTCTGTGCATCTGTAGTTATGTGACATTTTTAGAATTTTTTATGAAGCTGATTCACAATATTGTGTTAATTTCTGCTGCACAGCCGAGTGATTAGGTTCTTCACATGTATGTATGTGTTAGTTGCTCAGTCATGTCCGATCCCATGGACTCTAGTCTGCCAGGCTCCCTCTGTCCATGGGATTTCCCCAAGCAAGAAGACTGGAGTGGGTATCCATTCATTTCACCAGGGGATCTTTCAGGCCTAGGGATTGAACCCAGGTTTCCCACACTGCAGGCAGATTCTTTACCTCTGAGCCATCAGGGAAGCCCCCCAACACATCCATTCTCTCCCGTGTGGCCAGTCACAGAATGCGGAGCGTAGGTCCCTGCGCTGTACGGGAGGGTCTTGCTGTGGCCCCATCCTTAGATGTAATGGCCTGCGTCTGCTGGTCCCTCCCTCCCAGCCCCTCCCTCCCTCAGCCAGCTACCCGCTGGGGAACCAGAGGTTTCTGCATTTCTGTTTCTGTTTCATAGACAGGCTCAGTCACGTTGTATTCTAGATTCCGTCTGCAGGAGGTATGACACGGAGTCTGTCTTTCTCTTTCGGACTCACTTCACTCAGTGTGATCGTCTCGGGCCTCGTCCGTGCTGTTGCAGGTTTTACTGCTGGTCCCATTTAGGGTCACATTTGCTCATTCTGTCCACATTGGTATTACGCAACTCCCTTGATGCTACACAACAACACTTATAACCTTGACAAACGTGCTGCTCTGTCAGCTCCAGTGATAGACAAACTGACGGCCACTCCTACCACATGACAGCCCTGCTCGGTTTCTCCAGCCATGGGCGTGGCCTGCTCGCCCAGATGCATGTAAAGGCCCTCCGTCCGCCCACGTCTAGACTGGGCCAGCCTCCCCTCACGCTTACGCACTCCACAAAGGGAGTCTGCAGCCCGCCGGAGCTGCGCCTCGTCGTGCCCTCCTGAAGCTCTTACTCTCTGGTTTACAATAAAACCATTTCTTTGTTTTCAGCTTCAGCTCTGTCCTCAGATGATAGCTTTTCAGATGTACCACACCTTCTATCTTCATGGCAGATACATTCCAAAACCTTGGTGAATTCCCAAACTTGCAGCTCTCACTATGGAGCGTAATCCTCCTCATAAAATGAGCTACATGCAGCTGAAATTTTAAATGACATGTTAAGATCATCAGTGAGTCAGCCGAGGGCCAAAGGTATTTATGAAATGATTAGAATCAATTCTCTCCTGAAAAGAGCAAGGTTCACATGTCACTGGAGTCATTTTAACTGTAGGTTTCTCAGTCAGCAAAACGGCGGCAGAGGTGGGCTTGCTTAGAGTACCACAGGGCGCTCCAAGGATGAAGGCTTGGGAGTACATCCTCACTTTACCTGAAGTAGGCTGTAGGTCTAGCTGCCGCTGATGGGACAGGGGCTGTGTGAGAGAACCAGACGGGACATCAGAACCAGTGTTCTCCAGCGCACTCACCTGGGAGCTTAGAATCCTGTTACTGGTGCCCAGGCCCAGAGGCCTCATGCAATTTGTCTGGTGCAGCGCTCAGGCACTGGCATGGTTTTAAACTCTCCACGCGAGTCTCACGTGCAGCCAGAGGTGACAACTGGACCCATGAAAGACAGCCCTCACGTAGCGGTTGCTTGCTTTACTTCAAAAATTGTAACAGGGGCGATCATAGGATAGAGTAGTAAAAAGCAGAGACACCACTTTGCTGACAAAGGTCCATCTAGTCAAAGCTGTAGTTTTGCCAGTAGTCATGTATGAATGTGAGAGTTAGACCATAAAGAAAGCTGAGTGCTAAAGCATTGATGCTTTTGGACTGCGGGGTTGGAGAAGATTCTTGAGAGTCCCTTGGACAGCAAGGAGATCCAACCAGTCCATCCTAAAGGAAATCAACCCTGAATAGTCATTGGAAGGACTGATGCTAAAGCCCCAATCCTCTGGCCCCCTGATACAAAGAGACGACTCATTGGGAAAGCCCTTGATGTTGGGAAAGACTGAAGGCGGGAGGAGACAGGGACGACAGAGGATGAGATTGTTGTATGGCATCATCAACTTAATAGACATGAGTTTGAGTAAATTTCGTGAGATAGCGATGGACAGGGAAGCCAGGCATGCTGCAGTTCATGGGGCTGCAAAGAGCAGGACATGACTCTTTGCAGCAATGATAGACCCATCTCTTGTCATAGATCTACTCTCTGTGCCATAAACGCTTGTAGGTGACGAAGACGTAGACAGCCCTGCAGGCCATAAGCCAGCAAAGATGCTCAGACCCTCCCTATAATGGGGTCCAGCTCAGTTCCTGCTGAGGTGCAGACCTGCCAGACCCGATTCCAGGGAGACTTCCCGGCTCTCACAGTGACGACAAGGTGCCTGGCTCCTCTGGGTCTCGCTTCCCCTTTGCTAAAAGGAAGACAGCATGACTCTCGTTTCAGAGGGCTGCAGGGGGTCTTCTAAGGACCCAGGGCATACTCTCTTTGATGGCTGAGTCTGGGTACCTACTCACCACCAAGGGGGCTGTGGGCCCTGCTCCTTCCTGCCTCACTGCTCCAAGGCTTGGGGCCAGGTGCACCTGTCAGGTGAAGAAATGCCTAATGACTGGCATCCCACAGTGATGCCCCAGACACCCCCAGGAGCTCATAACACAGGTGGCCCGCTGGACACTCTCCGCGTCATGTGCATTTGGACAGCGGACGGGGCTTGGTGCCTGAGTGTCTGTCCCTGTTGCTGTGTAAGCAGCTGGTATTGCTTGCTTCAAAATCCTTACGAGTCACAAAGAACCTCCCCAGACACTCAGCTGCACACATCCATATAGGCACACGTGCATGGACACGCATGCACTCACAGGCACACATCCACACGTGCACACATGCCTGGATACACTCACAGGCACACATCCACACATGCCTGGATACACTCACAGGCACACATCCACACATGCCTGGACACACACATACAGACACACATCCACACGTGCACACACACCTGGACACACACACACTCACAGGCACACATCCACATGTGCACACGCCTGGACACACTCATAGGCACACATCCACACACGCTTGGACACACACTCACAGGCACACATCCACACGTGCACACATGCCTGGACACACTCACAGGCACACAGCCACATGTGCACACATGCCTGGACACACACACTCACAGGCACACAGCCACATGTGCACACATGCCTGGACACACACACACTCACAGGCACACAGCACACACACACACACATGGGCGGGCACACACTCACAGGCACACAGCACACACACACACATGGACGGGCACACACAGGCACACGTGCACACACACACATGGACACACGCATACACATGGACGGCACACACGTGGACGGGCACACACATGGACGGGCACACCTCCTGGCTGTGCTGAACTCCTCCATGTCTGGGATGCAGTCTTTTGGTTGGCGGTTTCATTCTTGGCTTGAAGACTCCATCTGGAAGTCCAGGAAGATGTTTCCACCTCCAGTCTCTGCCTGTCTGGCCTGTGGCACCCCAAACAGGACCTGCCATCTCTGCTCCCAGACCATCTGGGGCCCTTTCCCAGGGTTCGTACCCAGGACTCAGTCCTGAGCTCCCTCAGGACAGACAGAGCAGCAGAGGGGGAGAGGTGAGCTTTTCAAGCTCTGTTTGGTTGGAGTTGCCTGAGGAGATGGTGAAAGACTCAGATTCCAAGGCTGCACCCCGACCTGACAGACCTGAGAGTCAGGGCCTTTCAAATGCCAAGGAGGAGGGCGTGTGTCCAGGAGAAAGGGGTGTGGGGGCAGAGAAGGGGAGATCTACTCTGGGGGATGTGCCCCTCCAGCCTGCCCAGAGTGTGGGTGCAGGGCTGTCCTCTTGGGAGGAGGGCAGACAGGAGACTGAGGCTGACTCATCTCTAGTGGTGTTGGAGAAGACTCTTCAGAGTCCCTTGGACAGCAAGGAGATCCAACTGGTCCATCCTAAAGGAGATTGGTCCTGCATTGGTCCTGTATATTCATTGGAAGGACTAATGCTGAAGCTGAAACTCCAATACTTTGGCCACCTGATGCGAAGAACTGACTCATTAGAAAAGACCCTGATGCTGGGAAAGATTGAAGCCGGGAGGAAAAGGGGATGACAGAGGATGAGGTGGTTGAATGGCATCACCGACTCAATGGACATGAGTTTGAGTAAACTTTAGGAGTTGGTGATGGACAGGGAGGCCTGGTGTGCTGCAGTCCATGGGGGTGGCAAATAGTCGGACACGACTGAGAGACTGAACTGAACTGAACTAAAACCTGGCTTCAGGGAGATCAGAAAACCCTGTTGTACATGAGAAAAAGCATTTTCCCTACAGATGGAGCCCAAGCAGGGAGTCCCTGCATATCCAGCCCACAGAGACGCCCAGGCCCAGGACGTCCCACCCTTTGTGTCCTCGGGAGCACCCATGGACAGAGGCACCTCCGGCACAGCCTCCCCAGGGCTCAGAGGGGAGAGCAGGCCGAGGGCTGCCCCTCAGCACCCGCTGGAGGCCCACGTCCCTGGCCGGAGGGCCCTGCGTGTGCGTGCGCCTGCGTGCGGGTGGACGCGGGAGGGTGTCCATCTGGGGCGCAGGACTCAGAACTGTTGCAAATCCAAACAGGTCGTCGTCTGTAAAACCCACTTCCCGGAGCATCCGCCAGCCTCCCCGCCCCCCTGCCTCCACACACGCAGCCGCGCAGGCCCGGCGTCTTCAAGTCATTGAAATGGGTAATTAGCGTCTGTCGGGACCCTCTGAGGGTTAGTGTCCATCCTGTTTGTCACTGTTTCTCTCCTAATCCGCTCTAATGAGGGTTTATGTTAACACGGATAAGCCCTCGCTGTGTCCACTGCTCGGCCAGCTGAGCTGCTGGGGGACGCGCTGCTCCAGCGTCACCCCCCTTGGCTGCCTGGCTACGGCCAGGCGTGAGCGGGCATCCTCGGGAAAGGGTCGGGTCTAGAGTCTCCACCGTCAGCGGCGGAGGCGGGGGCAACCCTTCCGAGGGGGTCGCTTGCAGCTGTTCCCTTCCCACTTTTCCTGGGATTCTGTTTGTATTTAATTTCTGCGGCCGCTGGCTGTTAATGACGTTCTGTTTTGCAGGGAGACACCCTAGGCTGGGCTGCTCTGGGTCTCAGGAGGCCCGTGCGCCCCGCGCAGGGGGGCGGTGACAGTCCCTGGGCGGGGCTGAGCCAGGCTGCTCTGGGGCTCCCAGGCCCGTGTGGAAGCCAGAGCCAAGACTGAGGCTTCCCCGGGCCTGGCAGCTGGAAAGACGGCATCGGCTCTCACAAGCGGTCCTAGGCTTGGAGAGGCTCGGGCCGGGGAAGTGGGGGAGACCACCTCTCGTCCTGTAGATGGACGAGGAGCCTTCTGTAGGTTCATCCTTGCTCTCCTGTTTTTTTGGATCTAAGATGTTATGCAGAAATAAAGGAAACGGAAAATAATAATCATCGCATGCTCAGTTGCTTCAGTCATGACTCTTGGCAACCCCATGGACTGTAGTTCACCAGGCTCCTCTGTCCAGGGGACTCTCCAGGCAAGAATACTGGAGTGGGCTGCCATGCCCTCCCCTCCAGGGGATCTTGCCAACTCAGGGATCCAGCCCGTGTCTCATGTTTTCTGCACTGGCAGGTGGATTCTTTGCCAATGGTGCCACTTGGGAACTCCAACGTAATTTAAAACGGACACTCACAAGGGTTACAAGCCCATATATACATGTTCTGTTCATTTAGTCCATGAAAGAATTCTATGTGGAGAGTGCAGTTATTATGCTTATTTTACATGGAGACCCAGGTTCTGAGGCGCAGAGGCTGGCAGTTCCCTGAGTCATTCTACAGGGGCTGTGGCTGTAAACCTGCAGTCTTGCCTGACAGTTCCCTGCCTCAGACCTGGACACCAGGTCTCCAGATGCTTCAGGACGAGAGCCTGAGCATGTTTCAGTGACGCACATTTCAGTTGGGTTACTCTAGCACTTGTTATCAGGGTGGAGAGGCAGAAACCACACACAGTGTCTGCAGGACTTACAAGTGGCCCCAGAACATTCCAGGTCTCTCTGGCTCCCCCAGGGAGCTATGCAGTGGCAGGGGGCAGCTGGATCAGGCAGACGGGGGCCGTGCGAGGTTGTGCCTGGTGGCCTGCAGGGTCTGCATGGAGGAAGCTTCCCTAGCTGGGCACTGAGTGTGATCTAGGCTCCCCTGGGGGGTGGTGCCCGCCTGCATCCCAGCCCTGCTGTCCTCAGGCTTCTAGCCGGGCCCCTTTCAAGCCTGCTCTGATAACTCTGCAGCTGTGAAAAAGCCTTCTGTGAGATTCTGGCCAAGAGCAGAGAGATAAGAAGAGGAAGGGCTCAGAGCCCCCCGCTTGCAGCCTTGGACCCACAGAGGTGGGCTTTTACTCGTGATCGTGTTGGGGGTGTGGAGAGAGACAAAGAATCTGGGGGAGCCAGTGAAGGTGATCGCCTGGCCTTGAGGGACGACCCCACGACCCCCTGAGAGCAGGTCACCAATGAGTCGTCGTGGGAGGGCTGGACGGGTCTGCTGAGCAGGTGCGCAGAGACAGTGCCCTTTCAACAGAGCCCAGCGGTCTCACTTGAACTCCAGGCCATGGCCTGGGCACGGGGAAGGGGTGAGGATGGACGTCCGGCGACCACAGTGGAGACAAGGATGGGGAGCGCTCGCAAGAGCCCCCTCAGAGGAGCCGCTGAGACAGCACCGGGAGATGGTGACCAGCTCTGCCAGCTCCAGGCCTGAGGGTCTTTATTAGGGTGGCAGTACTCCAGGATGGGCTTCTCTGGGGGCTCAGCGACAGAGAAGACGATTGCATTGTAGAAGCTGCAGGAGACGCAGGTTTAATTGGTGACTCAGGAAGCCCCCCTGGAAGGGGGCATGGCGACCCACTCCAGCATTCCTTGCCTGGAGAATCCCAGGGATAGAGGGCACTGGGCTCTGGTCCACAGGGTCTCAAAGAGTCTGATACGACTGAAGTGGCTTAGCATGCACTCACGCTCCAGGCTACTGGAGGCTTTTGTTGTGCAATATTTTAAGGAGCTGTTTTAAAGAAGAAACTAACTTTTCCACTGGGAGAGAAGATTTTGAAAGGATGAAGGGTCAGTGGAACGAGGCAAAACCTTACAGAAGGATGCTCGTTTAGGTGAACATTGGGATTTCAGGCGGTCACTGCAGGACGAGGGGGCCTATTTGACCTGTTCGTGTCCCTACAGGACCGGGGCACCATCTTATGTCAGGAGAAACGGTCCAGCAGGTTTGGGCTTCCCCAGGGGACATGCAGCATCAGCTTGGACCTGAGCATGAAGAGAAGGAGATGCTGATGTTCCAGAGCACTGGGGTCCAAGGATTTTCTCAGGACGGTCTCAGAGACACGCAGTGAGGTAACAGGTCCTTCTCCATCTTTCCAAGTCAGCTCCACGTTCCACGAGATCCAAGCTGTTTCTGTCTGTTTGTTGCTGGAACCAACGCTCACCCCCCACCCCCAACCTTAACACAGGGTGAGCAGGGTGGTGACCCCCAGATCGTTGTGTGGATTAGTGAACAAATGAGCTGGCAGTCTGGGCTTTGTTTGGAGTCAGGATACGGCAGCACTGAGTCAAGGAGCTGGGTCTGAAAGCAGGCACGACCAGGAGGCCACGGGCTTCGTGGGGTGAGGGAACCTGTCCCAGATGTGCCTGGGGCTCCGTTGCTCCCAGGGTGCACCTTTGCCTGCCATGGGACCTCTTATGACCTTAGGCAGCCCCCAGTACCTAGGACAGGCCACACTGCCCAGGGCAGAGCCCCCAGGAGCAACCCTGAACTGCCTGGACAGGAGTTAGCCAGGATGTTAGTCTCCTGCAGGGCTGTAACAAAGTGCCACAAGCTGGGGGACTTGAAACAACAGAAATTCATACTCTCAAAGTTCTGGAGCCAAAGGTCAGAGACCAGGTGCCAGCAGGGCTGTGCTTCCTCTGCAGGCTCCTGAGCGGGATGCTCTTGCCTGCCCCTTGGGGGGCCGGTGGTCACTGGCTTGTAGCTGCCTCACCCTCAGCTCTGTCTCCATTCCCAGGCTGTCTCCTTGGTGTCCTCTCCTCCTCAGGACACCAGTTCATGGGCTCTGCACCTACGCTGTCATCAGCTCACCTGAACTAACTATGTCTACTCTTCAGCCACTCAGTAATGCCCAGCCATTTGCAAATCTGTGGACTGCAGCACGCCAGGCTTCCCTGTCCTTCACCATCTCTTGGAGCTTGCTCAAACTCATGTCCGTTGAGTCAGTAATGCCATCCAACCATCTCATCCTCTGTCATCCCTTTCTCCTTCTGCCCTCAATCTTTCCAAGGATCAGGGTCTTTTCCATTGATTCAGTTCTTCGCATCAGGTGGCCAAAGTAATGGAGCTTCAGCTTCAGCATCAGTCCTTCCAATGAATATTCAGGACTGATCTCCTTTAGGATGGACTGGTTGAATCTCCTTGCAGTCCAAGGGACTCTCAAGAGTCTTCTCCAACACCACGGTTAAGAGCATCAGTTGAAATTCACCTTCCTTTCTCTGTTTTCATTTTATTGCTAATGGATCAGCTTGAAGACACACAGTTCGTAATATGCCGTCTTCCATCACACTCTGGGTTGAGGTGTCCGTCAGGACAGCTGAGCTGTGCCCGTGGTGTTTGTCATCTCCTTCCTCCACTCACCTGGGGTGGGCGACAGGTGTGTGAGAGGCGGTCTCGGAGCACACAGCCCAGTGACCTGCCTGCCCTGTGGCCTCCCTCGGGCAGGAAGTGCCCTGCAGCCTCCCTTTCCACCTGCTTCCAGGTCCAGGCTCCCAGAGGCTTCCAAGACCAACCAGATGATGCAGGATTCCTTACAGCAGGCGAGACTGAAGCCGCCCTGCATCCTGAGGGGGCTTCGGAGTCTTAGTTCTGTTTAACCATAGAGCATCGTGGGGCTTCCCTAGTGTCTCAGACTGTAAAAAGCCTGCTTGCAATGCAGGAAACTTGCATTCAATTCCTGAGTTGGGATGATCTCCTGAAGAAGAGAATGGCTACCCATTCAGGTATTCTTGCCTGAAGAATCCCATGGACAGAGAAGTCTGAAAGGCCACAGTCCACAGAGTCAGACATGACCGAGCAACTAACACAGACACAAACACACAGACACACACAGACACAACAGAGACACACACAACACAGACACACATGCAGATACACACACACAGACACACAGAGACTCACAGAGACACACACACAGACACACACACACAGACACACACACACAGACACACACAGAGACACACACACAGACACAACACAGACACACACACACAGACACACAGAGACACACAGAGACACACAGAGACACACACACAGACACAACACAGACACACACACAGACACACAGGCACATACACACAGACACACACACACAGACACACACAGACACACACACACAGACACACAGAGACACACACAGACACATACACACAGACACACACACAGACACACACAGACACACATGCAGATACACACACACAGACACACAGAGACACACACACAGACACAACACAGACACACACACACAGACACAACAGAGACACACACAGACACATACACACAGACACACACACACAGACACACACAGACACACACACACAGACACACACAGACACAACACACAGGCACACACAGACACAACACAGACACACACACAGACACACAGACACACAGACACACACACAGACACACACAGACACACACACAGACACACACAGACACACACAGACACACACGCACACAGACACACACACAGACACACACACACAGACACACACAGAAACACACACGCACACAGACACACACACAGACACACACAGAAACACACACGCACACAGACATACACACAGACACACACACACAGACACACACAGAGACACGCACACAGACACACACACACACACGCACACAGACACACACACACAGACACACACGCACACAGACACACACACAGACACACACACACAGACACAAGGACGAGCAGACAGCTCCGGTGTTCTCAGTGCTTTGCAAGGATGTCTTGTCTTCACTGCCTTCCCCCAGGTAAAACCAACCAGGCACACAGAGGGGGACCATGCCCCACAGACACACACAGAAACCCAGCCCCGGTATCTGAGATGTGGCTTTATTTAGAAACAGGTTCTTCGCAGACATTTCTGAAAAAAAAAAAAATCAGACCCTTTAAAAATAAAGGAATAAAACCGCATTAAGCATGGATATAATGCTTGGGGTGAAGTCGGTGGTGAAGGTGGTGAAGACAAGGCCCCTGGGCTCACTTGCTGGACACGGTTCAACCCGGTTCATCTCAGATCAGGAGGCAGTGCACACTGTCCCCTGTGTGGAGAGACAGGTGGCTCTGTGCACTTGGCATGATTCTTCCTAGGAAGGACGCGGGCCGTGGCTGGCTCATGGACCCTGGACCACTTCCCGCGGCAAGCCCTGTCCTATCCTGGAGGATAGGAGGCAGCTCTGGATCCTGGTCCAGGGCTGCTTCCAGAAGCTGCCATGGTCCTCGGAGCTCAGCCCCCAGATGAGCCGGAGGTGGGGTGAGGGTGAGCGGATCCTGTCTTCTTCCTGCCTTTCTCACCACTGAGGCTGGCCTCTCCTACCTCAGGTGACCACTGCTCAGCTTGCCCTGACTGGTCCGGGTCTCCAGAAGCTTCCTGCTAGGCTTGGATGCCTGCTGCGCCTGGTGACTCCACTCCCACCCTGTCCCCAAGGGTCTGGCCCTGCAGACAAGCTCTGTCTTCTCCACACGGAGCAGCCTCATGCCTTTCTGGGCCTCTTCTTGGGTTCTTGGGAGCCACCTGCTTCCAACTCTGCTTGTGAAACCAGGGGCCATTGTTCTTACTGGGCACTGGCAGTGGCCTTCTCGAGGCATGGGCCTCACCCAGTCCAGGAAAGAAGACGCATGGATGCTCGTGCCCAGAGGACGACCCCCTCCTGCCCCCCGACCTGCTGCTCAGGGGGAAGCACAGGTGTCTGAGCCGCCTGTCCCACCACCGTCCCTCGCCTGCTCCACTCAGCCTTGCTTGTTCAGATGCTCCTGGGTCAGCCCGTGCGCATTTTTTGCATGTTCTCACAGTGATGTGGCTAAAACAGGAGCAGTGGCCAAACAGTCAGGTGGTACTGGTGGTAAAGGACCCACCTGCGGTGCAGGAGGCGCAGGCTCCATCCCTGAGTCGGGAAGACCTCCTGAAGCAGGAAAGGCACCCCCTCTAGTAGTCTCGCCAGGAGAATCCCATGGACAGAGGAGCCTGGCGGGCTGCAGTCCACAGCGTCACAAAGAGTTGGACAGGACTGAGTGACTTAGCACGCACGCATGCTCTATTAAGTGGCCCTTTCCAGTACTTTTTTTTAAATTTAGCCAAAGATAGTTTGGGCTTCCCTTGTGACTCAGCTGATAAAGACTCTGCCTGTAATGCAGGAGACCTGGGTTTCATCCCTGGGTTGGGAAGATCCCTTGGAGAAGGGAAAAGCTACCCGCTCCAGTATTCTGGCCTGGAGAATTCCATGGACTGTACAGTTCATGGGGTTGCAAAGAGTCAGACACGACTGAGCGAATTTCACTTTTTTTCCAAAGATAGTTTGTAATTCAGAACAAATGTCCCTGTCCAGTTCAAGAACACCACATGTTATGCGCTCTGAGAATGTATTCTTTTTGCCCAGAGAAGAGAACTGCAAAATCTGCTGCCACCTGCCTGACCCACATCGAGATCTTTGCTAGATCATGTCTGAAATATATATGTCACCTCGATCCCAGCATTGCCAGGTCGGGCCTCAGGTGAGCAAGAAGGGATCCCAGAGGTTCCCACCCCAGTCCTGTGACCTCAGCTCACCAGGGCAGCAGAGCCGTGTGAGACCCCTGTGGAGCCGTGTGAGACCCCACGGAGCTGAGTCAGACCTGGCAGGTCTTTGAGAAGCAGAGGCCAAGTGGCTTAACGTGCTGCGATCTGGTTCAGGGGAGATGCTCATATGAGCAACTCAAGGGGGTCGGGGGCTCCTGCAGGAGCCCTCTGACTCCAGGGAAGAAGGGGAAGGAGGGAAATGGGTGGTCACACCCCAGATCCCCCCTGAGATCCAGACAGATTCAAAGGGGCCACAGACTGGTCTCCCAAGACCAAGCCTGCCACAGTGTCCCTGTGTGCCCTGGGGAAGGTGCCCAGCACCCCCAACACTGAGATCCAGACTCCAGCATGAGGACCCTGAGGCGAGTCCTCCTGGGTCCCTGAGGCTTCAGGAACATCTGTGTGGATGCCACAAAGGTTATTAACTGCCTTGGCAGGGGGTTGGATGTGAACGGACTCAGTGGGTTGTGAAGTGGAACTCTGGGGGTTACACACTTCTGCAGGCAGGATGAAGGCTGTGGGTCTTCCTCCCTTTGGCACCGACGATCACCTGGCTGCTTGGAGACCCTCCACAGTGCCCGGTGTCTGGAGCCTGCCAGGGCTGGCACTTGGCAGCTGGTGTTGGGGGCTCCTGGTTATTGCAGTGGGAGTCTGGGGAGGGGACCATGGACATGGTAGGGGTCTGGATGATCCAGCACGTGGGGTGCCTCGCGGCCCATCCTCCATGCCTCATTGGCATTAACAGGGCTCTGACCTCATGGGACCCTCAGGTGAAGAGCAGTCACCCGGGAGACACTGGTGACTCACAGGAGGCCTGGGGGTGACAGGCCGGGAGCTGGGAGAAGCGGGGACACTGGCTCTACTGGAAAGTCCTGAGCGGGCAGGAATGAATGGAGGATGGGCCTGTGTGTGTGTGTGTGTGTGTGTGTGTCTGTGTGTGTGTGTGTTTTCCTAAGTTTCAAAACTTTTGAAGATAAATGCTTTCTTCATTGCTGAAAAGGAAGTTAAAGAAAGTGGATTAAAGTAAAGAAAACAGGGCAAAATACTGGAATCGAAAGATGAAGAAAGACGTAAGAGATGAGAAAGAAAGGGAAAGAAAATGATAGAGAAAGGGAAAAAAGGAAGGAAGGAAAGTCCACAAACAATACATATTGGAGAGGGCATGAAGAAAAGGGGACCCTCCCACGCCCTGGTGGGAACGTGAGTTGGTGCAGCCCCTATGCAGAACAGTATGAAGGTTCCTCAAAAAGCTAAACAACGAACTACCGGCGATCCAGCAGCCCTGCTCCTGGGCACATATCCAGACAGACAATTGTCCCAAAAGATACGTGAACCCCAGTGTTCACTGCAGCACTGTTTACAACAGCCAAGGCGTGAAAGCAACCTAAGCGCCACCGGCAGAGGAAGGAGGAAAGAGGACACAGCCCTGCTCAGGCCTGGTGAGTGAGGCCATGCCACCGGCAGCAGCAAGACCGACCTGGAGATTACCACACTAGGTGAAGCCAGCCAGTCAGAGGAAGACAAATGCCATATGACGCCACTGCTATGTAGAATCCAAATCACAGTGCAGAGGATCTTATTTATAAAACAGATACTGACTTACAGGCACAGGAAACGTATGGTTACCAAAGGGGAAAGGAGGGGAGGGGCAACCTGGGGACGTGGGACTAACAGACACACGAGACTGTGTATAAAGTAGAGAAGCGCCAGGGTGCTAATACCACGGGGATCTACATCCAGTGCCTTGTCATAATCTGTAGCGAAAAAGACGCTGAAAAGAACACACACAGAGGTACACGCACCTGTGTATACACACATGTGTAACTGAATCACTTCGTTGCACACCTGAAGCTAACAGGAGATTGTAAGTCAATTATACCTCAATTAGGCCTTTCCCAGTGACTCAGTGGTAAAGAATCCAACTGCAATGCAGCAGAAGCAGGAGACATGGGTTTGATCCCTGGGTCGGGAAGATCCCTCGGAGGAGAGCATGGCAACCCACTCCAAGATTCTTGCCTGGAGAATTCCATGGACAGAGGAGGCTGGAGGCCTACAGTTCATGGGGTTGCAAAGAGTTGGACATGACTGAGCATGCCTGCATGCACACGTGCATGTGCACACACACACACACTTCAGCTTTAGAAAAGGGGACTGAAAGAAGAAAGGGGGAGCGGGCAAGAGGGGTCCAGGTGAGGAGGTGTTTCAAGAAAGAAAGAAGAGACTGAACAAGCAGGGAAAAGGAAGGATGCACAAGGAAGGGTATGGATTTGAGGGAAACTCTCCCGTGTGTGGGAAAGCCCCACTGTCGAGCTATTTTTCTACAGAGAAGTCCTGCTGACTGAGGCTGGAGGAGGAACAGGTGTTTGTCAAGGCGCCCTCCAGCTGTATGGGTGCAGCCTTGCAAAACCTCAGGCCCTCTTCTCAACCTCCCCTCTCCTTATATTTCCTGTAACTAAGGGTTGTCTGCAAACCACAGGGCTCCCAAACAAAGGGCAATGTGCCCCTCCAGGGGCAGAGCCTCCCCTAGCTCGTGTGGTCCAGCGACAGCCCCCACACCTGTGATGAGCTCTCAAACAGGAGCCATGCAAATCATTGTCCTTCAGGCTGTGAGGCTATCCCCCCCAGGAGGATAAAATGGGACAAATTTCTCCTTCCATGTGGCTGACTGCCCCAGTGGGATAGGCTGAAGTCACATACTGATAACGCTTATAATTTTCATACCTTAAATAATTTAACGTGAAATCACATAAATAAAATGCTATAACTGAGCATAATTCTTTATACATTTTCTAATAATCCTAGCCTTTTAAATTAGCATAATAACACTTAGAATAATTGAAGAATTTAATTGCATGGAGCACTGGAATATTATCTGCTGAGCTGGGTACCACGATGAAGCTCTGATTAGCTTTAATTTAGCTGGTTTTCTCAATTTAGTTCTCATATTAGATAATGCAGCAGAAGGTATAGACACACACAAATAAACCACAGGGTACATAATTGTTCATAAGTGCCTACATGCTTTGCTGAAAATCTCTAGACATGCCGTTCTTGAACTTCAAATGGAGGAGGAGAATCAGCAACTTACACATACTGTGTTGCTTTCTCTTCTGCGTCCTCGTGATTTTGCATACACACTGCTGTTTAAATTCCTGATTGCTCTAGGGTAGACGCGATCTCTTTTTTTCCTCCTTCTCCCCTCTCTCTCTCTCCACTTTTTTCTTTTTCCTTCCTTCCATCCTCCCTTCTTTCCATCCGTCCATAATTACACAAGGATGGTTATGTTCAAAACATGCAAGTTTATTTTCTTTAGAGCAGAAGTGTGCAGTTAATATAGAGACAAATTGTATCCTGCATGCATTTCACAGACATAACAGGAAGAAATCATATTCTGCGTGAATCCCAACTGTTTAAGTGTGGGTTTTAAGGCCATTTCAAAGTCCCATGAGAAATCAACATCACCAGGGAAAAAGTATTTTTCTATTAGGAAAGCGAATATTTGAAATTCTTGAGGTCCAAAACAGACACACTTGGGAGTTTGGAGAATTTCACTTTCTATGAGGATTTAACTCAGAATTTCTTTAATGACCCAGTTTTTCTGACGAGTTTTATTCTGACAGCGTATTCATTGCCTATAGTTGCATGAAAAGTTAGCAGAAATCTAGCAGCATAAACACACTTGCGCTACCTCACAGACACCGTGGGTCAGGGGTCCGGGCGCAGCTTGGCTGCAGCTGGGGTGCAGGCCAGGGCTGGTCTGGGGCTGGACTGGGGAGAGTGCTGGCAAGCCGCTCAGGTGGTCGGCAGGATTCATCCCCACGTGGTGCTAGCACTGGGGGCCCGGGCTTCTCTCTGGTATTGGACAGAAGCTGTCTCAGCAACTAGATGCCACCTTCAGTTCCTCGTCACCCAGGCTTCCCACACAGGGTCATCCAAGCCAGTGAGGGGCCCAGGCTCTCGAGCAAATCTGAGCGCCAGCCCAAGAGTCCTCTGTGATGGGATGCATCCCAGAGGCCTCATCCTGACCCTGGCCAGGTCTCAGGGCAGGTCAAGGGGAGGGCATTACACACAGGCAGGCCAGGGATCCCCAGGTGGTGCAGTGGTAAAGAATCCTCCTGCCAATGCAGGAGACGCAAGAGACACGGGTTCCATCCCTGGGTTAGGACCATCCCTCGGAGCAAGAAACAGCAACTCACTCCAGTCTTCCTGCCTGGAAAATCCCATGGACAGAGAAGCCTGGTGGGCAACAGTCCATGGGGTCTCCAAGAGTCAAACACGACTGTGTGAGCACACACACAGTCAAGGCTTTACTCATGCATACTCAGGATCCCAGGAGGCAAGACTCTTGGGGTCACCTTGGAGTCTGTTTGCACATGTACATAAAGCCTGGTAGGCATCCTGATTTGACATCAGTAAGGTGCACAAAGCCTTGTGTTTGTTTTAAAGAATTATAAATGTACTCCGAGTTCTGTCGTACTAAGTTTATTGTATTTTCAGTGTCTAGTGATGACTTTTGGAATTCAGAGTTAATGCATATTCTCAAAGGGACAACAAGGTATCTCTAAGGTCAGACAGTTTTACCCATCCAAACGTGTATCTCTTCTCAAGGTTTAGCTGCACACACACAGTTCACACCACGTGCACACACATCCGTGGACGCACACACTGCCGATGGGAGTGAGGTTTATAGGGCCGTGTCTTTCTGCCCTTGATTTTGGGATTCCAGAGGACCGCCCTGCATGTGCTCTGACAGAATCCAGCCTGCATGCTACGTGACCCTCTGAGCTTCGCCTGGCTGCGGACTGTGGGTCCCAGGCCCTCCTGTACTGCACTGTGTACACCCAGCCCTGGGTGTACTCACCTCCCTGTGGTCAGAGGTCGGTGCGTGGGTGCCACAGTTTCCCAGACCCTTGTTTTTAGAGCACTTCCCACTGGATATTTTTCCAGCAACTTGAGCAGTAGCTCCCACACCTGGACTGAGACCACGCATCTGCAGGGGTGTCTGTGAGGCTCCGAGGGGGAGGCGTGGTGCCTGGGGCAGCAAGCGTGTCCGAGGGGTTGAGCCAGGTGCACATTTGGTGACTTTCCGTGGCATCAGCTTTGGCGCCCGTGAGGACTAGTGAGCTGGATTCAAACCCAGCCGGACGACCCTTTCTAATGAGAAGCTTGCCAACTCTCGCCCAGTGAGGACAGTGGTTGACTTGGCAGATTCCAGACTTGCTGCCTGCCCACTGTTCACTGGGCCACAGGAGACCGTGAGGAGAGACTGGGCAAAGCCAGCCCTCTTTTGACAAGAGACAGTTAGACCACTTGCCTGCCACTGGCCATGCATCTGTGCTAGGTGGAGAGGGACAGCTTAGACCGCGCGCCCGCCGCTGACCATGCATCTGTGCTAAGTGAAGAGGAACAGCTTAGACCACGCGCCCACCACTGGCCGTGCATCTGTGCTAGGTGGAGAGGGCTGTGCTCAGTTGTTCTGAGTGACAGGTCACATCTTGGGTCTCCTGGCCCCTGAGCCCCATCCATCCACATGGTCACTGGCCTCTGTGCCCTGAGAAAGCCTGGGTCACAGAGTATGGAGAGCCTGGTCCACCTTCCAGGTGCATGTGCCATCACGAGGAAGGACACCACGTGGACACCACATGATGCTGAAGCTGAAGTTCCAACACTGGCCCTCTGATGTGAAGAACTGACTTTTGAGAAGACCCTGATGCTGGGAAACATTGAAGATGGGAGGAGAAGGGGACAACAGAGGGTGAGATGGCTGGATGGCATCCCCGACTCCATGGACGTGAGTTTGAGTAAACTCTGGGAGTTGGTGATGGACAGAGAGGCCTGGCGCGCTGCAGTCCGTGGGGTTGCCAAGAGTCAGACACAATTGAGCAATTCAACAACAGTGAAACACACAGCAGAGTGCATGTGTTCATCGCAAACTCTTAATTTATCCCTTCAGTTTTTTTCCCCCGAAAGTTTTTAATCTTAGGAGAGTTGGTGTGTTTTTGCTCTTACAGGCACAGTTTGGTTAGGATCTGAAGGCGTGAGTCATCTAAAAGGGTAACGGCCCCACTGAGCTCAATCAGGCAGATGGAGCACGCAGGAGCTTCTGTGAACAGTGATTGTACTGTTCACATCTGACGTGACATTCAGTGATGGTCAAACAGCTTAAGTTTAAAGACACGTGTAACGGCAAAGCCTCAGCTTTGCATCAGACAGGATTTAGGCGCCAAAGTGGACTTTTAGGACTGACTAATTTTGTTAGCAGTCCTTTGAAGTGTTTCTCGACCTAGGAAAAAAATATACACTTATTGGTTTATCTAACTGAGAACAGGTTATGAAATTCCCTCAGGTTTGTCAAAAACAAAACAAAATTCTAACACTTCTCCTTTAACACAGAGTCTGGGAGATGTGTGATTTCTGGAAACCCACCGTGTGATAATTTAATAAACATGGAGACTGTTTTAAATTTTTATCGAGGCTCACTAGTAACAGATGTGAAAAGCAACAGGGCCAACACAATTTTAGGTCTGTGTTAGGAAAACAAGCTTGCACATCCACCCATTGAGCCCCTGGTCCCATTTCTAATGTGAAGGTCAGTGAATTCTCCTCTGGAAACCCCATGTTTTAGCCTCGATCAGAATAAGAGTGTGGGCCTTTTCCTTTTTGAGAGAGAATTCCAAGGGCATTTTACTCACTTGTCCTGCCTTTTCTTGGCTGATTCTCAGGAACATATTGGGGTCTCACGCTTTTCCATAGCAGTTAGGACCAGTGATGGAAAAAAAGTTGGAGGGCCCTGCACACAGGGCTCTGACTCCAGTCTATTCCTGGGTTCTTTCTTATTGAGATGAGTTTGTACTGACTAGAGCATACATGCAGAAAGGCTCCCCCATTACAAGTGCGTGGTGAAGCACACTTTTGGGAAAGCAGGAACAGAGTGATCAAGAACCATCCAGGCCCCTAGAAGCCTCCACCAGCACCTCTGGGCCTCAGAGCCCCGTCCCCACGAGTGGAGTCGGTGTTCTTTGTCTCCGGAGCTCAGCACTGCCTGCTGGTCACACAGGCGCCTGGTCTGCCTCCCTGCAGGTGAGGCGGCGACTGCAGCTTGTTTGTCTCGGTCGCTGTGGGCTGGTCCACTCGAAGCCGAGCTCTCTTTTCCACAGCGCTTCTCGGTGCTACTCTAGCTATTCAGTCGTGCTGGAAAAAATGAAGATACAGTTTAAGATGAGAGCAGACCTCCTAAGAATAGAGAAGATACCCTCGAAATATGAAACAAATCAGCGAAGTTACTATATATTTTCTTCCTGGGCCATATAAACGGAGAAAAATGTGGTCCAAAAGGACACGTGCACCCTGGTGTCCATCACAGCACCATTTACAGTAACCAAGACGTGGAGGCCAGCCAGACGTCCAAGGACAGAAGCATAGGTGAGGGGTGCAGTGCAGCTACGTGATGGACGGTCACGCAGCTGCTGGAAAGAGTGAAATGACGGCACGCACAGCAACACAGGCGGACCTAGAAAGCTCCGGGGAGCAAAAGAGAGACGTGGCGTGGCCTGCTCATTCGTGAAATCCAAACAAACGGTGCAGAGGAGCTTATTTGCAAAACAGAAATAGACTCACAGACATAGAGATAGAACTAACAGACACAGACACAGAGAATGAACGTATGGTTACCAGCAGGGAAGGGTTGGGGGGATGTGTAGAATGGGAGTTTGGGATTGACATGTACACACTCGTGTATTTTACATGGATAACCACCAAGGACAAACTGTATAGCGCAGGGAACGCTGCTCAGGATTCTGTAATAACCTAAGGGGAAAACACTACAGGATAAATGCGTGTATGTACAGCAGAATCACCTTGCTATATACCTGAGATAAATACAACCCTGTGAATCGACTCCGCTCCAATATACAATAAAAGTTTAAACAGAAAATTAAGCAATTAAAATGTTTATTATAAATTACACATTTAAATTACATTACTATTTATATAACAGGTGCATATTGTGCCGCATACAGCACTCCACACATCCATTGCTGTCAAGCCTCTCACTCGTGTCCAGCTCTTTGCAACCCCACGGACCGCAGCATGCCAGGCTTCCCTGTCCTTCACCATCACCTGGAGACTGCTTAAACCTGGATCGGTGATGCCATCCAGCCATCTCATCCTCTGTCATCCCCTTCTTCTCCCGCCTTCAATCTTTCCCAGCATCAGGGACTTTTCTAATGAGTCGGCTCTTCCCATCAGGTAGCCAAAGTATTGGAGCTTCAGCTTCAGCATCAGCCCTTCCACTGAATATTCAGGACTGATTGCCTTTAGGACTGACTGGTTTGATCTCCTTGTAGTCCAAGGTGCTCTCAGGAGTCTTCTCCATGACAGTTCAAAAGCATCAGTTCTTCGGTGCTCAGCCTTCTTTATGGACCAGCTCTCACATCCATACGTGACTACTGGAAAAACCATAGCTTTGACTATATGAATCTTTTTCACAAAGTGATGTCTCTGCTTTTTAATATGCTGTCTAGCTTTGTCATAGCTTTTCTTCCAAGAAACAAGCATTTTATTACTTTCATAACTGCAGTCATCATCTGCAGTGATTTTGGAGCCAAAGAAAATAAAGTCTGTCACTGTTTAAAATGATAAAGCATATTATTAAAAAGCAGAGCCATTACTTTGCTAACAAAGATCCACATAGTCAAAAGTATGGTTTTTCCAGTGGTCACATATGGATATGAGAGTTGGACCATAAAGAAGATTGAGCACCAAAGCATCGATGCTTTTGAACTCTGGTGGACTGCATGGAGATGAAACCAATCAATCCTAAAGGCAATCAATCCTGGATAGTCATTGGAAGGACCGATGCTGGAGCTGAAGCTCCAATACTTTGGCCACATGATGTCAAGAGCTGACTCATTGGAAAAGACTCTGATGCTGGGAAAGATTGAAGGCAGGAGGAGAAGGGGACAACAGAGGATGAGATGGTTGGATGGCATCACTGACTCAATGAGTTTGAGCAAGCTCCTGGAGATAGCAAAGCACAGGGAAGCCCAGAATGCTGCAGGTCATGGGGTCACAGAGTCGGATGTGACTTAGCAACTGAACAACAGCAGCAGCTCATTAATAAGTCACCTGGAGTGTGTGTGTGTGTTGTGTTGTGTGTGTGTCTGTGTGCATGTATGTGTGGCATGTTTGTGTGTGTGTGTGTGAGGGTGTGTGTTGTGTTGTGGGTATGTGTGTGTGTGTATGTGTGGCATGTTGGGTGTGCACATGTGTGTCTGCGTGTGTGGTGTGTGTGAGTGTACACGTGTGGTGTGTGCATGTGTGTGGTGTGTGGGCATGCAGCATAGCATAATTTTATTTGTTGATTTTTTTTCTCTCCAAATGCAATGACTTTGAACTCCTTCCAAAAGAGAAAAAAAATGCAGTCTCAGAGCCATGGCTGAGACAGCTCCCTGAGCAGCATCTTCGTTACGAGAAACCAGGAGAGTCCCTCAGCCTGATTTGCACGCGGTGCGGCTCCGGGTGCGGTCCGTCCGGTGCTAATGCAGGAAAGCAGAGCCTTAAGGTGGGCACAGTCCCACCAGTGAGCAGGCAGGGCCGCACCCACGCCCTTGACGCCTTGCTCCTGCAGTCAACCAGTGTGATGTCCAGCAAAGGGGAAATCAGACAGATGAGGGGGTGAGGACCTCGCCCCTCACATCTGTGGGCGTGGCTTCTGCCCGGAGCGGGAAGGGCCAATTCCTGCAGGCCTGTGGGAAAAGGCCCCTCTGCCAGTGAGACCATGATCACCGTGGGATGAAGTTAATGTTTAGTGGGATTTACAGCCTCAGATTAATTGTTCTCCACCAGACACTCTCCCCTAACTTCTTCACTTTCCCCTAGATTTTTTCTGGACCACAAAAGAAACAGGGCAGTGTGTGAAGGCTCATTAATTCTCTTTAGTTTTGATCCCCCCTCTCCTGGAGGTTAAACAAGAGGCATGTCAGGGGCCCTTCCAGAGGTGCTGGTTCACCCGAGGGTGAGAGGGAGCACCTGGAAGGGGCGGCCTCTCCAGCCCTGGTCCCCAGCGCCCACCACTTGCTTTATTGCCTCCTGGATCAGCAATTACACCACTGGGACAATGGACTTCCTGCTCTGGTGACCGGGGACTCAATCTCCCCGATTTGCCCGTGTGTCTCATAGCAGCACTCCCTTTGCCATCAGGGAAGCCTAATGGCAGGATGAGGATGGATGGGGGCCTGAGAAAGGCTTGCCCGGGGGACTGGATGGCGGCCCCCTGCCCCCCGTCCCACCGGATCCTGACTCCAGCTGCCCCAAGCGCCCACCTGATCCCAGTGTGGAGAGGGTGCAGCGGCTCCTCAGGACCTCTCGAGTCCCTCTGGGGACAGGGGGGCGGATGCAGTGACTCTGGGCCCAGCGTCCCTGGGCCATGCTGCCATGGAGACCTGTGTTCACTGCAGGGGAGCCACGGCCTGCCCTGTCTCCTTGCCCCATGTACGTGTCCTGAGGAAGTGCTATGAGGTCGTTCTCACTTCCTTTTAAGTTGTGAGGAAAACAGGGAAACTGAAATGTGATTTCCAAAGTGAGGAGGCCAATTCTGGCTGACAAAAATTGACACACAGCCCTTCCTCAAGGAAATACGCTTTCTTACAGTACAGCTGTGCTATTTCTCATGCCTTCATCCACTGCGAGAAACCACCAGCATGGATGCCAAATCTGCTGCTCTCCTTGATGCAGGAACGTCATCTTAGGAGCTGGGGACCAGGGTCGTCCACCTGCCAGTACTCCCAGATCCCTTCCTAGGGAGCAGAACTTCAAGAAGAGGAGCCTTTGTGAGCCCAGCCCCCAGCCTTCCCCAGCGAGGCAGTGTCTGTGTCTCAGGCCTGCTAACACAGAGGACCCTGGCGCTAAAAGCAACAGTGGTTCCTTCCATGGTTCTGGAGCCGGAACCGTGAAAATCCCAGCCATTGGCAGGGCCAGGTGCTCTGAGGCGCAGTGTGGGGGGCCCGCCTCCAGCTCCCCTCGCGTCCCTTGGCTTGCAGAGCATCCTGCCTCCTCTGTTCCTTCTCCTTCTGTCCGTGACTGTTGTCTCTTTGTAAGGACACCTGCCACTGGAGTTTGAGCAAGCTCCTGGAGATAGCAAAGCACAGGGAAGCCCAGAATGCTGCAGGTCATGGGGTCACAGAGTCGGATGTGACTTAGCAACTGAACAACAGCAGCAGCTCATTAATAAGTCACCTGGAGTGTGTGTGTGTGTTGTGTTGTGTGTGTGTCTGTGTGCATGTATGTGTGGCATGTTTGTGTGTGTGTGTGTGAGGGTGTGTGTTGTGTTGTGGGTATGTGTGTGTGTGTATGTGTGGCATGTTGGGTGTGCACATGTGTGTCTGCGTGTGTGGTGTGTGTGAGTGTACACGTGTGGTGTGTGCATGTGTGTGGTGTGTGGGCATGCAGCATAGCATAATTTTATTTGTTGATTTTTTTTCTCTCCAAATGCAATGACTTTGAACTCCTTCCAAAAGAGAAAAAAAATGCAGTCTCAGAGCCATGGCTGAGACAGCTCCCTGAGCAGCATCTTCGTTACGAGAAACCAGGAGAGTCCCTCAGCCTGATTTGCACGCGGTGCGGCTCCGGGTGCGGTCCGTCCGGTGCTAATGCAGGAAAGCAGAGCCTTAAGGTGGGCACAGTCCCACCAGTGAGCAGGCAGGGCCGCACCCACGCCCTTGACGCCTTGCTCCTGCAGTCAACCAGTGTGATGTCCAGCAAAGGGGAAATCAGACAGATGAGGGGGTGAGGACCTCGCCCCTCACATCTGTGGGCGTGGCTTCTGCCCGGAGCGGGAAGGGCCAATTCCTGCAGGCCTGTGGGAAAAGGCCCCTCTGCCAGTGAGACCATGATCACCGTGGGATGAAGTTAATGTTTAGTGGGATTTACAGCCTCAGATTAATTGTTCTCCACCAGACACTCTCCCCTAACTTCTTCACTTTCCCCTAGATTTTTTCTGGACCACAAAAGAAACAGGGCAGTGTGTGAAGGCTCATTAATTCTCTTTAGTTTTGATCCCCCCTCTCCTGGAGGTTAAACAAGAGGCATGTCAGGGGCCCTTCCAGAGGTGCTGGTTCACCCGAGGGTGAGAGGGAGCACCTGGAAGGGGCGGCCTCTCCAGCCCTGGTCCCCAGCGCCCACCACTTGCTTTATTGCCTCCTGGATCAGCAATTACACCACTGGGACAATGGACTTCCTGCTCTGGTGACCGGGGACTCAATCTCCCCGATTTGCCCGTGTGTCTCATAGCAGCACTCCCTTTGCCATCAGGGAAGCCTAATGGCAGGATGAGGATGGATGGGGGCCTGAGAAAGGCTTGCCCGGGGGACTGGATGGCGGCCCCCTGCCCCCCGTCCCACCGGATCCTGACTCCAGCTGCCCCAAGCGCCCACCTGATCCCAGTGTGGAGAGGGTGCAGCGGCTCCTCAGGACCTCTCGAGTCCCTCTGGGGACAGGGGGGCGGATGCAGTGACTCTGGGCCCAGCGTCCCTGGGCCATGCTGCCATGGAGACCTGTGTTCACTGCAGGGGAGCCACGGCCTGCCCTGTCTCCTTGCCCCATGTACGTGTCCTGAGGAAGTGCTATGAGGTCGTTCTCACTTCCTTTTAAGTTGTGAGGAAAACAGGGAAACTGAAATGTGATTTCCAAAGTGAGGAGGCCAATTCTGGCTGACAAAAATTGACACACAGCCCTTCCTCAAGGAAATACGCTTTCTTACAGTACAGCTGTGCTATTTCTCATGCCTTCATCCACTGCGAGAAACCACCAGCATGGATGCCAAATCTGCTGCTCTCCTTGATGCAGGAACGTCATCTTAGGAGCTGGGGACCAGGGTCGTCCACCTGCCAGTACTCCCAGATCCCTTCCTAGGGAGCAGAACTTCAAGAAGAGGAGCCTTTGTGAGCCCAGCCCCCAGCCTTCCCCAGCGAGGCAGTGTCTGTGTCTCAGGCCTGCTAACACAGAGGACCCTGGCGCTAAAAGCAACAGTGGTTCCTTCCATGGTTCTGGAGCCGGAACCGTGAAAATCCCAGCCATTGGCAGGGCCAGGTGCTCTGAGGCGCAGTGTGGGGGGCCCGCCTCCAGCTCCCCTCGCGTCCCTTGGCTTGCAGAGCATCCTGCCTCCTCTGTTCCTTCTCCTTCTGTCCGTGACTGTTGTCTCTTTGTAAGGACACCTGCCACTGGGTTAGGCCCAGCCTACTGCAGCATGATGCCCTTCCACTCCCCTGCCCAGCAGAGACTCAGTCCCAAATAAGGCCTTGGGGTTAGGACCTGAGCACACCTTCTGGGTGACATGGTCCACCCCCATCAGGTTCTGACTTTGATGCTAAACAGAGGCCAGTCATGGAGCAAAAGCCTGAGGACACCCCCCACCCCAGGTTCCACCAAGCCCAGCAGTCCTGTGGCTCTCAGGTCTGTGATGGGAGCTCTGCCTTCTCTGCCCCCACCCCCAAAGGGCCCCTGATGCCCTCTTCATCCTTGGGAAGCTTCAATTCAGTGACACAGTGCTGTATCCATGGATATCTTCCTTATAAAAGGAACTATTAAGGTTAAATGATGACAAGCACATATCAAAACCTATTAGCAAAACTACTTCCTTCTTCCTTTGATTTTTCCACCTACGGCTTAAATGTATCTTCTAAGATACCAACAAAGGTCTGTATGGTCAAAGCTGTGGTTTTTCCAGTAGTCGTGTACAGAACAGATGTGAGAGTTAGACCATAAAGAAGGCTGAGCACTGAAGAGTTGATGCTTTTAAATTGCAATGTTGGAGAAGACTCTTGAGAGTCCCTTGGACTCTACGGAGGTCAAACCAGTCAATCCTAAAGGAAATCATCCCTGAATGTTCATTGGAAGGACTGATCCTGAAGCTAAAGCTCCAATACTTTAGCCACTTGCTGTGAAGAAAAGTCCTTGATGCTGGGAAAGATCGAAGGCGGGAGAAGGGGATGACAGAGGATGAGATGGTTGGATGGCATCACTTACTCAACGGACCTTAGTTTGAGCAAACTCCAGGAGACAGTGAAGGACAAGGAAGCCCAGCGTGCTGCAGTCTATGGGGTTGCAAAGAGTTGGATGTGGCTTAGCAACTGGAAAACAAAAGATAATGATGCCCCCTCCTGCCTGAAGGTAAGGAATATTCTAGAAGGTACAACCATTATGAGGGTAGACGGCATTGGTGGCATCTTTCTCTTGGGAAATAAAAGCAGCCCAGACACAGTTGGAGTCCATTAAGCCCAGTTTCCATCTTAATTAGCACTGTATGCGATAAACTCAATTTTTCAGAAATATGATATTTCTTCATATTTTGATGCTAGAGTTATAATAATAAATTCTTCAGTGCTCTTTACCCTAAAAATATTTTGAGCCCTGGAAGAAATAAAATTATTCCAAAAAAACCCCAGCAAAACTGTGATTTTGTTCCAGTTCCAATCCACGGAAAGAAACTGCTGACTTCCTTGCATGTTTCTTGCCAAAGGAAATCTATGCCTTAATTCAGGGCAGTTGTCATATTTTGCAATCTCTCCTGTAGAAAGAAAGTTATTCAAACTATCTGGGGACGAATGTACAGAAAAGGAAGAATGCATGTTAATATTCTGCGGTCTCTAAATCTTCAGCAGCAGACCACATGGCTTCTCATTCATTCAGCCAAATCACGTTTTTTCCCTCTCATCTCCCATCATGGCCTCAGTGCAGACTCTAGTCATGGAAGACTGAGCTAATTCTTACTGCAGTGTGGACAGCTGAGAAGTCTGTATGCTTTTATTTTATTTTACAAAGGTTTTGGGGGCTTCCCTGGTGGCTCAGTGGTAAAGTGGTACTGCTAATGAAGAAGATGTGGGTTCCCTGGATTGGGAAGATCCCCTGAAGAAGGAAATGGCAATCCACTCCAGTATTCTTGCCTGGGAATCCTACAGACGGGGCAGCAAGGCCATAGAGATCGCAAAGATTTGGACTCAACTTGGGTGATTAAACAGCAAATCTTTTGGTCTGGGTTGTTCTGATTCTTTTGTTCTCTGAGCGAACGTGTTGAATAAGGCTTGATGGGTGGACCGTGGGTAGGAAGCTGAGTCATTGTCTCTGGAGGAGTGCCCCCAGCGGCCCAGGCTCACGGCCAGTGCCCAGGCTTCCCTCCCCTGGCGCGGGGCTCGGGAGGGGACGCTCAGGCTGGAGGGGCTGTGATGCGGTCCTGGACTCCCTTCCTTGTCCCTGTCCGCCTTTACTGTCTGGCCATTTCCTGTCTCGATTGTTCCACCGGGTGAAGTACCGCCAGCCCACTCTTGGCTGAGTTAGAAGAGCCGGAGCAACATGGTACCAACTAGAGTGGGCGATGTTGCTATGAGCAGCACATGGAAACAGATGGGAGGCCCGGGGGCATTCAGTTCCATGTTATAAATATCAAGAGGTAGCAGAAAATGGCACATGAAGCGGGGCTGTCACTGAATCCCACGTGTCCTCTCTGTGCCATGTAAAAACCATGAATACCCCCAGGGTGCGGCCGTGTCCTCCTGTGCGGCTTGACTCTCCATCACGAGGGGTTTCATCTCCGGATGAGAACACAGACTGGAGAGGTGCTGTCTCTGGGATAGGGGGCTTGGGCTCTGGGAGGCAGCCCCCGGACACGGCAGGCTCCCCTCTTCGGGCTGCAGGCTCCCATCTTGCGATCTCCTGGGGTGGAGGAACGACACACCTCCAAGACTGCCTGGCTTCCCCTGGTGGGAACAGGCTGCTTGGAAAGAAGGCTGCTTGGGAGGGAGGCTGGGTTGCACAGAAAGACCACTATTCCCACCTGAGGCAGGTTCTGAGGTCCCCATGGGCAGGAATCTCCTTGCAAAGACCCCTCTGTCTCACTAGGAGTGGTTTTGACAAAGAAGTTATGCTTTGTCTTAAGCACAGGATGAATTTATCAAAACCTCCTCAGAAAAAGTGACAACAGACAGATCGATCCAGCAAAGTCTGAAACTAGGAGGGTGAGGCATCTTTTTGGATGAGGACTTGGGGTTGCCTTTGGGACTGAAAAACTATAGTCTATCAGCCAAAAGGATTTTTAGCGTTTGATGAAGTGTACTGAGGATACGCCAAGGATGAAGTTTAAGAAAGATCCTTTGAACTGATGATCTCGACTCAAAGATCCCAGCTGACCTCAGGAGCAGAAGGCAGAGGTCTGGTCACAGCAGGGAGACTCTGGTCCACGTGTTGTTAGTTGCTCAGTGGTACCCGACTGTCTGAAAACCCTTGGACTGTAGCCTGCCAGGCTCCTCTGTCCATGGAATTCTCCAAGAAAGAATACTGGAGTGGGTAGCCATTCCCTTCTCCAGGGGATCTTCCCAACCCAGGGATCAAACCCAGGTCTCCTGAGTTGCAGATTCTTTACCGTCTGAACCACCAGGGAAGCCTGGTCCATGAGACGCCCCCAGATGTCAAGGTCACTTAGCAAAGCAGGATTTAGACCAAGTAAACCTACACAGTCCCGTGTGTGAGGCAAGTGACCTAGCCGTCAACTTCTCTATAAGCTGAATAATTATATGCTCAACTATCAGCTGAGCAGTGGCAGACTTTATCTTCTTGGGCTCCGAAATCATTGCAGATGTTGACTTCAGCCATGAAATTAGAAGACACTTGCTCCTTGGTAGAAAAACTATGACAATCCTAGACAGCAGAGATATTACTTCACCAACAAAGGTCCATCTAATCAAAGCTATGGTTTATCCAGTTGTCATGTATAGATGTGAGAGTGGACCATAAAGAAGGCTGAGCGCTGGAGAACGGATGCTTTTGAGTTGTGCTGGAGTAGACTCTTGAGAGTCCCTTGGATTGCAAGGAGATCCAACCAGTCAATCCTGAAGGAAATCACCCCTGAATATTCACTGGAAGGACTGATGCTGAAGCTGAAGCTCCAATGCTTTGGCCACAGGACGCGAAGAGCCAACTCGCTGGAAAAGACCCTGATGCTGGGAAAGACTGAAGGCAGGAGAAGGGGGCGACTGAGGATGAGATGATTGAGTGGCATCACCGACTCGATGGAGATGAGTTTGAGCAAACTCTGGGACATGTTTACCCTTTGCTAGCAAAGAACAGGGAAGCCTGGCACATTGCAATGCATGGGGTCACAGAGAGTTGGACACCACTGAGCCAGTGAATGACAGCAGTGAGCTGATGCTTTTTGAAGCTGGAGTTGCGGAGAAGAGTGATATAGCATTTCTTCACTGAGGCAATGCCTTCCAGGCTGGCCCAGGGCTGACTGTCTTATACCCTCCAGTTTACTTCTGGTTGGTATGAGTACGTCCAGTGTGGAGGGGAGAGACTGAGGCTCAGAGTTGTTCAGAAACTTGTCCTGGTTATCGCAGCTAACCGCTGGCAAAGCAGATTCCAGCCTCCGTCTGCCCAGACTCCTTTGGCCCTTTCCCCACAATTTGCTTCTGAAGTCAAGAGGAAACTGGGGGTTCAGTAGGGCTCCCCAGTGCCTGGAGAAGAAGGGCAGAGACCTTTCCCCAGAGGGAAGTGGGATCTGATTACCATGATGTCTTGGTGGGGCTGCTATGCCCCACGTGCCTCCCCCATGACCCTCACAGAAGCCTCTGGAAACATGACTCCAGGGAGGTGAACTGAGCCAGGACTGGGAGCAACTGGTGTGAGTGAGCGAAGAGCTAGGCGGGTTCTTCTGGCAGTAGAAATACAGGGCGGGCACATAGTCAGAGGGGACTTACCCAGAGGAGAATCCAGATGCAGGGCTGAGGGGGTCAGTAGGTTGAGCTTAGGAAAGCAGGGGAGATACTCCCTGGGGGTCACTGAAGGCCTCTGGGGGGCAGTTCCTCAGCAAAGCGGCACTGGAGGAGGATCTGTCTGGCAGAGGACATCATCCTCAACTTTGGTCCCAGACCTGCTCTCTGGGTGGGACTAGTGACACGACCCAGGAGGGCTGGGTGCTCAGAGCAGGGGGGGAGAAGACACCCATCCATCTGCTTCCAGAGCCGCCATCTCCCCGTATCTGACGGTGGAACACAAGACCATTGCACAAGCATCTCCCTGCATGAGAGATAAAGCTTCCTACTTACACCAGCCAGTGCCACGGCTCCATGCGGCCCTGGACCTCCGGGCTTCTGGATCGTGGAGATCAGGATGGGTCCGGGCGTGCAAGGGAGGCTCCCAGGCAGGCAGACCTCGTCCTCTTGAGCTTGCCTGAGGCTTGGGCTTCCTTTGTGGCTCAGATGGTGAAGAATCTGCCTGCAATGCAGGAGACCCGGCTTCAATCCTTGGGTTAGGAAGATCCCCTGAAGAAGGGAATGCCTACGCACTCCAGCATTCTTGCCTGGAGAATTCCAAGGACGTGGGAGCCTGGAGGGCTACAGTCCATGAGATCGCAGAGAGCTGGACACGACTGATCACATGGCATGGTGGGTGTTCACAGAAGAGGCCAGGCCTCGGGTGACCCTGCAGGGCCAGGTTTGGGGGCCAGGTGGAGGGCATTCTGCCTCACATCAGCTCTTCCAGGTGGCAGGGTCCCAGCCACCCCGGGCCTCCCAACTGCCTCCACGCAGACCGTGCCTTCTCCCCACCCACCCCTGTTCACATAGGGACCACCGGACTGTGTTGTGATCTAGACGCACCAAAGCCCCCACCTCAGGGGCTAGAAGGGGAGACCCAGGGGAAGCCCTTGGCCCCTCAGCTGCTGCTGGAC
>SJYG01000068.1:3222552-3260876 GCA_006410535.1 Litocranius walleri
GGGAGCACGCATCCTCTCCTCTTCACACATTCGGGATGATGCCCACAAGAGCTCAGCCACTGCTCCTTAGCTGTGATTTCTAGAAACAGGGAGGCCTTTCTTATTCTAGGAGAGAGGTCTCGAGCCTCCCAGGGGCGGGTCTGGGTGGCGTCCAGGGGCCTAGACAAGCCGGCTGCCCTGGCAGAGCCGAGTGTCCACTGCAGCCTGACAGCCGTTCTGTGTCTGTGGATCCTTTGTTTCCTGATTCCAACAGATCCCAGACATCAGTTAGGAGCGGGGTGACCTCCTCAAGTGAGTCCCGAGGCCTTGGTCAGAGGACTGGCTCTCCTTTTCCCTGGGTGACGGATCTCAAAGCATCATGATTGCTCCAAGCCCCCACTGCCCCACAGGGAGACGCAGACCAGGAATCCTACTACTCTCCAGGAGGCCAAAGGATGAAGATGGAGTTGACACAAAAGTTGGGAAATGTAAGTCATTATCCTTCCCACCTAGGCAGGACTAGGGTGCTGGCTTCCTCCTGAAGAAGGACATGGCACCCCACTCCAGTATCCTTGCCTGGAGAATTCCATGGACAGAGGAGCCTGGTGGGCTACAGTCCCTGGGGTCCCAAAGATTCGGACATGACTGAGTGACTGAGCACAGCACAAAGTGTTGGCACAGGCAGCCCAGCGGCCAGTCGTCATGGTAACTGTTCAGCATCACTCCAGGCCAGGCGTGGCTGGGTCTGAAGGGCTCTACTCAGATAGGAGTGGCTTTTAAAGTCCTAGGAACTAAGAATAACTCAGGTACATCATCCTTACTTGATATAGAAACCATTGTTTCAGATTCCTACTTATTTTTTGGATGTAAGTGGATTTATCCTTATACAAATCAATGATCTCCATCCGGGTCATAAGAGAGTTCACCTACCATGTTGAAAGAAAAGCAACGGTGAGGGGGAAAGAATCTGAGTCCCTACTTCCTGGTTCTGGCCTTTGGTCACTGGTGAACCCCAGAAAAGAGGTGGGACATCTCCTCCTACAGAGACCAGTGGGCTGGGAGGAAGCATATACACTGACTTCCAAATACAGAATTCCAGTCTCTGCCACGACCTCTCCCGGTACAGACAGCTCCGCCTGTCTTGAATCACCTGAAGGGCAGGCAGGAAAGACTCAGGTAGTCATTCTCAGAGTGACTGGAGCAGAGTGTCTTTAGAAATACCATAAGTAAACATTGCAGGCGTCATCGGATCGTGTTCAGCTTCTGTTTCACTCAGCCACTCTTGCTAGGCTGAAGGTCCTTTGGAAGGAAAGACACTGGGGGGTTCTGCCAAGGGCACTGGCTTCCTCTGGGGGGTTCTGCCCTCGCTCACGTAGGAATACAGCCTGTGTATTCTCACTGCCTATGGCATGCATACGGCCTCTGATCTGCCTGCCCAGGTCTGGCCAGTGGATCTCAGCTCTGTGCATGGGGCAGGGGGCCAGCCACTGAAGGCAAGAGGCGCGTTCCTCCTGCAAGGCGACGGGCGGGGCTCCGTTTGTCTGAACAACAAGTTCAAAAGGAGAGGTAGTCCTTCAGAGGGAGCAATGTGGAATTTCCTGCCCCACAGACTCAGCGATGCCAAGCACGCCAAAGCGTGGGCGTCTGCCCTGCTCTCTGAAATCAGAGCTGGGTCTTTGTCAGTAGCCCCCCAGCGACTGCCAGGCATCCTTTTGCGTGTCTGAGGTCACCCCATACCCTGTGCTCATGGGACAGGAACGTGGAGCACCCTCCTCTTCTCCGTGGGATGACAGCTGGCTGGCCCGGGTGAGGAGGCCTGTCTGTCATCGTCCCTATGTGCACACCGATGACCTTGGAGGTCCTCTGGCAAGCATGCCCAGAGCCTGTCCCGTCAACAGTAAATCATTTTGTGAGCACATGTAGCAATTATCACCTGGAATAAAGGCGTTGGATCTTAACAAGGGGGTGTGCCCAGGGCAGATCATCACACATCGGGGCTGCCGGGAGGCCTTGCGGCTTCGCTGAGTCACCTGCTGAGCACTTGGGCGATGGTTAACCCGCCGGCGGCCCGCGTACCCAGGCCCACGCTCGGAGACAATGCAAGCGCTGTCAGCCGGCCTGGGAACAAGGAACGCCTCTGTGTCCTGCACCTTAGCACGGATTTACGGGTGTTTCCACTGATGAGAGGCAAGCAGCAACAGGCAGCCAGAGAGCGGGTTTGCACCTCTAGCTGCTTCCGGGACCCAGCACGGGGGTGCGTCTGGGAGTAGCTGGGCTCTGCTGCTCGGGACCCCACCTCCCCACATCTGCCATCCAGTGCCTTCCAGGTGGAAACGCAGTGCCACCTGCCATGAGGAGAGCATCTTCTCTGTGGGGCTGCTTCAAGCTGGGAATGGGCCATCTGAACCCAGGTCAACACAGCGCGAGTCGCTAGATGGCCCCAAAGTCAGCTTTCCTCTGGCCAGTCATGACGTCCAGAGAAACGTCCGGAGCCCCGGTGCTCGTGGCTCAGACACCGCCCCCCCGACCTGCAGTCTGTCTTTCCCTTCCTCTCTCCGTCTCTGCGGACCTCCCTCCACAAGGCTCTCCTCCCCCTCCCCACACGCCCACAGCGTGCAAATCCACTTCCAAGACGTGGCGTGGAGACCCCGGCTCTGCGACCTGTGTCTCTCCGGCCCCAGCCACACCTCCTCTCCTCTTGGCCCTTTTCTCCTCCACAAAGAAGGACAACTGGGCATGAGTGAGCAGGTCCTCTTTGCGCCCACCTGGGCGGAACAGTCACTTTGCTTCTAAGCAGATCTGCCAGCCCTAAGACAACCCTTTGTTTCTCTTTTATAAAAATATAATTAAAATCTGATAACTGAGTGGCGTGGAGGTCCTGTCCGAGCCAGCTGAGGCACCTGAGGGCTCCTTCTATGTTGTGTGAAGTCTGTGGGCTCTGAAGCTCTGTGACTTCCCCTCTGTGAAGACAGGCTGTCTACACCCACTGAGGGTTAGCAGGGCCGTGGGGTAGAGCACATGGCCACGCTGGGAGCTGCCCACCTCCAGAGCCCCAGCCTCCAGGCTTTGCTCCTGCGAGACCCTCCCCAAGACGGGGTCAGCCCTGGACTCGGGCGGGTTCCTTGAGAGCAGGCCCCAAGCCTGGCCTCAGCAGCATCTTGCCCGTCAGAGCCGTGTTATCGCGGGTTGTGGGTGTCTGGGCTGTTTTGCTGTCTGCCTCTCAACCACTCGATGGACGTGAGTTTGAGCAAGCTCCGGGTGACAGAAGGGCAGGGGGGCCTGGTGTGCTGCAGCCTGGGAGGCTGCAGAGCCGGGCGGGACTTAGTGAGTGAGCAACAACCCAGGAGGCATCTATCTATTGACGAAACAGCTGTGGCAGGCGTGTGGCCAGCACAAGCGAGCCTCACGGGGCGGGGCGACTCGGCCGCAGGGCTGAGGTCTAGCGTCCACCCAGCGACTACACCAGAGGCGAGTGCAGTGAAGGCGCCCGGCGGGCTTTGGTGCCTCTCCTGGGTTCAAGCGGTGCTCCAGCCACCCTCTCCCTCTCTCTCTCTCTGCATCCTCAGTGAAAACGCCACTTAGGCAGAACCCTGAGCATGGAGACGGCTGGGCACGAGGTGCCTGGGGAAGCGCGAGCCCCGTCATGCACAAAGCCGACAAACCCGTGTCCCTTCTCCGGCGCCTGGTTCTGAGCTGTGCCCAGACCCTGAGGCCACTGGCTGGAGCACCCAGCACCCTGAGCGAGGCTGGTCACTGGGCAAGCTCCACACTGCCCATACGTTTGCTCTGTGATCAGAAGCACAGGCTAATATAGTATACCCTGAACAGGCTTTCTCGTGAGACCCTCTACCAGCCAGAGCTCATCACTTCATACTTGCCGTTTATTTTGCAAAGAGATGATAACTGCCACAACACACATTCTATCTTAGAACCCCTGATGCCTGCTGCTACTGCTAAGTTGCTTCAGTTGTGTCCACCTCTGTGCGACCCCATAGAAGGCAGCTCACCAGGCTCCTCCGTCCCCAGGATTCTCCAGGTAAGAACACTGGAGTGGGTCGCCATTTCCTTCTCCAATGCATGAACATGAAAAGTGAAAGTGAAGTCGCTCAGTCGTGTCCAACCTTCAGCGACCCACAGTAGTTATTTCTTGAATAATTGGAAAAGACCCTGATGCTAGGAAAGACTGAAGGTAGGAGGAGAAGGGGATGACAGAGGATGAGAGGGCTGGATGAAGTTACCAACTCGATGGACATGAGTTTGAGCAAGCTCTGGGAGATAGTGAAGGACAGGGAAGCCTGGTGTGCTGGGAAGGACAGGGAAGTCCCTGGGGCCGCAGAGTCAGACACGATTTAGTGAGTGGACAACCACAACCCAAGAGGTATCTACTGACTGAGCAACTTGTTAAGACACAATATGAAGTCTTTCCAAGTGACTCGGGGTGGCAGGGAACCCCCAGGGGATAACCAGAGTGAGAAATGCAGCATTGCACGGTGACCCCCGGCCAAGCTGCCTTCTTGCCGAAGCAACCGCTTATCAGGTATTTCATTTTTGCAGCTGTATGTGCTTGCTACATCCAAATCAGCACATGCCCCTCGTTCCCAGGCCCACCGACAGCTCCCCTGCCCACACAATTGCTCTCTTCGGAGCAGAAGGGGGCTGGAGTAGGCCTAATCTAAGTCCCCTCTCCACCCTTTACACAAACTCAGCAGTCTTCCACGTCAAATGTCAGCAAAACAGACTCAGCTTATATCCAGACTTGGTAAATGACAAGCTGGAAATCTGATCTAAACTGAGAAAACACGGTTAATAACTTTTATGTGATGATTTCAGGTTTTAAATGGTGATTACTTAGTGATCTGCCATGAACATAAATGTGCTGGAGAAACCACAGCAAAACTCGCGCTCAAGTGACTTTTCATCCCTGAGAATTTTCCAGAAAACCCACATTTTGCGTTGGATGGGCTTGTAGGAGACCTCAGATTGGGTTCCACCTCCAGGGTTACCTAAAGGCAGAGGCGAGAGTTGAATCTACAAAACCCCCACTCTCACTGTTGCTGGTTCTCAAACCGCGAAAGCCCTACAGATAAGCCTTAATAGTTTGTGGAGCAACGCCCCGAATGATGCAATCTTGGTTTCCCAGGTCAGCCTGGTTTATTTCTGAGTGTATTGTAATCTCAAATCTTATGCGACACAAACATCAATCAGTTAGCTGCTGACCTAATGAAATGATCTTGGTGCATATTAGAGTCAGCTGATACTTTCCCTAATTAGAGAAGGCCCCAGTTAGAGTGAACCTGGAGGTCAGTGCTCCCGGCTCCCAGGGCTGCGTGCTGCTGTCGGTGCTGCTGTCGGGCATCACGGAAATGAGCCCTGCAAAGACGCTGCCGCTGCCGCCACCAGAGGCCCCGACTCCACACCTGCACTTGGACGTTCCTGATCCGCCGAGCCCCCAGCGGCCAGCTCGCCACCTGGGCCACAAGGGCCCAACTTTCTCTCGTTCTTCCTCGATATTCCTCCAGCCATGCTTTCTCTTTTCTGGACTGGAAAAGCTACACTTGACCACTTCATAAATTACACGGAGGCCACCATCCTCAACCAATGATTCACATGGATGCTGTTTCCAATGTTTTGTTGCAATTAGAGCATTTAAATAAAATATTCATATGCATTTTCTTAATTAAAACATTTTTCTCAACGCATGTTGGTGAGCTTGGCTTTTAGCCTCTTCCTCCACGAGGTTTGGAAATGTTGACTTCTCATTATCTTTTCATTTCCTTTTTCCATTAACTGGTTCAAACCCTTATTGTCAAACGCATCTTCCGAAAGCCGGGCCGGAGACGCAATGTATTTTGCAAGGAAGAAGCTTGACCTCAAAATTAGCAGGCTCACTCCAGATGACATTCTCGCCTGCGCATGAGGGTCATTCATTCACAGCACAATTCCGCAGCCGCGAACCTGAAGTGAGACGTAGAAGTGTGCGTCTTCCCCGTTAAAAAAACAAGCAGCAGGGGCGTTTCACTCCTGACACAATTACTTTCAATAAGACAACTGTCCTGAAGTCAAAAAGAAGAAAAAAGAATATTTTACATATGTGTGCACTGTTCATGGTCAAACAATGGTGCTTTCAAAATAAGGCAAATACAGGCGCAGCCAATACAGCTCAGATTTGAAAATGCCCTCGTGCAATGAGCTTTACTCTAGTGCACACTGCTAGCTACGCAAATAATCTTGAACCTAAAGCTTAGATTTACTCAGTGGATGGTGTCATTCTTTTATCCTATAAAAGTGAAGTAAATGTTCCCTTCGTTGGGAGCTAAAGAGAGCAACAAAAGTCACTCCTATGGCATGTTCTCTGGAACACAGGGCAAGGCCAGCACACCCCTGTGCTTAAAAATGCATCTAGAGGGTCAGCGCCCGGCCATAAGCCGATGTTTCAGCCAGATATTACTATGCAGTGATGCTGGCAGAGACGGCGACAAAAAATAGCCCGAAGAGTTTATCAGAGGAAGTCATTTCAGCATCCTCAGCTGAAGCAGCAAGCTGGCTCCGGCGTGTGGTCCTGAGCCTGCCACCTTACAGGGACATTTTTCGCCACAGGAGGGCTCCCATATAAAAAGTGAAGCAAACCATTAATCAAGAAATTGATCACAAAAATAGATCTGAAGCAAAATGCATGAAATAGAGCTCACATGTGGAGAAGGAAATGGCAACCCACTCCAGCGTTCTTGCCTGGAGAATCCCAGGGACGGGGGAGCCTGGTGGGCTGCTGTCTATGGGATCGCACAGAGTCGGACACGACTGAAGCGACTCAGCAGCAGCAGCAGCAGAGCTCACGTGACATGGATTATTTTAATGAAAGAAATACCTGCTGAGCAGGAGCCCCAAATAACTGAGAAACACCCAAAGTCTTTTAACATCCCAGTGGCCCCCAAACTCATGTGTGACTCAACCCTGCAGTAACGGAAACCATCACCCACCCAGCTACACATACACAATGTGTGCTCTAAAGCCCTTCCTCACATTTTTTGAAGCAGAAAAGAGAATCATGAGTGGCTTAATAGTATTAAAAAATCCATCCACCCGTGCATGAATTATTCCATTTATTTATTCCCTAAATTAATCCACATACATTATGTATGTTACCTGGACCCTAGGCTCCCAGGAACTGGACACTGGATGGCTGGAGATCTTTTCTTCTGGGGGGACGTGGATGCCCTCTGTCTTTTTATTCCTGAGCAGGAAGTCTCCACTATGGGACAGACACCTGTGTTTTAAGGAGCGTCACCTGTCTTGCTCTCTGGCCAAGGGGAGACATAAGCCAGGGCTTGAAGGCAGGTGCCACCCAGAGATAAAGCTCCCCCAAGTGCCGAGGGCTCTTGTCTCCAGAGTGGGTAAAGTACCAGGCAAGCTTTCCGTGGAGGCGAGGGCTGTGCAAGCAGATGCTTTCACACTGTGATTTAAGGCTGACACCAGAGATCTTTATGTCTAATTCTGATTGCACATGCGTTGCATGGGTGAAGCAACAGGAATTCAAATCCGTGGGCCTCATCGACTTCAGAGAGACGGCAGTGTCCTGGGTCCTCTGAACCTTCCCCAGGGGAGTGGGTACTCTACACAGCAGCCTGGGTCTAGGGAGGGCAGGGGTGCCCTTCAGTCTCGATGGGCAGATTCCAGAGCTTTCCATGAAGACAAACGTCCACCTGCGTGAGGGCCGACGCAGGTGACATGTTGTCTAAGAGCTGGTTTGGTGGTTTTGGCATCCCTTGGACCAACACAGTTCTGGAAGCTTATCTGCCACGGGAGCTCAGTCAGGGCACTGCCCCCAGCCAAGCTCTGTGTGTCCAACAAGGACAGAACGCTACTCATCGCAGTGGGACGCTCACAGGGGAAACAGATCTCCTTGCACCGGCTGAGCGCCTGATAAGAAACACCGCCTGCTCAGGAAAGTTCGCAAGATCGGAAATAAGACACACGGTGTTCCAGCTGTTCTCACGTATTGTTCCATCACGAACGTCTTTGTGAGAGTAGAATCACTTGAGGAATGCGTGGGCAGCATCACCGTGACGCTCCCAGGGTTTTCTCTTCTTTAACATAGCCGTTTGCAAGTGGCTCTCCCCGTCACCCTCAGTTTGGCATCCTGAAGCGCCAGCATCACGCCTTTCACACCATGCTGCAAAGTGGCTGCTCTGTGTTCTAAACACACGTCTACTCAACCTTCACATCGCAATCTAAGCCAGGCATTCAAGGGCGGTGGGAATGTGTGTGGACCCACGTAGGCATGGGCAGACGCATGCATGTATTTTTGATACTCCATTTCTCTCTAATATTTTTAGAGAAACTTGATATCTCAGTCACAGGGCTTGAAGGGATGGTCATGAGTAGTACAATAATAACATGTTTTCAGGCTTTTCTAGAAGTCTGCTTCTGTCCTGTTTTTAACCAAATGCAGTTTCAGATATCAAAAAATGCAGAAAATAGGAAGAGAACAGGATTGCGAAACGCATTGCCCACTTCTTGTGCGAAATGTATAAATTCTTGGATTGGATTAAGTATCCAGGGCTGCTTGGTTGTCTTTACAGAGTGGAGTTCCCCAGCTGCTCATTAACTGCCCAGGAAACTGTCTGAAGATTGCATGTCATTGCCAGATTCATAAAACCCATATTAAGAAAAATGAAGTCAATAATGAAGTTGATCCTTTCCATGCACCGCATTACAGCCACTGTCACCGGCTCTTAAAATGAGCAGCTAAACACCAAAACGAGCCCTGCAATAAAAATTACTTGGCCAGAAAGCCCTATGCATGTGACAGGCAGGGATTTGCTGAGTGTGAATCAGGTTTTCTGGGGCCTTTTGGGTTCATCAGTTTGCACTTCTGGTCCTCATCCTGCCCGGAGCTTCAGGGAGAGGAATGGCCCAGCACACAGGGTGGCAGGTTTATGAGTGTGTGTTTACATACGTGTGTGCGTGCATGTGTGCAATGTGTGTGTGCCTGGATGTCTATGCATGTGTGTGATATGCTTGTGTGCCTGAATGTTTGTGTGTGTGCACGGCATGTATGTGTGTGTTTATATGTGTTCACACATATGTCTGTGTGCATGTGTGTGTGCACGATATGCTTGTGTACCTGAATGTGTATATGTGTTATATGCATGCGTGTGTGCATGTGTGTGTATGTCTGTATGTTTATGTATGTGTGCACACATATGTGTGCATGTGTGATATGCTTGTGTGCCTGAATGTTTGTGTGTGTGCACGGCATGCATGTGTGTGTTTATATGTGTTCACACATATGTCTGTGTGCATGTGTGTGTGCACGATATGCTTGTGTACCTGAATGTGTATATGTGTTATATGCATGCGTGTGTGCATGTGTGTGTATGTCTGTATGTTTATGTATGTGTGCACACATATGTGTGCATGTGTGATATGCTTGTGTGCCTGAATGTTTGTGTGTGTGCACGGCATGCATGTGTGTGTTTATATGTGTTCACACATATGTCTGTGTGCATGTGTGTGTGCACGATATGCTTGTGTACCTGAATGTGTATATGTGTTATATGCATGCGTGTGTGCATGTGTGTGTATGTCTGTATGTTTATGTATGTGTGCACACATATGTGTGCATGTGTGATATGCTTGTGTGCCTGAATGTTTGTGTGTGTGCACGGCATGCATGTGTGTGTTTATATGTGTTCACACATATGTCTGTGTGCATGTGTGTGTGCACGATATGCTTGTGTACCTGAATGTGTATATGTGTTATATGCATGCGTGTGTGCATGTGTGTGTATGTCTGTATGTTTATGTATGTGTGCACACATATGTGTGCATGTGTGATATGCTTGTGTGCCTGAATGTTTGTGTGTGTGCACGGCATGCATGTGTGTGTTTATATGTGTTCACACATATGTCTGTGTGCATGTGTGTGTGCACGATATGCTTGTGTACCTGAGTGTGTATATGTGTGTTATATGCATGCGTGTGTGCATGTGTGTGTGTCTGTATGTTTATGTATGTGTGTTTATGTATGTGTGTGCACACATATGTGTGCGTGTGTGATATGCTTGTGTGTGCCTGACTGTGTATGTGTGTGATGTGTGTGCCTGTATGTTTATGTATGTGTGTGCACACATATGTGTGCACGTGTGATATGCTTGTGTGTGCCTGACTGTGTATGTGTGTGATGTGTGTGCCTGTATGTTTATGTATGTGTGTGCACACATATGTGTGCACGTGTGATATGCTTGTGTGTGCCTGACTGTGTATGTGTGTGATGTGTGTGCCTGTATGTTTATGTATGTGTGTGCACACATATGTGTGCACGTGTGATATGCTTGTGTGTGCCTGACTGTGTATGTGTGTGATGTGTGTGCCTGTATGTTTATGTATGTGTGTGCACACATATGTGTGCACGTGTGATATGCTTGTGTGTGCCTGACTGTGTATGTGTGTGATGTGTGTGCCTGTATGTTTATGTGTGTGTGTGCACACATATGTGTGCGTGTGTGATATGCTTGTGTGTGCCTGACTGTGTATGTGTGTGATGTGTGTGCCTGTATGTTTATGTATGTGTGCACACATATGTGTGCACGTGTGATATGCTTGTATGCTTGAATGTTTAGTTGTGTGTGTGTGTGCTGTGTGCTGAGTGGTGGGTGTTTATTAACTGGGATGGAAGTACCCCCACATCTGAACCCTGGACGTGGCTATACCGGGGTGGGATGCCAACCGCAAGGCTAAGGGGCTCTGTCCCCCTTTCTTGGCATTTTCACCTGAGCACTGGTGAGAGGCCTTAGGGTCTCTGGAAGCCGGGTGCTCCTGTCCCCACTGCAATGACTTCAAGCTCCCGTGACCACCTGGAAGACGCCCCTGGCCGGTCCCAGTCTCAGTTTCCCAGCCTATGACCGGGCCCCCTTTCCAGGCTGTAAGGACGACTGTGAGAGGAGGCAGGCTGTCTCTGGAGCATCAGCTGGCACGCAGCAGCCCGGAGCTGTCTGCTCCTGATGACAGCAGAGGAGACACTGGCAGGGCTGGACCCTCCTCACCTCCTTCACACCAGTGCCCCGCTCTGCCCAGGCTCCTCAGAGGTCCGCACTGCCCAGGCCAGGACCCCACACCAGTTCTCCACACAGAGGGTCCTTCCTGCCACACACACAGCGGGGCTTGTCTCAGGGTTCGTCCTTGTCTATGTTGATGCCTCCCTGAGTGAAACGGGGAGTTCAGGCCTGAAATGGCAAACAAGCTTTGTCCGCCAGGACCTTCCTGGATCCCGTGAACCAGAAAGCGGCTACATCTTCCTGACTCTGGGCTGTGCCCATCTAGCCTCTGTCCTCTCCGTCATCCCCATGCTGCCCAGAGCTCCTCCTGCTTTAGGCCACCTCACCAAGCTGTATCCGACGGACCCTGGCTCATCCTCATGTGGTTTGTTGTGTCCCGCAGACCAAGCAGTTCTCCAAGGATCTACTTGAATTTCCATGATCTGATCAAAATCCCTTTGTCAACCTGGTCGCCCAGGTTCCCAAGCCCTACCAACTCTGCTTCTGCGTGCATGTTATTTTAAGTATTTCTATGATCGCATTCTGCTTGAAAAACAAAATGGTCTTCATGCGTTTATGAGAGTCGTACCAACAGGGCCTGCTTGGAACAACAGCACCTTGACTCACGCCGCCCAGGAGCCAACTGGCTGATCATTGTAACATCCATCAGGAGAGCCTCAAAACATCACGGACGTCACTGTGAGAAGCAGAGGCCAGCCTCATCATTCACAGCCCAGCCAGGGCGCGACCCTCCGGCAGAGGCCCGAGACGGATGATAAGCAGTCTAACCATTTCCTAGGACCACAAGGCAGGAGATGTGCATAGAGGCATTTCAATATTTCCACAGACTCACAAAGAATGAAACACTTCCCTTTCATATTTAATAAAGATCTCCTCCGTCAGCTGCAGCCAGTGATAAGCGTAATATCCTTAAATGGCTCATCCTGGATCACAGCTCAAGTGCTTCTGCCGGTCAGAGCAGGGAAGCTGGTAGGAGCTGCTGTGTGCATTTCATAAACCCAAGGGAAAAAAAAATTTTTTTTGATTTGGCTTTTTACTCTATCTTAAATGCTTTATTTTTCAGGGGCGAGATAAGGCCTGGTTCTTCCCATAAAACCAGAGCTTAGCCGTTTCCACGTCTCCCTCCATCCTGGAGAGGGGCCGTCTCTGCACAGATGGCTCAGATTAAATTGTATCTCGCAGTCCTTACAGCGAAGCACTAGATGAACTGCCAGAAGGGCCGTAGGCAAGAACTAAATTGCTTTGGTTTCAGTACACAGTGAATTTGGCTCAGACAAGCTGAATCAGTACATTGAATGCGAATCCCTCGCAGATTTGAAAGCAGCCTTTAGCACAATTATTGACTGTGAGTGATGATTGTGTCTAATTGAAGGAGACTTCTGCTACCTGTGGCTCGGCTGGAGTCCGCCCGAGCCGCGGCCTCTTAATTCACTGTTCCAGCTTGAGAGCGGCCGCAGAAGCTAAATCCTGACGTGTGTACACACGGTCGATAAACTTTAATAAACTTTACAGGGTCCGTAACGAGGCTGAGTGTATAATTCAATTTTTTAATTCGGGGAAGGAAAATGGCTAACAAGTCTGCCAGGCTGCAACAATGCATCACTTCACGGCACGCAGGGCGCGTCCAGGAAAAGAGAGCCCGTGCTCCCAGCTCCTCGGGGACCACGCTCCTCACCCCGAGGGCACCTGGGCCTCAGGCCAGCCTCTGGGCTCACACCCGCTTACTTCAAATTTGTGAGGAAAACAGAACAGGGGGACAATCCCGTGTCTTTGTCAGGGAGGTGCTGCCCCACACCCCCAGGAGGACAGGGAGGACCGCTTCCCACATCCCACCCGCCTGCCTGGAGCGGCAGGTCCTGCCTACGACCCCAGCCCAGCCCGTCACTCGGAGGCTCCAGGGACGGCCAGTCCTTCCCCAGAGTTATTTTTCTCAGAGAGCAGAAGGCAGTTTTCTCATGGGTCTTGTAGTCAGAATCTTATTTTTTGTGCTTTTTGAAAAAGACACACATGATAGCAAATCCTGTCACTACTAGGCTGTGAGGCTCTCTTTCCCCAAGTTTATATACGCGTGTGTGGGGGTGTTCTCAAACTTGTACATATACACGTGTGTGTGCGTGCTCTCAGGCTTATTATATGTATACGCGTGTGTGTCTGTGCGTGTGTGTGTGTGTGCATGTTCTCAAACTTATATGTGTATATGTGTCTGTGTGTCCCCAAGGATATATGTATATGTGTCGTATATGTTATATCCTCAAGTTTATTTATATGTGTGTGTGTGTGTGCCCAAGCTTATATATATTTGTGTGTGTGTCCCCAAGCGTATATATACGTATGTGTGTCTGTGCGTCCCCAAGCGTGTGTATATATATGTCTGTAGCTGTGTGTGTGTGCCCAAGCTTATATATATATATGTGTGTGTACATGTGTGTGTGTGTGTGTGTGTGTGGTTTCAGCCCACTGGCACTTTTCTGGTTGGAGTAAATTCATTCCAAATGAGCACTTAGGCCACTTGACATTATTTTAAAGAGCATTTATGGCAGGATTTGTAAATAAATTCCTTTCCAGCGTTGCAGACGCAGAGCTCGGCTGCACTTCCCGTAAAATCACCCTCAAGTGTTGCACAAGCCTCGTCACCGGGCCTATTGGCCATTAATTTTCCTCATGAGGAATGGGCCAACGTCCTCAAGGGCTTGAGTTATGATTTCCGGTAAACTGGAGCATTTGTTAGAGAGTAAAAATACAGCCCTCAGAAGGACTGCGTAGACTCTGGGTGGCGGGCACCTAGGGGCGTGGGGAGCTGGTTCTTGGCGCCGGCGGTGAGGGTGCACCCCGCCCCTGAGCCCAGGGTGGACCTGCTGGCTCACACGTGGCCCCTGAGGCTCCATGGCCTGCACCACGTGAGAACCAGGCCCCCGTTCGTGTCCGCATGTCTGCTCGTGGGGCCGGTGAGCACTCAGGAAGAGGCCCTCCTGTTCGCTGGCCAACGGCTGTTGGAGCTTTTGCTCCGTGTCCACGCTGAGATCAGAATACTCACTCGCTCATTCTGCAGCGACGGAAACTTCTCTCGGCCCCGTCCTCAGTTTGGGAAATTACCATCAGCGCGTCAGGAGCCCCCCGGGGGGCCTCGAGGAGCTCTGTGCTGGGGGACGCATGCAGCCAGAGGTCTCCAGACCCAGAGCTCGCCTGCGACCTGGGGCAGGTCCCTTCCGAAGCACTTCCCCCTTGCACCGGGAAGACGGCGCTGGTGCTGGAAGGGTGCTCCTTCCGGCTGGCGTGAACTTCAGCTCACCAGCGCCACCACTTTCTTTCCGTCCGTGCTGGGCGACCAGCGCTTCCCGAGCCCATGGCATGGGGGGTGCTGATGGGGAGATGCGCTCTACGAAGCGGGGACTCTGCTGGAAGGCGGCGCAAGGCCCAGCACGGGGGCTCTAGGTGTTGACACGACGTGCCTTCAAATGACTGGGCGCTCAGAACAATGACAGCTCCCTGAAGGAGACGGACTGCCGGACTTCAGAGGGTGGGGCGTGGCCTCCAGCTGGGGCACCAAGAGGCCTTCGAGGCAAAAAAGAAAATGGAGTGATTAAGGGTGGATGCCCTGGGCTTCCCTTTACTCCCTCACCTCTCCCAGCAGGGAGAGGATTTGGTGAAGCTCTAATTTGGGCAAAATCAAGATTGACTGAAGCAAGCAAGAAGGTCTTCCAGGACATCTCTAGACAACACTGATTCAAGAAAAGAGAGTCTGGATTTCCCTAAGAGACTCACTCTCATGAAGCACCAGCGCCCGTGCGTGGTGTGCTTTTATCTAGGGGACGTACGCTGATTGGTGAGACACTGAGTTTTTCAAAGGGGCTACTGTATGCTCCTACAGTTCTCTCAGAAAGTGAATGTAAAGGTTCTACATATATGGCAGAATTAGAGGGCTCCTTGCACACCGAGCTTGTGGGGCCTGGATCTGAACACGGTGCTGGAGAGATGGGGTGAGCCTGTGAACTGAGAGGTTAGGCCTTGCTCCCAGACCCTCCAGAGGTGTGTGCCTGGCTCCTGCGGCCTCTATTCCTGGCCCCTGTGGCCCAGAGTGACCAGCAGGGAAGAGGGGCCTTGGCCCAGCCTATCCTGCAGAGGACGGGCAAGTCCCCTCTGAGCGGCCACCTCCCTGCCACCTGCTCTGAGACGGACAGATGTGGTGAGCACCCCCTCCAGCCTCCTGGGACCTCAGAGTGGCCTCTGGATACTAGGGTGTGGCCCAAGCATGTCACCCCTTTTCTCTGCACCTGTTTCCTCACTTGTAAAGTGGAGCCCTGCCCCATGGGATCACCAAGGAGTCGTGGAATCACCTGGTCTACACAAGCATATTCGGCATGGAGTGAGTTCTCCAAGCCTCTTCCCCAGCATGGTCATTAATGTAATCATCTGTTCGTTTACTACGGCTCCTGTGACAAGTGACACTGGCCCATGGCTTAGAATAGCACACATTTGTTACCGTGCAGTTCAGAGATCAGAATTCCCAAATCACTTTCAGTGAGGAAAGTCAACGTATTGGCAGGGCTGGCTCCTTCTGGAGGCTCTGAGGGCAGAATTCATCCTCAGCTCTGCCTAGGTTCTAGGGGCACCCACATCCCTTAACCTGCAGGCCCTCCTCCATCCCCAAAGCCAGCACCCGGTCTCTTCTTTGTGCCCCCTGCTCCCGCCTTCCCATCTGCTCTCTCTCTGACCCTCCACCTCCCTCTTCTGGGAGCCCTAAGATGACAGCAAACCCACCCAGACGATCTATAATAACCTCCCACCTCAAGGTCCGTAGCTTACCTCACGGAAGGCTGCATACCCACAGGCTCTGGGAGTTAGGGCCTGGATCTCGGGAGGCCTGTTCACCAGCTCACCACGACCGCTACACCTCCTGCCTGCCACCATGTTCCACCTAGTGGACCTGACTCCCCCTTGACCCCACCTGGCCATTTTTATCTCCCTGCCCAGGATGACTGGTTCAGGGATGCACATGACCCAGGCTGAGCCAAACATTCTTCTTGGAATCACTGCAGAGGATGGAAATACAAGCTGAGAGAAGTCAGGGACAATGCTTTCTAAGAGGTGGGAGGTCTTACCTGAGGATGAAGCCCCACAGAAGACAGAGCTGGGAGACCGTGAGAAGAGACAGGGCCTCTCGGCTCNTGCAGAGGATGGAAATACAAGCTGAGAGAAGTCAGGGACAATGCTTTCTAAGAGGTGGGAGGTCTTACCTGAGGATGAAGCCCCACAGAAGACAGAGCTGGGAGACCGTGAGAAGAGACAGGGCCTCTCGGCTCACAGCTGCAGTTCCTGGACCCGCCGTTCCTGAAGCCCATGTGCCCCAGGAGTTCTTGCTTATGGGCGCTGAGAAACACCCTTGACTGTTTAATCCAGCAGATGTTTCTACTGTTCTTATCAAAAGCAGTGTCGTGCCTGACAGGGCAGAGAGGACACCTCATTGCCTTCTAATCCCGCGAGCTTTTCCCCTTCTGGGGGAGAACCACCCTCAGCCATCCCATGTCAGGGGAGGTCTCACCCTGCACACTGCCTCAGTGGAACTCTTGGCGGTAATTTTCTTTTTCGAGCAAGTAATTTTCTTCCAGTGTGTATTTACAGGGAAACGTTAGATCAGATTCAGCCTTGTCTTCCCGAAATGTGGTGAGCGTGACTGCTGTGGCTGGTTCGTTGCTGTTGTTCTGTCGCTAAGTTGCGTCTGACTCTGTAACCACATGGACTGCCGCACACCAGGCTCCTCTGTCCTCCACTCTCTCGTGGAGTTCGCTTGAATTTATATCCGTTGAGTCGATGATGCCATCCACTCGCCTCGCCCTCTGCTGCCCGCATCTCCTCCTGCCCTCAGGCTGTGTGTCCAGGCAGCATTTGAACAGTCCTAAGGACACAGGCACACAGCCCACTGTGCGTGTGTGTTCCCAGCCAGGGCTGGCCACGGCGCTGAGTGGGTCTCACTCCCGTTGCTCAAGCGGTTTTGTGCTCGGAACTTCTGATGCGCAGCTGCTCTGTAATTCACATCCTTCATGTATTTCAAGAAGTCCTCCTGGAATTGGTTTCTTTGTGTGTTTTTCACGTTGTTTAAGAAAACTGGAATGAAATGTAAATATTCAACAGGGAAAGATAAACAACACAAATTGAATTAGGAATGGTTTTGATGAGAGTGGAGTGGAAAGAAAGCGTAAGCTGAGGAATCTGTCCTTCTTACTCACACAGTCCTGGTTACCACTGCCGCTGACACAATCCTCACTTTTCTAACTTGATGAAATCCACATCAATAAACAATGCAGGGTCCTTTTTCTGGGTCATCACTGGTATCATCCTGCCAGAGATAAAACCCACCAGTAGAGGGTGGTGGGGCAGGACCCCGACGGTTTTGGTTCTCTGGAGCACTGTCTTTACCACCTTGGGCTTCTGGAGCACATATCCTAGAGACTCAGCAGTGCAAACAGCAGACAGGCACTTATCAGAGTCTGAAGGCTGGGAAGTCCAAGGTCAAGGGTCCCGGCGAGGCCCTTCCTCCTGGTTTATAGACACAACCTCTAGCTGTGCCCTCACATGATGCGGAGAGCTCCAGTCTCTCGTGCTCTTTCTCTGATGGACACTGAATCCACCCATAAGGGCTCCACCCTCATGACCTCATCACCCCGAAGACCCACTCCTGATGCCACCACATCAGAATTCTGGGGTGGGGCGGTGGGGGGTGCACAGGCTGTCAGAAGATGGTGACTGCAGCCATGAAATTAAAAGATGCTTACTCCTTGGAAGGAAAGTTATGACCAACCTAGAGAGCATATTCGAAAGCAGAGACATTACTTTGCCAACTAAGGTCCGTCTAGTCAAGGCTATGGTTTTTTCTGTGGTCATGTATGGATGTGAGGGTTGCACTGTGAAGAAGGCTGAGTGTCGAAGAATTGATGCTTTTGAACTGTGGTGTTGAAGAAGACTCTTGAGAGTCCCTTGGACTGCGAGGAGATGCAACCAGTCCATTCTGAAGGAGATCAGCCCTGGGATTTCTTTGGAGGGAATGATGCTAAAGCTGAAACTCCAGTACTTTGGCCACCTCATGCGAAGAGTTGACTCAAGAAAAGACTTTGATGCTGGGAGGGATTGGGGGCCGGAGGAGAAGGGGATGACCGAGGATGAGATGGCTGGATGGCATCACTGACTTGACGGATGTGAGTCTGAGTGAACTCCAGAGGTTGGTGATGGACAGGGAGGCCTGGCGTGCTGCGATTCATGGGGTCACAGAGAGTTGGACACGACTGAGTGACTGAACTGAACTGAACTGAACTGAACTTTGCAAGGGGGGCATTTCTTAAAATTCCATCTTCTATGATCTTAGTAGGGTAGAGGGTTAAGCCAAGCCAGGTAAAATAAAGCAGGCCCCACTCTGCTTCTTGTTATACAGAATTTCAAAATATTTTCTAAAGAATTGGGTTGGAATTTCTCCACCCTTGGAAAAATAGAAGACACAGTCACCTTGAATGAAGCTTGAATGAGATATTAGGGGTGATTTGGGTTGAGTCTTTAAAGAATGGAGAGTGGCTTTGAGGTTGGTATCTGGATTTCTACTGACTTGTCGAGGGTGAAGGTGGCTACTGAGGTCATGAACGTGGGCTCTGGGTGGCAGTGAGGAGGGGCCAGACACGTTCACAGGGTGGGGGACACATTGCTGCCATCTTGGTTCTTAAATGAGCATCTGAGGCCAGCAGCTCCATCAACAACGTCGTCGGAGCCGCTGCCTCCTGGGCTCAGCAGGACGGCCGGCACCTGCCCCAGGCGCCCTGCTTCCGAGAAGAGATCCTGGAGCCGCCACGCTCAGAGCAGTCGGGCTCACCCACGGGCCCCAGAAAGAGGCTCAGCGGGTTCTGGGTCCTCCAAGGGTGAGGCAGCCGGGCGGCCCCGGGCGGACACTCGGGCTGGAGGCCCTGCTCAGGGCCACGCACCTCCGTGTCCCTTTCTCATCTCGGAATCGTTTCATTTAAAAGTTCGCTGTATTTTTAAAAATATTTTATTTTTTATTTGCACGTGGGTCTTCGTTGCTGCTCAGCGTGCTCCAGCCGCAGTATGCAGGCTTCTGAATGCAGCGGCTTCTCTTGCTGCAGCGACCAGGCTCTGCGGTACGCGGGCCTCGGCAGCTGCGGGCCCTGGGTGCTAGATCACAGGCTCAGCAGCCGCAGTGCCTGGGCAGACGGGGATGGAAGCCACGACTCCTGGGCTGGCAGGTGGTGTTTTACCACTGAGCCACCTGGGAAGCCCCAGCGTCACCTTAGTGCTTCCCGATGACTTTTCACAAGCGTCACTGGCCAAGCGTTTTCCACGGAGCGTCTCTAAGTGTGCACCATAACGTGTTCTGATGTTTGTAAAGTCATGTACAGCGCCTGGAAGCTGGGCGAGGCGGTCAGATTGGAGTCAGTTAATTTTGCTGCAAGATTATGAGTCCGTAGACATTAAAGCTTCTTTCTAAGGGAATCATCTGTTCGTATAAGCAGAGCCTCCATCTTCAACCAGCCACAGAAATCCAGGACATGCTGGGCATCCTAGTTTTGGGAGCCCTGAGTGGCCCCCATGAGTGGGGTGAGCAGGGATCAGGGCCTTCCCCCTCTGCGGGTGCTGGGTGAGTCTGCGTCTGCTAGGACATGGCTGTGCTCAGCTCCAGCGGTGACCCTGTAAACAGACCAGGGAGGCGGCTTTTAAAATGAGTGAAGGCGCAGAGAGACCACGTCAAAAGTGTATTGCCTCCACTTGTTCCGGAAACCAAACTGGCATGCTCGCAGAGACTCTCAGTTACTAGTGTTTCCCCTCCCTCATGGCTTCAGATGGTGACAGCATCCATTTGGTTAACACTTGTTGAGAAAGAGAGTTCTGAAGCGTCCACAGTCTGCGCGTGCTATTCTGCTGAGCTTTGAAAGACATCCAGCAGTTCAAGACTGGTGTGGTATGCACACACACACACACACACTCTCACAGTGATCACTGTAGTTTCACAGGATATAGGATGTGTCTTTTATATGCAAACTGCCTCACACAACGCAGACACAGCATTGCAGCGACCTGTAACGCGATGGATAAATTCTATATGACATACCGAGGGGACACATCTGTCGTCGGCACACACTGTTGTTGCTGTTCAGTCACTCAGTCAAGTTCGAACTTTTGAGACCCCAGGAACTGTAGCCCAGCAGGCTCCTCTGTCCACGGCATTCTCCAGGCACAGACACTGGAGCGCATTGCCTCTCCAGGGGATCTTCCCGACCCAGGGATCGAAGCTGAGTCTTCTGCATTGGCAGGCGGATTCTTTAATGCTGAGCAACTTGGGAAGCCTCCATAATATCGTTGCTTAGTCGCTAAGTCAAGTCTGCATAAATATATATATAAAGACTATCAATATATTCCACACACGAAGCACATGTACACACAGGCTCACATGGTCATTATCTCATAATATGTAGATACATGTTCACCGTATAAAAATATGTCTCATTCTATAGAGAGAACACGTATCTATTTACACACACATTCTATATTCAGTCATGTCCGACTCTTTGTGACCCTGAGGGCCTGTAGCCCACCTGGCTCCTCTGTCCATGGAATTTTTCAGGCAAGAGTGTTGGACTGGGGTGCCATTTCCTCCCCAGGAGATCTCCCCCCAGGGATCTAATGCACGCTTCTTGCATCTCCTGCACTGGCCGGGGGATTCTCTACCCCTAGTGCTCCTGGGGGCCCTTATATGAATAATGGGTATAATTCTATATACAAAGACCATACATGCATATATACCTACACACATCTACATATTCCATACACAGACCACACACATGCTCGTGGTGATCACTGTGGCATTCTATACCGTTTAGGACGTAGGTTTTTACATGCAAACCACAGTCTCATGTACTGGCCAGTGCAGTATTCTACAATATATAATGTATGTTGCGTGCTGTATTATATAACATAAGAAGAGATCATATGTTTTCTGTTTACATGTATATGTATGGACTCTCTCTCTCTATATGCATATTCTGTACTCAAGACACACACACTCACACACACACTCACACACTCACACTCACACTCGTGCTCCATCCGTTGCAATAAGCTTTCCACCGTTTGGATAATGTGTGTGTTTGTATTTTCCTAACCTTTTGAAGGGTGACCCCCTAAGCCTCCTCTGTGTAAATAATGCATTGGAGTAAAATATGGACTGTCAAACTCAAGCAACAATTAATTATATAGCACATAAATCCTTCCTTCCAAATGACTAATACACAGTCCTTTGTGTATAAATGTTTCTCTGAATTTTGTTTGAACTACCAGCCTCATAACATCAGATGGTGCAGTCAGGATAATTTTCATTAGAAAAATAATTATAGGCTAAATATGGTTAATAAAACATTAACTATAAATTTGAATATTTTAAAAGCATGTCCTTCTAGAAGCAGCTTCTAATGAATTTTGATGAAAATACCAAGATTACTTAAGGAAAAATAAATAGACGTGATTATTACACACAATTGTGAGATGGATGAATTACAAAAAAACAATTTTAACTTGGAAATAATTATTGTGGGCAATCTGCTTCATAAACTTGATAATGATAAGAAGGAAAGAGAAAAAAATGATAATTCTTCACAGATGACAGAACATTGGGTCTAATTTCGATCCTTTCTAGAGTCATGAATCTGTTGTTATTAATCATAAATCCTTCAAGCTTAAATTTTAAAATAATACCAAAATATAAACTTCCACTGAAAGATTTCCCGTTGATTTAAAGTCCAACAATGAGGCTTCTGGTCACCCCTGGGTTAGGCTGTTTCCATCTGGGTGTTACCTGGAGAGATGCCCACGAAGCTGGCCCGCTCCGGCAGAGTTCGGAGAGAGCTGGAGTGCGGCCGCGTCCCGCGCAGGAGCCTCGCCCGCGGGCCGCAGCTGCATCTCCTCACAGCACAGGGAGCAAGCCGAGGCTCACGGAGGCTCAGGACGTTGGCCAGATGTCTCAGCTCTGACGACGCCCACCGCCCCACACCGCCGACCCCCGTGCAGGCTGAGGTCTGGCTTCCTGCTGTAGCTCTGGTCTCCGAGCCCACAGTCACTGGCCCTCCTCAGCCCCTCCTGGCCCACCCCACCAGGACTCCCATCCCTGCCCTTTGCTTTCCCTGCGGCCACAGTGGCACCCTCCTCCCAACAATTCCAGGGGGTGCGCAGGACCTTAAGGTCACAGTCCTGTGCCCAGACCACCTGGCATCTTGCACTGAAGCCCCCTCCTGGCACTGCCCGCCATCACATCAGCCCGCATGGCCTGAGGTGCCCCCTGCCCAGCACTGGCGCCCCAGCTTGATGATTTGAGCCCAAATGAATGAGAAACACATGGATTACATTTCCCCGAAATCACATGTGATTTGACAAATGAGTAGAAATCTCTGGCAAAACACATTTAGGCATTTGTTTTCCTTGCCTCCAAGTATGAGAAATGAGTGTGAGAAGCCACAAAGACCTGGACATGGGACTCCTGACTCATCCGCGCCATGGGGCTGAGGGGTCCGGGTCTGTGCTGAGCTGGACCAGCCAGAAGGGGGGCCCTGCCCTCTGCCCTGGGGGGGTGGGAGTTTGGGAAGAAGAGGACTCAAGTCTCTCCTGTCTCCTCCTCTGGCTGGGAAAGCTCCTCCCTGAATGGACCAGGCTCCAGGACAAAAGCATCAGACCTGCAGAGATGCTCACTAAAACAGAGATAAGAGTGTCTTTAAGGAAGGGCGGATGTCCTCAGAGGCTCTCACCTCCTGAGGAGGACTGGCTTCATGACCCTTTAACTCGCCACCTTAGCAAATGACATCTCACTCAAGTCAACGGAAGTGTGATTTTAAGGTGGGGTAAGCTTTGGGCTTCTTGTGGGGCTCGGCTGGGAGAGAATCTGCCTGCCATGCAGGAGACCTGGGCTCAGTCCCTGGGTTGGGAAGACCCCCTGGAGGAGGGAAAGGCTGCGCACCCCAGTGTTCTGGCCTGGAGAAGTCCACTGACTCTACAGTCCATGGGGTTGCAAAGAGTCGGACGCTACTGAGTGACTCTCATTTCTCCAGCTTTGTCCACTTGTTCCCCACCGTCGGGCTGGAAGGGCGTGTGTGAAGTTGGGCGGGTCGGGGCCCCTCCCCACTCCTCCTCCCCTGCTCCCTGAGGCGGCAGGGGCCTGAGAGAGGCAGTCCAGGCCCTGGCCCGGCCCGGCCCAGCCCCTGGCTCGACCCCGAGGCCCTGAGCCCTCCCCCTCAGCAGCCAGGGCCAGAGGGACTCGGTCCCCTTCCCCAGAGGGAACTGGAGTTACGTGGATTCAAGACCCCAGGAGCCAGGCGGTGCTGGGGAGGGGCTGCTGGGGAGCTCTCTGTGTCTCGGGGTGGGGGCTTCATCCGCCCCCTCCCAGGACAGAGCGATGCTCCCCCAGGTGAGAGGAGCCTGCAGGTGAGGGCGCCTTCATGGCTCCATCCACCCACGTCGGGGCAGGTGTGGGCCCCGCTGCCTCTGCACCTGCCTGCCCAGCCCTCTCTGCCCCCTCCGGGCATAGGGCGAACCAGCCTTGGGCGGGCTGCTGTCCACACGCCCCCATGTCCTCTTTGATCGTCCCCACCCTTGGCGGGTTTCCATGTGATGCAGAATCCACCAGCCGATGCAAGAGACTTCGGAGACACAGGTCTGATCCCTGGGCTAGTAGGAAGATCCCCTGGAAGAAAAAAGGGCTGTCCACACCTGTATTCTTGCCCGGAGAATCCTAGGACAGAGGAGCCTGGCGGGCTCCAGTCTCTTAGTCACAAAGAGTCGGATACAACTGAGCACGCACCCTCGGCAAGCTGCTGCTTTCCCCTGAGGATGGCTCCTCCTCACCTCTCTTCTCTCCCAGGATCGTGATGGCCCAGGAGGCCCATTTCTCGGCCTGGCCTCCAGGGAACATGCCCAGCCACAACCGACCGCAGAGGCAGAGCCGCCTCCTACCCCCTGGCCCTGGCCTTTTCAACCGGAAGCCTTCTGCCCCAGCACCCAGGCGTCTCGGGTCAGTGTCTGCCCAGACCCCCAGGCAGGGCTGGGCCCTTCTCCTTTGCTCTGGCTGCTCCAAGTGGATTTGGGCTGGTGCCACTGGGGGTGCGCCCACCGAATGCTGCAGCTCCTAGAACTTGACCTGGGGGCAGCAGGTGCCCACAGACGCCTGCTGCACCGAGTAAAGAGAGATGCACATGGCAGCTCTCGGGGAAAGCTCCCCAATGAGGGGGAGCCCCCTCGCTTCCTCAGCGCTCCACCTCGCCATCTATGAGGGTCCTAGTGAAGCCACCTCCAAGCACACCCAGGGAAGAGTCTGGGGGCATGCTGTGGGGCTGAGCAGGGCGGAGGGAGGCGGTGGTGGGCTGGAGCTCTTAGCAAACGTGGTCTGGAAAAACAAGAGCCAGGAGGAGGGACCAGCAAGCCCTGGAGGGCAGGTGAAGCTGCAGGTGAGCCTGTTGTCAGGATTGCGTTCCAGGCCAGCTAAGACTGCTCGATTCCCGAACAGAAAGTCCCGGGGGATTCCCCGCATTCCAGCACAACGCCGAGGGCACGAGGATTCAGGGTGGTTATGCGGCAATTACCGCGAGGCACAACAGTGATTATCAAGACGTAGCACCTGCAGGCCACCGGAGAGGAAGCCTGGGAGTCACCCCTGCCTCCCTTTCCTTCCGAGGTCCTGGGCCTCCAGGATGGGCAGCCAGGCCCCTGGCCGCCTCGCAGGTGCCCCCAGCCCCTCCTGTGACTGCAGCGGAGGAGACGCTGGCCATGGAGGAGACGCTGGCCACGGAGGACACAACCAGGGCACGAGGTGTTGCCTTGCTCCTCTTGGCTTTCCTTCTGCCTTTGAAGTCTATGCATGTGTGTGCGTGTGTGTGTGTGTGTTGTGAGAAAAAGCAAATGCGCAGAACACTGAGAGAGCTGCCAGGATGTCCCGAATGCAGTTGCCAGAAATTCTGGTGAGTTCACTACCAGTGACTCAGAAACACATGGCTTACGTTATTATAGAAATTCTTGTTTGGAACTTAATGAAAGCTGTCTTTGGCAAACGAATGCTCAGTGTCATCAGAGACTTGACAAGAGACTTGACAAGGACTGGGGAAGGTCCAAGCGCACAAGGGCCCCAAGGCTGGACCGCAGTGGAGTCGGGAGGCCCTGACCTTGGCCCCCAGGGGGCCCTCCTCTGTGGCTCCTCCCCTCTAGTGGCGCCCCGTCGTGATGTCTTCATGGGATCACCCAGTCTGTGAGGTCCTGCTGGACTCTCATTCCCAAGGCCCACCACGCAGCCTGCTCAATCACTCAGGGTCCTCTGGCAGGGGACTGGGGTGCCAAAGGGCACCTGCAGTCTCCTCGACTTCTTTCGGAAGTCGGGACAAAAACGGGCCAGGTGTCCACAGTTGAAATCCCATGGACAGAAGAGCCTGGTGGGCTACAGTCCTTGGGGTGTCAGAGAGTCAGATTCGACAGGCACCCAAGAAGTGCCAGGGCACCCAGCTTCCTTTACACTCTGCTTATTTCCCATGAGATGAGAGTCCTCCTACTGGGCAGCCTCTGTGCCCAGCTCAGCATCTCGATCTTCATGAGAGCATCATCGCTTGCTTCACGGAAGATGCTTGGTAAGCATGTGCAGGGTGGCCCCCCTGCACAGGCAGGAAGGCGACGTCCTGGGGGTGGAAGATGCTCGGTAAGCGTGTGCAGGGTGGCCCCCTGCACAGGCAGGAAGGCGACGTCCTGGGGGTGGAAGATGCTCGGTAAGTGTGTGCAGGGTGGCCCCCTGCACAGGCAGGAAGGCGACGTCCTGGGGGTCACAAGTGGCCCTTCTTTTCCCTGCGTCTCGCTCCTCGTGCGTTCTGTGCTGTGTTTCAATGCTCTGTGGGCTGAAGACGCTCGTGCCGACTAATTCTCAGGAAATCCACGTCAGGAGGCCTTGCTCTGCTTTGTTAAGGCCTCTCCCCACCTGTTCTTGCTCAGCACTCAGAGGGATTTGCGGTTCCACTAGCCATTGTCACCATCCTGCCGGCGCCTCCCTGACTCACAAACAAGGCAACACGGAGCATCGCTGTCGTGAACTCAGCGGCCATGTCCCAGGGGCAGACCTGCCCGACAGCCACAAGGGAAGGTCCAGTGAAGGCTGTGGTGGGCCCAGTGCCATCCTCAGAGATGGACGCTGTGCCCCTGGGCAGATGGGGCTGGAGCGGCGGGCATGTGCGGAGAGGAGAGAGACCCCACTCTGCCTCCATCGGCGCTTCAGCACAGCGACTCTGGACTCACTGAATTTGTCCCCCACAGCGCCTGCCTCTTTTCAAATTTTCTCTTTCTTTCATATTTCTCTTTGTCATTCTAGAAGTAGAAACTGGCCCTACTATCCCCAGGAGCTGCCCATGGTGCTCGAGGAACATTTTACAATAGGAAATCATTTCTGGTTTTCTCAGATTGATGTGTAAGAGGGTGTGGCAGTCTCCCGGGGCTTCTGACACAAATGACCGCAAGCCAGGAGGCTTAAAACAGCAGAAATCTACTCTCTCGCATTCCTGGAGGTCGAGAGTCTGAAATCGATGTGAGGGCAGGGCCATGCTCCTCTTAGGGCCCCATGGGAGGACCTTCTGGACTCTTCAGGCTGCCGGGGGCTGCAGGAGTCCTGGGCGTTCTCTGACTTGGCAAATGCGCGCCTACCTGCGCTCAGTCGCGTCCAACTCCATGCAACCCCGTGAATCATAGCTCACCAGGCTCCCCTGTCCATGGCATTTTCCAGGCAGAATACTGCAGTGTGTTGCCAGTTTCTTCTCTAGGGGGTCTTCCCGACCCAGGGATGGAACCAGTGCGTCCTGTGTCTCCTGCATGGCAGGCGGACCCTTTACCCCTGAGCCACCTGGGAAGCCTTGTGAGTATGTCTCGCCAGTCCCCGCCTGTGTCCTCACAGGGCCTCCTTATTGTAAAGACGCCAGTCATTGAGTTTGCAGTCCGCCTGAACATGGCCGTGACCTAACGCCAGGACATCTGCAAAGACCCCATTTCCAAGCAAGGCCATGCCCTCAGGCGCCAGGGGCCAGGACTGCAGCGTGTCTTCTGGGGAGACCCTGAACAGACGGCCAGTAACAAGTGTTCAGAGTGACACTGACTCTTCACGCTGACAGCTAGATGGATGTGGATACTAGGTTATTAAATAAAATGCATTTCTAGTCTTAAAAAAATACCGAAGCTAAAGCAAATGGAAACTAGCTTTGATTTACACTGTTGATCTTCTTGAATGACAACATGTATTTTCATTTTAACAGGATTTAAATATTTTTTAGGAGAAAAACACCTTAAGAACATAGGTGAATGAGTTTTTAGTTTTAAAATTCACTGTATGTGAATAAATTCAAACTTTCTACTTTTTTGTATCCGACAAAATTTTATTTCCAAAGACCTTAAATCTTTACTGTTAGCAGAACGGAAAATATGTGACCATCTCGATTACAACAATGAGACTAATGATTTTGCTAAAATAAAGGCAAGGAAAAATAATCTTATGAAATAACCATATAATTTATGAATTATGGAAGTTGTTATTTTTTACTAGGATGGCACGCCAGCCCACTTGCAGATCCCCCAGACGTGTATAATGATAATAATTAAAATGTCTTTGCTATCGTGCCAACTTGTAGTTTTGAAATAGTTTAGCTCTAGGGCTAGACTTCAATGCTGCTATTTGGTAGCTGTATTTGTCATGCAGAAGAACAGAACATGTCTATCAATATTCTAGCTTTTGTTTCTGACTGGTAAATAATTAGACGTTTGCTACACGAGCCCCCAGTGAAAACCTTGCCCTGAGCCCTTCAATGCCAGGGACAGGCCTTCCCGGGGGCAGTCAGAGGGGCAGGGACTCTGAATCTCATGTTCCGAGTCTGGGGGTGAAGAGAGAGACTCACCAGGCGGTGGGCAGAATGCCCCCCAACCCTGCTCTGTCTTAACAGGGAATTTGCAGAATTGTCAAAATCAGCCCTGAAGTCCTGCCTGCTGGAATATCCGCGCGGTCTGCATCACCTCGCTTCTGACTTATGTCCCGTTGGTGTCCCCCGGATGAACTCACCTGAACTGCGCCCCAATCCACCTCTCAGGGTGATTCTCATCATGGCAGCGATGGACATCCTTCTCCCTGCGTGCTGTTGGCAACCGAAGTCAAGCACGCCATCTATTGCTGCGTTCTCCACGAACCTGTTCTAGGGACCAGGACTTTGTTCCCAAGGCCCTTTCACATCCGCGAGGCCCTTGCCCCTGACAGCTCTGTGAGCTGCTCAGCTTGGGAAAGGTGGGGTGAGTGGTAGAATCCCCTCTGGGCAGACATGATGGGAGCATCAGAAGTCCTAGAGCCGTGGGGAAGGAAGGCACCCACCCACCTTCTGCTCCCAACTTCTGCCTCCTTGACTCTGCCTCCCAGTGGCCAAAACCAACCAGAAGCCCAGAGTCAGGGAGTCTAGACGCAGCCCCACTGGGTGAGGCTTCCCTCCTCACCCAGAGCCCAACGTGGACCAGAATCCTGTTGTTTGAGATGAGGTCCACCCGCAGCATCCTTGCCTGTGCCTGTCCATGTAACGTGGCAACCCATGCAGCGATGGGGGCTCACGCCTTCCCCTGCAGACGGCATTGACTATTAGACATGTTTTCTTACCTTGGGCTCATGGGTTTTCTCAGCAGCAGCACCTGCCAACCCTGCTCATCTCTTTGGACCCGTTCATGACTCCCCCACCTCTCCTGCCTCCTGCATTCCTTCAGGGGTCTGGGGTGGAGCCCCTGCCTTGTGAGCCGCTCTTTGGAGGCCTCAGCTCTGGGGTCCAGGGAGTGGGACCTCGCTATCCCAAGCATCCTCAGTGCAGTGCAGTTCAGCACTCCATCATGCCCAACTCTTTGCAACCCCATGGACCGCAGCATGCCAGGCCTCCCTGTCCATCACCATCTCCCGGGGTTTACTCAAACTCATGTCCGTCAAGTCCGTGATGCCATCCAACCTTCTCATCCTCTGTCGTCCCCTTCTCCTGCCTAGCATCAAGGTTGTTTCCATGGAGTCAGTTTGTCGCATCAGGTGGTCAAAGTATTGGAGTTTCAGCTTCAGCATCAGTCCTTCCAATGAATATTCAGGACTGATTTCCTTTAGGATGTACTAATTGGATCTCCTTGCAATCCAAGGGACTCTCAAGAGTCTTCTCCAACACCACAGTTCAAAAGCATCAATTCTTCAGTGCTCAGCTTTCTTTACGGTCCAACTCACATCCATACATGACTACTGGAAAAATCATAGCCTTGACTAGATGGACCTTTGCTGGCAAAGTAATGTCTCTGCTTTTTAATATGCTGTCTAGGTTAATCATAGCTTTTCTTCCAAGGAGTAAGTATCTTTTAATTTCATGGCTGCAATCAACATTTGCAGTGATTTTGGAACACCCCCCCCCCAAAAAAAAAGTCAGCCACTGTTTTCCATTGTTTCTCCATCTATTTGCCATGAAGTTATGGGCCCAGATGCCATGATCTTAGTTTTCTTACTTTTCTGAATGCTGAGCTTTAAGCCATCTTTTTCACTCTCCTCTTTCACTTTCATCAAGAGGCTCTTTAATTCTTCTTTGCTTTCTGCCATAAGGGTGGTGTCATCTGCGTATCTGAGGTGATTGATTCTACTCCCAGCGATCTAGACTTCAGTTGGAATCAAGCGTCCTCAGCATCCATTCAGCTCTGACACCTTCCCCACATGTGGCACAGGCTGCCAGGTGACGCTGAGAGAGCTGCCTCCTCGTGGGGACCCAGCCCCTCACCTGGGGCAGGACTGGACGAGCTGCGTCCTGGCCCCTCCTGTTCCTCCAGTGTCAGATCCTCCATCACAGAGATGGGGCTGAAGACCCCTCCTCAGCATTCCCCGTTAACCTTCTGAATACACCAACACCTCCCCGGTGCTGCTTCCAGCCTCACTTAGCGCCCGACAAAGGCCAGGGATCCAGCCGTGGGCCTGTCCTCTCTCTCCCTGCCCCGCCCCTCCCTCTTCGCCCCCTCCCTCTCTCTCACCCTCCCCGCCCNTTTGACTCCTTGAGACACTATGAACTGTAACCCGCCAGGCTATATGTCCGTTCTTTTGTAGACTCTGTGGGGCTTTCCAAGTGGCTCAGTGGTAAAGAATCCACCTGCCAGTGCTGGAGACACAATAGACTTGGGTTCTATCCTTAGGTTGGGAAGATCCTCTGGAGGAGGAAATGGCAACTCACTCCAGTATTCTTGCCTGGAGAATCCCATGGACAGAGGAGCCTGGAGGGCTACAGTCCGTGGGTTGCAGAGAGTCAGACGTGACTGAGTGACTGAACACACACACATTCCCATAATAGGTCGTTACAGAGTATTGATTGGAGTTCCCGGTGCTATCCAGTAACCTACTGCTTATAGTAGATTCTTATTGATTATCCATTTTACATATGTTAATATATAGTAATGTATATATGTTAATCCCAGTCTCCCAATTTATCCCTCCCCTCCCCCCTCTCTCCCCTCCTCCCCTCACCCTCTCTCTTCCTCCCCTTCTTCTCCCATTCTTCCTCTTACTCCTCCTGTCTCTTTCATAAGCACTTACTTTTTTCTTTTCTTTTCTTTCTCTTGAAACAGGAATAAAAGAAGTCTTCCCTTGAAGGAGGGCTTTGGTTTGAGAATGAATGAGGTTTTGAGGGGCCAACACCCCTTTGCCTGCAGCCCCCTTTGCCACGATGGGCACTTGACTCATGTGGACGGGGGCGTGGGCCAGGAGGGCACCAGCCTTTTATCCAGACCTCCCCTTCTTCTCCTGTGACGTAGATAAAGAGGTTTTGCTTATGGCAAAGGAAAATATCCCTGAATCGCCAAAGAGCTGCTTTAGTATTCTTTTGATAGTGACCCAAACGACGGAGTCCCTGGTCTTCCCCATGCCGGTTTTCTTTGGTCTCATCTGTCTCAACTTGAAAGAGTCCAGTCAGAAGGACTCTGGTCAGTCCATCCGCCTCGGACACACGCCAGCCTTGCCTCTGGACCTCAAGATGCTCCAGTTCCATCCTACCTCTGAAGTGGGGTTCTCGATTCTGGCTGTAGGTGGAGGGGCTCCTGAAGCACCAGCCTGGCCAGAGAAGGGAGAACGTGATGATATTGGTTCATCCTAAATGGGTGGCGGTAAAGAAAAGCTATGACAAAACTAGAGAAAGTATCAAAAAGCAGAGATATTACTTTGCAGACATAGGTACATGAAGTCAAATCTGCAGTTTTTCCAGTAGTCATATATGGATGTGAGAGTTCGCAGGAAGAGAAGGAGGCGACAGAGGATGAGACAGTTGGGTGGCATCACTGACTTAACTGACAAAAGTTTGAGCAACCTCCAGGAGATAGCGAAGGACAGGGAGACCTGGTGTACTGCAGTCCAGGGGGTCGCGAAAAGCCAGACACAACTTAGCCACTAAACAGCAACAACAAAAGTTAGTATTCAAGCTGGAAAACTCAGGTCTAAATTATGCTGGCTGAGCACCACCAGGCTTGCCCCAGGGGAACAAACTTTGGTTCTTAGGGAGCAAACGTCTTAATCTTCTTATTCATCAAGCACAGATATACACACCATGCAAAGACAGCTGGGCTGTATGTAGGCATTGCTAGCATGTCATGAATGGGAGCAATTAAGTAAAAGAAAAAAAAAGGCTGAGAAGGCCCTTTAGGTGGATAGCAATGAGAAAAAGTGGGATGCACCAATAATATCTCAGAAAGGTGGCTCGTATATTTGTCTTTTAAATAAAAGTGTGTGAAACCAGACCATCTTAAGGCAGCTGGCCCCACGGGGCTCAGAGTAATCTTGTCACCAAACGCCGCTCTCAGGTGGCTTCTAGACCACACAATCATTTTATTTCATAAATGATCCAACAAGCCTTTGGGTCTGAAATCTTCCAAGCAGAGAGACGTTGGCGCTGAGGGAGCGAATCTGGGGTTAGGAGGGGCCCCAGGATTCCCCAGCCTGCAAGGTTACCCTGAAGAGAAGGGGACAGCCAGGCAGAACCACAGTCTCAGGCTTCGAGCATCACCTCTCACACGCTCCTTTTGCCTGTAGCCCCCCAAGGGGACTCATGCAGTGGGCCCTGCGGCCCACCGCCCCCCCAGACATCTCATCTTCCCGGGAGCCCCTGGGAAGCCTCTTGGGGCTGGTGTTCCTGGAGGCCAGCTAAGACCTTCCGTGACCACTCAGCCCACCTGTTCTGTCTGCACGGGGCCCAGCACTGCTCACATTTGCTGCAGCTCTGCCCAGGAGGCCGCCACCCCAACTCCGGGGAAAGTGATGTCCTGCCCCCTCCCACCCGGGGCTGGCTCTCAGGCTTTACTGTTCTCAGCTTAGCCACAATCGCCTGTATGCTAGCTCTTAGGGTCCCTGGGGGTGGTTTCCTTGTGATCAGTCTGCACCAGCAAGGGGGGCTGCGTTCAGAGCTCTGAGGCCTCCGCATCCTGACCTCAAGTGGACGATGCCCACCACGCTGCCAGTCCTGGCTCCCTGTCTTCATGCCCCGAGGCCCACTCCAGCCGGTGGCACCTGTGCTCAGGCACTTCCTTTGGGCCACGATGTTCCCGCCGCATTTCGTAACTTGCGTATCTTTGCTGATTTTATTTAGCATTTGTTTTGGATTACCCTCTTTGGTAAGAATTGAATGTTTTTCTAGTTATTATCCTTCTATATCATGTCTTTCTCCATTGATTTGAAATATATAACATTTAATTTATGAAATATATATAAGACATAATGAAAATATGTGAAATACATGAAGTATGAGACAAAAGGCATTTCAGACCAGTCGAGAAACACTGATTATATGGAGAATGGACAAGACTATATGGAAGGACACCTATATGCACCAATAGAGAATATAGACATACGCTATGTATGTGCTTAATCACCCAATTACACGAAGGGTGAATATGATCATACAGGACACCTATATATGTACCTATTCTCTCTCTATGAACAGGGAATACATGCATATATGATACATACATGCTTAACTGCTCGGTTATATGAAGAATACGCAAGATTATACAGAAGGATGTGTGTGCGTAGCATATAGAGAGTGTCTGTGTATCGGTTCAGTTCGGTTGAGTCCCTCAGTCCTGCCTGACTCTCTGTGACCCCATGGACTGCAGCACGCAGGCTTCCCTGCCCATCACCGACTCCCGGAGCCTGCTCTCACTCATGTCCATCGAGTCGGCGATGCCACCAACCGTCTGATACCCTGTCGTCGCCTTCTCCTCCACCTTCAATCTTTCTCAGCATCAGGGTCTTTTCCAGTGGGTCACACATACACGTGTCTGTGTACATAGACACACTTAGTTTTCCTGTGGCGAACCCCACCATGCTTGGGGGTCTTGGATGTGATGAACCTGGGGCTCCCCGCCGCTCTCCCCTCTCTGTCCGCGACTCGGTCCCCCTCCGTCTGCATCTCGCTCTGTGTCTCTGGGTCGGTGTCATCACATTACCTATGCACATATCACATATTTTGCATTTGGTGTATAGCCATGTCTCAGTCTCCTAAGCTGTTCAGTGTGTCTGTCTAGTCTTTGCCAGCATCACAGGCTTTGCTTTATTTGGCACTAAGTATGTTTGGTAGATCTTTGGCCATTGTTTACTGAAGCATTTCCTTGGCCATTCTTACACGTTTATCCTTCTTATACTCATTAGAAGTGTGACACCAGGTTCCTACCGAGAAGCTCGCCCTGGAAGTGGAATTGCACTAAGCTTATAGATGACCTGCGGGAAGTCCATCTTCCCAGTGGGAGCCTGTGCTCCCAGTGTCAGTTCCCCCACTTCCTTTAAGGAGAGGAACCCCGCCCTGAGGGGAAGTGGTGCCTCACTCCCCAGGGGGTCTTTGCAGTTGACTGGACGTGGGGTGGTGTGATCTGAGAGGAGGTGAGCAAGGCGATTCCCGGGTGGTACCTCTGCCATCCAAGTCACTGCTCTGCCCCAACTCGCTTCCTGCAGAGAGGTCTCCCTGATGCAGAGTCCTGGCATTTCCATTTCAATGTTTTGACATGTTCTTCCAACTGCACTCAAAGAGAAGAGCAGAGAGCAGATAAGCGCTCTTCTCTGTGAACTACACACCGCGGCTGCCAAAGTAAAGGAGCTGAATTCAGCAGATACTCACCAGACTCCCCCCCACGGGCCAGGTGTGGGGACAGAGTCATTCGCCATCCTCAGAGGGGAAGACACATCTCAGCGCTTAAGCTGTGCGATGGCAGTCTCTGGACCCGTCTCTCTACACAGGGCAGCAGCTGGTTGTCTGTTACAAACGGTACCTATCGAAGTGAAAGTCGCTCAGTCATGTCCAACTCTTTGTGACCCTGTGGACTGTAGAGCCCGTGGAATTTTCCAGGCCAGAATACTGGAGTGGGTAGCCGTTCCCTTCTCCAAGGGATCTTCCCAACCCAGGGATCGAACCCAGGTCTCCCTCATGGCAGGCAGATTCTTTACCAGCTGAGCCCCCAGGGAAGCCTAGAAATGGTACTGGCACAGTCTAACCTCTGAGCTGCAAGGTGGAGTGCAGTCTGTGGGCTGAGGTGTGCGGAGTCCTGGTGTCGGGAATCCCCTTGACCTCTTTCTGCCCCCCTATCCTCCCCGGATCCTCGGCCAGCCCCATAGCTTCCCTTCCCCCTTACACTTCTGGAGACGTCTCGAGGATGAATGAGGGGCTGGCGAAATACTCCGAGGAAGACACTGTATAAATGGGGTGCAATGAGTCACCTGCCTCAGCAGCTGAAAGTGCCACCGCGTTGATGCTAAATGGATGTGTGTGTTGGTTCCTAAGGGAGCTCCTTGTGCTTCCACGGAAGGTTCCCCTGAGGCTCAGGCCTTTAAAAGGAAGGTGAAAAAACAACAAAAAACAATGGAAGGTGCCTTGGTTTATAAATGGCTATATTATTCTTGGAAGGCACGCCTAGCGTGGAGCCGATGAAGTTGCCGACGTGGCGAAACCGGGCAGGATAAATGGCTCCTAAGCCCGGGTGCTGGGCCAGGCTTCCCTGCGGGCCACTCGGTGCCCGTAACCTGCCAGGGATGTTGGTGCCACTTCGGGCTTGACTGATGGGCTTTTTAATGATGGGCTTCTCAGGTGACGCTGGTGGTAAAGAACCAGCCTGCCGATGCAGGAGGCCTAAGAGCCGCGCTCAGTCCCTGGGTCGGGAAGCTCCTCCGGAGGAGGGCAACCCACTCCAGTGCTCTTGCCTGGAGAATCCCATGGACAAAGGAGCCTGGAGGGCTACAGTCCATGGGGTCACAAAGAATCAGACACGACGGAGGGGACTTAGCACGCACGCTTTTCAAAGATAAACTCTGAGTGAAAAAAGTCTCTGGAAGCAGAAAATAAAATCATAAAATCAGTGATAAGCAGACAAAAGCCTCGTGTGTTGAACATCCCAGACCAGCCCTCTCCCAGGGCCCAAGGGATCTACCTGGCCCTTCAGCAGACGCTCAGATCCCAAAGGAGTGGGTCCCCAAGACATTAGCAACACCATAGGAGAAACCATTCATTTCAAAACGGATGCATTAAAGCAGAGTGTTCTGCATCCTGCGTGCTCAAGAGATCTGACATAAAACAGCCCTCCCCACATCACAGCCCAGGTCCGCAGGCCCCGGGACCAGGGCTGTGCTCAGTTTCCCGGTGGACTTGCATCACTGGCCACGACACAGCAGTGGCTGCAAAACCCACAAGGTATCAGCGGGAAGAGGGCGAGGCCAGACCCAGGAGAGGGCTGCACTGGGCACCAGAGGGCGTTTGCTCTGCCCAGGAACCCAGGAACCACCTCCACCTGCCACTTCTGCTTCCGGTCAGGAGCTGGCCTGTGGTCAGTATGTGGGGCCTCTTCTTCTGGCGTCCAGATGGCCTTGGGAACTCAGACTGCCAGCTGAGGTCTCTGGTTTTCTCAGGACACTCCTCTCCCAGAGCGATGTCCGTATTCCGCAGTCAGTGTTCCATGCCATTGGAGATCCTGACGGTCCAGTGTGTCTGCCATTCCCGGGAGAGCCAGTGACTGAGGCTCAGATCCACGTGTGTGGGGAGGCACCTGACAACCGTCCACCCTTCCTCCTGCAGCCCACAGGAAGCTAACCTCAGATCCGAACAAGCGAGGGGGCCATCTCGGATTCCCGGCTTGGGGGGTGCAGTGGGCCACCCTCCTTACAGCCGTCCTGCCGACTGCCGCCCTGGAAGAGGCATCTTCATGGGTCAATCCACACCATCTTTCCCGACTTTGAATCTCCTTCCTACCATGGGGGGTGGGTCCCCGTGGGCTGGACAGATTCTGAGAAGTAGGACAGCCCCAGCCCTGGACGGCCAGGTGCCGGGAGCTGCGTCAGTGGCCTTTCTGTGGCAGGCGCAGCAGGTCACGTAAGGGCATCTCCATCTCCACGTTCATCTCTGGCCCCTTCCTCCGAGGAGAGAGTCTCTCCCATCATCCAGGTTCAGTCACGCCTGAGACGGGGCATCAAGGAACAGCCGTCTACCACTCAGCAAGTAGGTGGGTAGGAAAAGCGTCCTCTGCCAAGACTAGGGAAGCTGGCCAGGCTCTTCTGTTGCTAAAATCTGGTTTTGGGCCTGTGATGCACCTATGTCAGGGCGGTTCTCCTGGAGGTCACACACAGGTGGCGCTCAGGATTAAGGCTCCCCATCAAGGGGGCAGCCTGGTGAGAACCCTCCAAAGCATGCTCACCTGACTCCTTGCAGGAGACCCCCCCAGGCCATGTGGCCCCAACCTTTGGTCACTCCAGAGTTAAACAGGGCGTACAGTTCAGACGCAGTAGTGACCTCACACCCCACGTGATGGTACAGTCTCCACAGCGCTGAGCAGCTGCAGCCACGCTGACCGTGGGTCTTCTGACGTAGGTGAGGACCAAGTCGAGACAGCTACACGGATGAAAACACTGCATGTTTTCTTCCGATGGAATTACCAGCAAATGACTCTTTAGAGTTATAAGGTAAGAAATCTACCTGAAACTACCAAAATCTCAAGAATCCTGGGCATGTATTTAAACAGGACAGATTATATCACTCAATTATTTAAACTCCGTAACTCCACTAAGCACAGTACGACCAATGACCACTTTTGATATGCCTCTCGGGGCTCCCTTTGTGGACAGTGGAGGCCAGACGCCAGGACCCCTCTCACAGGGTTCTGCGTCTCCCACAGCCTGACAGAACGGGCTCACGGGAGGAAGGTAAACAGGGGAGATCCCGGAAGCCACAGCCTCTTCTTTCTGTCTAACCTTCCCTGATTCTAACCACTGTTACCTCCTCCCAGCCTGGGCTCCTCATCCCTCCCAAGGGAATCTGGGGGACGCTTTGCATTCGGGGCTCCCTTACCCGCGACCCTTCCGGGGTGTCTGCACTCAAGCTCCGCCTCCAGCTGGTCAATGAATTTGGCGAGTTACAGCCCCAGGGACAGGCGAAAGGGAGCTGGTGCAGTGAGGGGCCAGGAAAGGGAAGTTCAAGGTCAACCCCGTGGATCTCCGGTCACAAGTCAAGCTGACCCAGCTTGAAAACCACCCGCCACAGCCATGGCACAGGGCTTCTGAATGAAGAGCAGCTCCCCGGAAAGCTCTGTCTTTGCTGTGAAGTTGGGGAAGTCTCCATTTCCATCACTTTCCTTCACATCCGAGCACAACCTGCCACCCCCAGGATGGGGAAATCCTCCAGCAGCCTAGACGTCAGCCCCTTTGCTGGCCTCCTGCAGCAAGTGCCTCCTCCCAGGGTGAGGTGGAGGTGTGAAGAGCCGGACGGCTCCCAGTCACTTTTGCTGAAGGGCATCAGCCTGCTGATGCGTCAGACGGAGTCTTCCTCTCTGACCTAGCTGTGGAGACCGCACAACGGCCAATCTGGCCAAGCGTCATAGATGAATAATGATCGCTTGGTGGGGCAAGAAAGTGAAAGTCGCTCAGTCATGTCAGACTCTTTTCGACCCCACGGACTGTAGCCCACCAGGCTCCTCTGTGCATGGAATTCTCCAGGCAAGAATAGTGGAGTGGGCAGCCTTACCCTTCTCCAGGACATCTTCCCAACCCAGGGATCAAACTCAGGTCTCCTGTAGTGCAGGCAGATTCTTTACCATCTGAGCCCCCAGGGAAGCCCTGAGTGGCAGGAAACAAATGCTCAATTATCTTGTTCCCTCCAGAGGGGAGGCTCTGCAGAGAACAGAGGCAATCCAGAGATCAGCATTTCTGGGGGCCGGGTGGGGGCACACAGGCCAGGTGGGGTCAAACAG
>SJYG01000068.1:3261782-3380587 GCA_006410535.1 Litocranius walleri
CAAACAGACCAGGTGGGGGATTTGGGGCACAGGGCTACTGGTGGGCCGGGGGTGGGGAGCAGGGACATCCCTCACAAAGGGCAGGTGCTCAGGGTTTGTGCATTTCGGCGGGCACATTTCCAGAGCTTGCTCTTCTGCTCAGGGTACAGTTCCATTCTTTTTCTTTTTTACAGTTTTAATTAGAGAATAATTGCTTCAGAACGTTTGTTAATTTCTTCTGCACAACAACACGAATCTTGAGCCTTCCCGCCTACTCCCATCCCATCCTCCAGGTCATCACGGAGCCCCAAGCTGAGCTCCCTGCGCTGCATAGCAGCTTCCCACTAGCTAGCTGCTTTACCTGCGAAAGTGTATATATGTCCCATTCTTCCAGGGAGCTTCCTGACTCACCACAGAAGTCTCTGTGCAGCTAGGATGTTCATGCGGGGAGTGAAACAATAGCCGGGATCACCTGGGCCAGACTCCCGAGGGGTGCTCAGTCGCTGAGTGTCTGACTCTGCATCCCCCGCTGATGCAAGCTCCGTTGTCCTTCACTGTCTCCAGAGTTTGCTCAAACTCGTGTCCATTGAGTCGGTGATGCCACCCAACCCTCTCATCCTCTGCCGCCCTCTTCTCCTTTGTCTTCAATCTTTCCCAGCGTCAGGGCCTCGTCCAGTGACTTGGCTCCTTCACAGATTCCATTCATGGATCACAGCCTTGCCGTGGTGAAGGCGCTTGTGCAGCTCAGTGAGGCTGTGAGCCACGCCATGCAGGCCTCCCGAGAGGGACAGGCCATCGGGGAGAGTTCTGACACAAAGTGGTCCACCAGGAGAGGGAATGGCAAGCCACCCCAGCATTCTTGCTGCAAGAGCCCCATGAACAGGAGCAGTTTGCAAAGCATGACATGCAGACTCAGAAACGCAGCACAAGGCAGTTAATCAGACACGGGCTGTGTGAGGGTGTGGTTGTGTGCATGAGGCGGGGTGGCCACGAGGGCTGGAACACAGCACGAAGACCCAGCTGCTCAGGAAGACACTCGAGGGGTCCCCACAGGCACTCCTGGCAGGTCAGGACCACAAGTCAGGGGACCCTTGGGAGCAGGACTCCGAGCATCACCGGGCATTCATGGAATCAGGTTTATAAGGAGCCCTAGGTGCTGTTCTGCAAGTTGTAAGCCTGTTAGTAAAACTGAGCTGCTTTTACTACAGAATATTTCAGTCTTTACAGATGTCCATATTGAAGACAGTAAAGAAGAGTCTAAGAAAAATCTGCCAGTGCCAGTAGACTGTGGATACGTATGTTGTATTCTCTTGCATTTTGATGATCCAATGGATGTTGGCAGCTTGATCTATGGTTCCTCTGCCTTTTCTAGATCCAGCTTGAACATCTAGAAGTTCCCACTTCAAGTACTGCTGAAGCCTGGCTTGCAGATCTTTGAGCATTACTTTGCTAGCGTGTGAGATGAGTGCAATTGTGCGGTAGTTTGAGCATTCTTTAGCATTGCCCTTCTTTGGGATTGGAATGAAAACTGACCTTGGCCACTGCCGAGTTTTCCAAATTTGCGGGCATCTTGAGTGCAGCACTTTCACAGCATCATCTTTTAGGATTTGAAATAGCTCAACTGGAATTCCATCACTTCCACTAGCTTTGTTCATAGTGATGCTTCCTAAGGCCCAATTGACTTCAGACTCCAGGATATCTGATTCTAGGTGAGTGATCACACCATCGTGATTATCTGGGTCGTGAAGACTTTTGTACAGTTCTTCTGTGTATTCTTGCCACCTCTTCTTAATATATTCTGCTTCTGTTAGGTCCATACCATTGCTGTCCTTTATTGAGCCAATCTTTGCATGAAATGTTCCCTTGGGATCTCTGATTTTCTTGAAGACATCTCTACTCTTTCCCATTCTATTGTTTTCCTCTATTTCTTTACATTGATCACTGAAGAAGGCTTTCTTATCTCTCCTTGCTGTTCTTTGCAATTCTGCATTCAAATGGGTTTATTGTTCCTTTTTGTTTTTTGTTTTTTGTTTTTGTTTTTTTTTTGCCTTTAGCATTTCTTCTCTCCTCAGCTATTTGTAAAGCCTCCTCTGACAACCATTTTACCTTTTTGCATTTCTTTTTCTTGGGAAAGGTTTTGATTCCTGCCTCCTGTGCAATGTTATAAACCTCTGCCCATAGTCCTTCAGGTACTCTGTCTAGCAGATCTAATCCTTTGAATCTATTTGTTTGTCACTTCCGCTATAAGTGTAAGGGATTTTATTTAGGCCATACTTGAATATTTAGTGGTTTTCCCTACTTTCTTTGAGTCTGAATTTTGGAATAAGGAGTTCATGATCTGAGCCACAGTCAGCTCCCAGTCTTGTTTTTGCTGAATGTATAGAGCCTCTCCATCTTCGGATTCAAAGAATATAATCAATCTGATTTCTGTATTGACCATCTGGTGAAGTCCTTGTATAGGGTCATCTCTTGTGTTGTTGAAAGAGGATGTTTGCTGTGACCAGTGCAAGAGAATTTCAGCGAAACCTCTACTTCTGCTTTACTGACTATGCCAAAGCCTTTGATTGTGTGAATCACAACACAGTGTGGAAAATTCTTAAAGAGATGAGAATATCAGACCACCTTACCTGCCTCCTAAGAAATCTGTTTGCAGGTCAAGAAGCAATAGTTAGAATTGGACATGGAACAACAGACTGGTTCCAAATAGGAAAAGGAGTATGTCAAGGCTGTATATTGTCACCCTGCTTATTTAACTTATATGCAGAGTACATCGTGTGAAATGATACACGGGATGCAGATTGCAGGGGGAAATATCAATAACCTCAGATACGCAGATGACACCACCTTTATGGCAGAAAGTTAAGAGGAACTAAAGAGCCTCTTGATGAAAGTGAAAAAAGAGAGAGAGAAAGCTGGCTTAAAATTCAACATTCATAAAAAGAAGATCATGGTATCCAGTCCCATCACTTCATGACAAATAAATGGAGAAGCAACGGAAACAGTGACAGATTTTATTTTCTTGGGCTCCAAAATCACCTTAGATGGTGACTGCAGCCATGAAATAAAAAGATGCTTGCTCCTTGGAAGGAAAGATTCATGTTGATGTGTGGCAGAACCAATACAATATAAGAAAAGCTATGGCAAAAGATTGAAGGCAGGAGAAGGGGATGACAGAGGATGAGATGGTTGGATTGCATCACTGACTTGACGGACATGAGTTTGAACAAGCTCTGGGAGTTGGTGATGGACAGGGAAGCCTGGTATGCTGCAGTACATGGGGTCACAAAGTGTGACTGGCTGAACTGAACTGATGCTGTATTAGCTTTCTGTGGCTGCCATAACCCATCACCACAAACAGACTGACTTAAAACAACAGTAACTGATTGTCTCACAGATCTGGGAGCCAGAGGCCTGAATCCAAAGAATCGATGGGACTGCGTTCCTTCAGAATGTTCTAGAGGAAACTCCTTCTCTGCCTCCCCCAGCCCCTGGTGCCGCAGGTGGGGTGTGGCGGCATCACGTCCATGTTGGCCTCTGTTTTCCGTGGTTTTCTTCTCTGCGTCTTTGTCTCGAGTTCCCTTTGGATGATCTGAGGTCAGCAGAGGCCATTGCCTGTGCTCATCTCCAGGGATGATGTTTCCTGGAACCTTATCCACCATGGCCTTCAAAGCCCAGGTTTGAATACTCCAGACTGTGGATCTAAACCCAGCTTCCTTGTCAATGATCTCCATTCCTGATCCTTCACTCAATTATAGCTGTAAAGACCCTTTTCTCAAGTGAGGTCCCATTCCAGGCTTCTGTTGGGCATGTTGCTGGGGACATGGAAAGAGGATTCACTAGGTGTCTTCTGGTGACTCTGGGGTAGTCATCCTCACGCTGGGCCCTGAGTCCGTCTCTCAACTTGGAGTCAGTGCTAAGCTGGCACCAAGCAACCCACTGCCCCTGCAGGAGCTCCCCGTCCTTGGCTCTTTCTGCAGGGTGTCCCAGAAGCCTCTGTGGTGTGGACTCAGCGAGGGTCTCAGGGGGAGCGTCTGGGCCCTTTCAGAGGGCAAGCAGACGTTCTTAGCATCTGAGGGAATGTGGTCTGGCCGGGCGTCCGCAGGGTATTGAGCTATAGACACGCCATGAGAAAGATGAGACAGGAGCAAGGAGGGAAGGAGAGTTAGGAGCTCCTGGGAGCAGGGATCCACTGAGGTTCGGGGAAACTCGTGGTCAGAGTTGCCAGCAGCAAGTGGCGCTGGGTAATTAACGCGTATCTCCGTCCACACAGGGTCCGCCCCGTGTCCACAGCCCCGCTGAGCAGGACACAGGGGAGGAAAGGGAGAAGCAGGTGAGAGAGGACAAACAGGGCCTGAGAGGGAGACGGGTTTAATAACAAAGTGTTCGATTGACCTTATTTTTCCACAATTTATGGCAGTCTGAGTTCAGTATTTCCTGAATGATCGAGAGGAAACGAAGTCCATCAAGGTAAGTTGCCTGGACACAGGTCTATGTCTGTCAATCACACGTGGACACAAGGAGGCTGAAAGGCAAGATCACACAGTGCTGAGAAAGAGGTGGGGGGACAGGGTCGGGGTCAGGGGTGGCGCTGGCCGTGCAGGCTGAGGACCGTCCAGCTGACACATTCCATCACGTTTGGAGTGAAGGTCCGAGCAATCCTAACAGCCACGACTTGGTTGGTGCCAGCCTCCGTTCTCCCCAGGTTAACAGGCTTCCCAAGTGGCACTAGTGGTAAAGAACTCACCCACCAGTGCAGGAGACAGGAGACTCAGGCGGGATCCCTGGGTTGGGAAGACCTCCTGGAGAGGACATGGCCACCCACCCCGGTGTTCTTGTCTGGATAATCCCGTGGACAGAGGAGGCTGGTGGGCCACAGTCCACGGGGTCACAAAGAGTGGGAAATGCAGGCACCTTTCACCCCAGAGTTTTGGTGACATACCAGTCTTGAGCTTGAATCTCCCTTTGTGGACTGTGAGGTGTGTCTTCAGGTTGAGAAGCATTTGGAAATCATCAAAGTTTGTGTCCCTTTCTGTATTTTATGCAAATATTTTTCCAGTAACACATGCACTTTCCCAAGTAAAGGAATATGTTGAGATCCAGCGGAGGGTCTTTTGGAAGCCATGGGAGAGCAGAGGGATGTTCCAGATGGCAATACAAGTCGTTTTCAAAGGGCTCTCCTGCTCACACAGGAAGATGTTTTGGCAACACCCACGCAGCAGGCAGCTGCTACTGTAGAGGATTTTTAGGGCTCTGTCTCTCCTCATGTCCCAACTCTACTGAGCAAGAAGCTCAGGTCTATTCATGAACTTGATCTCATCTTTAAATATTTTAAAACTCCTGGGAGAATATTTATCATTAGCACAAATTAAGGGCAATAAAACATCTAAAAGAGCCTGACTAATAAGTGAGCTGAGCGGCTCATTTACGGCCCAATTATTAGAATCCAAGACTATCATAGCTGCCGAGTTTCTGCCGCTGCTGCATAAGGCACCCTGTGACTTCAGTGCAAAGCTTCTAACGTGGATCTGTCATCTGAGCTGCTCCTGTCCTGTGAGCCGTTTTCCTCACTGCTTTTCCTAAAGTCAGTGCTCAAAGCAGCCTGTCTTTCCCAGTGACGTTCAATTTTGGAAAGAAAACAAATTGAAATGAGTAACTCAATTGTTATAGGATTAAGGCTATTAAAATCCAGAAAGAAGGACAAGTGTGTTAGAAAACACTTCACTAAATCCACTTCATGGAAAAAACCATTTCATATTCCTTTTAAGGATTGACTTTTAGCCAGAAATGTCTTCCAAGTGACATCGCTTCCAGCCAACGTTTGGATTTTTAAAAAGGATGGATTCTTAGAGCATGATCGGCTTGTCACCAGTCTGTATAAGGGGATGCCTTGGCCACGGTGCCTCATTTAAGCCCCACAGAGAAAGGAGAGCCTGGCCCCTCAAAGAGCCGAGTTTCCACAGGTTCAACTCAGGAAGGGACGGCCTTTCTGCAGACCAGCAACCCTCTGTCCGAGAAGGTGTCTGCAGCCCAGGCTCTCCACAAGCTCTCCACCACCTCCTTGCTCTCAGCAGCGGTTCTTCAGGTAGGAAGGGGATGAAGCAACCTCCTAGCATCATAGCAGGCAGTCTCAACTCAAAGTGGTCCCGTTTTAGTCAGACAGAGCTCTCCTGTTCAGAGAGCAACCAGGCCGTGTGATCCACGATGCTCCCTCTTCTGTGTTACCGAGACCAGGCCCCAGGGCACCCGAATATTCACTAGCACACTACTCTGGTGTGTCTGAAGGTGCTTCCGGTGAGATTCACGTTTGATTTGCTGGACTGAGTAACACAGATCGTCCTCCCCAAAGTGGGGAGGATTCAGCCAATGTGAACGGAATACAAGGCAGAGTAAAAAAGAATTCTCTCTGCTTGACTGTCTTGGAGCTGAGTCGCTCGTCTTTTCCTGCCTTTGAACTCAGACTGGAGGCACACCACCAGCTATCTGGAGCCATGCCACCAGCGTTCCCCAGTCTGCAGCTTGCAGATCTGAGGGCCTCCTAGCCTCCAGAAGCAAGAGAACCAGTTCGTTATGGAGTCTTTCTCTTGGTAGATAGATGATCGACAGACAGACAAACGGTAGTCTCTGGATGGCTGTTTCTCTGGAGAACCCTGATTCACAACCTCACCCTGAGGTCCCCAACGAGGCACCTCCCTGAGCGTGGCCTTGCCCTGCAGCTCGGGAGAGGAGCTGGCCCAGGTCCTCTGGCTGCGGAGGGCATGTCAGCCGACCTGCCTCAACCCTGAGGAAGAGAGCATGTCCCACATTGTTGGGGTGGGGGCAATGACTTTGTACATCAGAGCCAGGGGCCACTTGGGAAGAACTCACAGCACTGCTGTTCTTATTTCTGGAGAGAGTTAAGAGGCATCAAAAATGTAGCAAAGCCTGTTAACTGTGTCCCCGCTGTTGACAACACCCTTGGAGCGTGATATTTTAATTGAGGAGGAGTCATTAGATCTGGGGCTTCCCAGGGGCTCAGTGGTCAAAACTCTTCCTGCCAGTGCAAGAGACACATGTTTGATCCCTGGGTCAGGAAGATCCCCTGGAGACGGAAATGGCAACCCACTCCCGTATTCTTACCTGGGAAATCCATGGAGAGAGGAGCCTGGCGGGCTACAGTCCCTGAGGTCACCCTGCTGGGCCACAGTCCATGGGGTCGCCTGGCGGGCCACAATCCATGGGGTCACAGAGTCAGACGCGATTGAGCACGCACTCACACAGCGTTAGCTTTGTTTTCTCTCCCATTCTAGCCTTTGCTCTCTTGCCCATCTCCATGCCTTTTTCTTTAAGTCTTTGTTGAATTTGTTACAATATTGCTTCTGTTTCATGTTTTGATTTTTTTTTTTTTTACCATAAGCTATGTGGGATCTTAGTCCCTGACCAGGGATCAAACCTGCCTCCCTTGCATTGGGAGGTGAAGTCTTAACCAGCAGGTCACCAGGGATGTCCCTCCATGCCTTCTTAGGGAAGAACCTTACAATTCGTTTTTTTTTCCCCACAAACTGCTCTTGTTCCTTTAAATGGGAAAAGAACCACTAGAATCCCCCAAAGCCCCCCGCTTGCTCCCCATGGCTCATCTCTCTCAGTCTGGGTTGGAACTGCTCCTCGACTTCAGTATATCTGATGAAGTCAGCATTTACCAGCTTTTAACTGCTGAGAAGGAAAGTGAGTGCCAGCTTCCCCTCCTCGGGGGCAGCGTCTCCTCAACACTTCTGCATCAGGCAGATCCCAGGGAGCGGGAGGCCGGTCAGGGGAGCCGAGGGGGAGGAATGTGGAGGGTCCAGGTGGTGGCGACATCTTCAGCATCGTGGCAGTCCCCGTAGCCTGGACGGTGGTGCTTCTGTTAATTCAATTCCTGCCTAAATTGTGAGATAGAGTGGACAAGTAGTTGGCAAAAAATTACATCCCTCCCCTCCAAAAGGACACACCTCACGTCACCAGTCTGTCATGGAGGAAGTGTCTGTGCATCTTACTGGAAAGAGAGGCACAGTTTGGAGAAGAAAGACAGCGCGGAGTGGAAGCTGATACTCCCCCTGATAGCAGACAGCCCCGAGTTGTAGAGGCCATTATTTCTTGCATTTTCAGAGCAAATGAACTTGACAGATGGCCGTGTCACCCAGACCCCCACCTACTGACTTGATTATGCAGAAAAAAATACAATAGAAAAGGAATCATTACTGAAGGAACCTGGTTAGTCCACAGAGGGCCGGGGAATGCCGAAGAACAGAATTACAGGGGTGGAATTGAACAGCAAGAATGCATTTAACATAAAGTGGGTTACAGCGAGGCAATCAGTCATGGCTAAAGCTATTGTCTGGGCTTGCTTGCATGGTATATGAAGTCATCTGTCATCTCCCACGAATTTATGCTTCGTTTATAGAAGAAAGCGACAAAGGTCTGCCAGGGCATGTCTAGGCAGCCTTATGTAGCTCAAGGGTTGACCCACAGAGACGAAACGTCGGCCCCTGTCGGGTGCCTCCCTGCCATCTGGGGTTGAGGCTAGGGTCCTATCATCGAGGGTGCTCCCATCAGACACTCGCATGACCTGATGCCATCTGGGGAGATGACAGACGCAGCTGTGTTCAATACAAACCGAGTACCAGCTCCCTGATGCCAGCGTCGGGCACACAGAAGTACTGGTTGAGAAGGCAGGAGGCCAGAGGTCAAGAGGACTTTTACAAACATCAGAAACGTATGCTGCTGTGGGTGCAGGCAGCCAGGCGCCTCCTGCCTGTGGCAGTAGGTGTTGCTGGCACAGGGCGAGCTTAAATGCATAAGCACCGTCATCGGTGTGCCAGCCAGCCAGGGAGAAACCGTCAAACTGCTGGATTAGCCGCACGGAGCATATCAACCCCAGATGGAGAACGGAGCTTCAAGCCAGCCCCGGCTTTGGAAGACTGAGGCTGCTTTCCTCCCGCCTGCTTGCTGTGTGTCTGCGGGATTCTGTGCCCGCCTTTCTCCTGGGGTTTCTCTCTGCTGGGAACGTCTCCCGCCCTCCACCCCGAGGCCAGCCAGCCAGAGGGCTCAGCCATAAACCTGACCGCTGGCAGGCGACCTGCTCCCCACGTGGTCTCACTCCCCTGATCTCGAGACCCCATGCTTCCCGGCACTACCTGTGCATGTCTCTCCTGATTCAGCCCCCCAGGGGACCCCGCACGCAGACCCGTGTCTGCGTCATTTCTACCCAACCAAGGGGCGCCCATGCAGACTCCCACTACAGCCTCCCTCTTACAAGAGTGACGTGTGGCTGAGGGTCCGTCTTCGTACTGTGTCTGTACAGTGACCTCTCCTGCGTGGCACAGCTTCTCCTAGACCCTCAGGTCAGATACAGAGATACACAAGCGTTTCATCACTTAATCACTTGACTTAGAATAATTTTAAATATAATTGTAAGGCAGACCTGATCGAATTGCACTTCAAAGATGCCGCTCGATTCACAAACGGAAGGCTTGCTGCAGCCCAGAGTCCAGCAAGTCTACTGGCGCTGCTTGTGCGACAGCGTTTGCTGGCTCCCTGTCTCTCTGACACGTTTTGGTAATTCTCCCCACATCTGAAACGTGTTCATTCGCATTTCATTTGTTATCGTGATCTGCCGTTAGTGATCTCTGACGTTACCTTTGGACTATGATTTGCTAAAGGCTCAGATGATGGTTAGCATTTTTTAGCACCAAGTTTTTTCTTAATTATGTACATTGCGTTTTTAAGAATGCTTTTGCACACTTAATAGACTACAGCGTCGCAGAGCGTGTGTGAGCTCAGCTCTCACACGTGCTGGGAACCACGCTCTCTCAGCATCCCCGTCATTGCAGAACCCGCTTTGCTGCGGCGGCCCAGAAGTGAGCCCGCGATATCCTAAGCTCTGCCTATACAATACGAACGTAATTAAATAACACGCAGTACATATAGTAGCATATCATAATTTGAGATATTAAAATGAAATATAAATAATAATCTGTGGAGTTTAGTTAGAGATAAACCTTGTTTAAAATTAACTCAGAAGTTATTTTGCAGCTTGGAATAAAATGAAGACATTTTTCCAAAGCATTCATTGAATCTCCTTATCTGGGGCTAAAGTTTTCAGATCGCTTATAACCAGGGACATAGGTCTTTCTTCTACATTTACTTGATGGAAGATGAACACTTGACACCCCAATAACAATAATGTGTTTGTACATTATGTCAAACTATAGAACAAGCAGAAAAGTGTCTGAGACTATTCTAGCTTTTAAAGAGTCCAGGTTCAGAGTCCATTGTTCAAGCCTTGAGAACAAATGTACTTTCCTGGATTCAAAGCCAGTGAGCAGAGGATGGATCCCATCCACCTGAAGTGGCTCAGAAAGTCTCCCATGAACTCGCATTTGCTGGGAATTACGAGGCTCACACCCTTGGATTTGGTTTACCCCGCGTGGAAACGCCCCCATCCCAGTGCGAGAGTAGCGACTGCGTCGGGATAGTCACGGGTCCAGCGGCTTCTGGGACTCGGCCCTTAAAGTCGGCGGACATGGGGGCCTGACGCCCGATGCAGGCAGGACTCGGGTCTTCCCCTCCAGCTCTCCAGTGAGATGACACACTGGGTGATGTCTCAGAGCTCAGACTCTCAGCGGGCTTTGTGGGGACAGTGCCTCGAGGAGTGGTTTCCTAGAGACTGGCTCCTCTGTGGAGCCGCCCCCTGCCCAGGCCAGGTGGGATGGATGAGCCGGAGGAGCACAGGGGCACAGCAGGGGGGTGCTGAGGGGGTTGGGGGGGTCTGGGGTCCGCACCAGTTGCAACTGGAAAGAGCAGCCTCCCCAATGTCTTAACTCTAGCCCAGTGAGACCCACTGCTGTGTCTGAACTCCAGAACTACAGGAAAGCATCCGTGTGGTTTAAGCCACTACATTTGTGATTAATCTGGTACAAGAGCAAGAGGAAACAAGTGCACGTCTCCCCAGGCCCCTGGGTCCCATCTTGGCAGGACCACGTCGGGTAACGCCTCGCTGCTCCAGGGAGCAGTTTCCCTTTCTCGTGGAGACTCTTTGAAATAAATGTCTCAGGAGAAGAAGCACCTCAAAGGCGCTGAACATCTCGGTGGGTGGACTGCTCTCGGGAGACAGGGGCCCTCTCTGAACTTCGCTTTCATAGCCCAGGCCGAGTACCTGGAGTCATCAGATGTGAGTGGGCACGGAGCTCCTCAGATGCCCCCTGATGGCTGTGCATGTTCCAGAAAGGCACGCCCAAGAAGGTACCACCCAGCACAGAAGCAACAGGGGGGACAGAGATGATGGCGCTGGGAAATCAAGAAAGCCGGGAGTGGTGGGTGTGCAGGGCACCACAGGGAGTGGAAACCTCACATCTCCAGACAGCCTGGCTCACCGAAATAGCGGGGTTTAGATATGGGAGAATCAGGGGCCATGCATTCAAGCATCTGAGGGTCACTCTCCTGGGCCTGAGGAACAGACACGCTGTGCATGTAAGCTGCAGCCTGTTGTTCAGTTGCTCAGTCGCATCTGACTCTCTGCAGCCCCATGGGCTGCAGCACACCAGGCTTTCCTGACCTTCACCATCTCCCGGAGCTTGCTCAAATTCATGTCCTTTGAGTCAGTGAGGCCACCCAACCCTCTCATCCCCTGCTACAGCCTGAGGCTCACCCTAGTGAAAGGACTGCCGTCACCTTAGTGAAAACAACTCCAGCTCACCTGAGCAGGGACACGTCTCTCTCACTTTGGTGTGAGCCTCAATCGCTCAGTCGTGTCCGACTTCTTGCAATCACATGGACCATAGCCCTCCAGGCTCTTCTGTCCATGGGATTCTCCAGGAAAGAGTACTGGAGAGGATTGGCATTCCCTCCTCCAGGGATCACCTGGGTGAGGGCATCCCTATATCACATATATGAGGGCATCTCTATTCCACTCCTATTATATCCTCTTTAAGTTTTTCCTTCTTCCTTTGCACTAACTAGGAGCTCACAGCACCACTGAGGGACAAGCTGAGGGTGATGCGTGCCTCTGGACAGAAAGGTCTTGTGGGAAGAAGAACTGGCCTTTATTTAGCCACAGAAGAATCTCCCGAGGAAGCTGGATCCAGTTCTTGAGCTCTGCAAAACTGACTTTGATACAACCTGGAGGACACACAGTGGGAAGCAATCTCATACTGGCAGGAAGCAAACCCGACAACCAAAAATCTAGTGTACGTATTTTTAAGGCTTCAAAGTTCATATTTGAAGAGTTCAGGGCTAAGACTTCCATTTGGAGATACCCACTGATTAAAGGTCCATCTAGTCAAAGCTGTGGTTTTTCCAGTAGTCATGTACAGATATGAGAGTTTGACCATAACCACATCTGAGCATTGAAGAATTAATGCTTTTGAACTGTGGTGTTGGAGAAGACTCTTGAGAGTCCCTTGGACTGCAAGGAGATCAAACTAGTCAATCCTAAAGGAGATCAGTCCTGAATATCCATTAGAAGGGCTGATGCTGAAGCTAAAGCTCCAATACTCTGTCCACCTGATACAAAGAGCCGACTCATTAGAAAAGACCCTGATGCTGGGAAAGGTTGAAGGCAGGAGGAGAAGGGGACAACAGAGGATGAGATGGTGGATGGCATCACTGACTCAATGGACATGAATTTGAGCAAATTCAAGAGATTAGGAGAGGACAGAGAAGCTCGGCATTCTGTAGCTCATGAGGTCGCTGAGTTGGACATGACTTAGCAACTGAACAACAGCCACGACTGATTATAATAGTGAGAAAGCCTCAACATATAACTCAATATGTCAAGGCTGCAAAGTTTGATGCCCACCAGTCTCCAAAGAGCATGGGATCTGAGCGCACAGGGCAGTCTCTCTATTCACAGAGCACTCCTTGGCTCCATCCTAACCATCGACCCCTCACAGGGGGATCTGAGAGTGTGGGTGTCCAAAACTCTAGCCCAGTGAGACCCACTGCTGTGTCTGAACTCCAGAACTACAGGAAAGCATCCGTGTGGTTTAAGCCACTACATTTGTGATTAATCTGGTACAAGAGCAAGAGGAAACAAGTGCACGTCTCCCCAGGCCCCTGGGTCCCATCTTGGCAGGACCACGTCGGGTAACGCCTCGCTGCTCCAGGGAGCAGTTTCCCTTTCTCGTGGAGACTCTTTGAAATAAATGTCTCAGGAGAAGAAGCACCTCAAAGGCGCTGAACATCTCGGTGGGTGGACTGCTCTCGGGAGACAGGGGCCCTCTCTGAACTTCGCTTTCATAGCCCAGGCCGAGTACCTGGAGTCATCAGATGTGAGTGGGCACGGAGCTCCTCAGATGCCCCCTGATGGCTGTGCATGTTCCAGAAAGGCACGCCCAAGAAGGTACCACCCAGCACAGAAGCAACAGGGGGGACAGAGATGATGGCGCTGGGAAATCAAGAAAGCCGGGAGTGGTGGGTGTGCAGGGCACCACAGGGAGTGGAAACCTCACATCTCCAGACAGCCTGGCTCACCGAAATAGCGGGGTTTAGATATGGGAGAATCAGGGGCCATGCATTCAAGCATCTGAGGGTCACTCTCCTGGGCCTGAGGAACAGACACGCTGTGCATGTAAGCTGCAGCCTGTTGTTCAGTTGCTCAGTCGCATCTGACTCTCTGCAGCCCCATGGGCTGCAGCACACCAGGCTTTCCTGACCTTCACCATCTCCCGGAGCTTGCTCAAATTCATGTCCTTTGAGTCAGTGAGGCCACCCAACCCTCTCATCCCCTGCTACAGCCTGAGGCTCACCCTAGTGAAAGGACTGCCGTCACCTTAGTGAAAACAACTCCAGCTCACCTGAGCAGGGACACGTCTCTCTCACTTTGGTGTGAGCCTCAATCGCTCAGTCGTGTCCGACTTCTTGCAATCACATGGACCATAGCCCTCCAGGCTCTTCTGTCCATGGGATTCTCCAGGAAAGAGTACTGGAGAGGATTGGCATTCCCTCCTCCAGGGATCACCTGGGTGAGGGCATCCCTATATCACATATATGAGGGCATCTCTATTCCACTCCTATTATATCCTCTTTAAGTTTTTCCTTCTTCCTTTGCACTAACTAGGAGCTCACAGCACCACTGAGGGACAAGCTGAGGGTGATGCGTGCCTCTGGACAGAAAGGTCTTGTGGGAAGAAGAACTGGCCTTTATTTAGCCACAGAAGAATCTCCCGAGGAAGCTGGATCCAGTTCTTGAGCTCTGCAAAACTGACTTTGATACAACCTGGAGGACACACAGTGGGAAGCAATCTCATACTGGCAGGAAGCAAACCCGACAACCAAAAATCTAGTGTACGTATTTTTAAGGCTTCAAAGTTCATATTTGAAGAGTTCAGGGCTAAGACTTCCATTTGGAGATACCCACTGATTAAAGGTCCATCTAGTCAAAGCTGTGGTTTTTCCAGTAGTCATGTACAGATATGAGAGTTTGACCATAACCACATCTGAGCATTGAAGAATTAATGCTTTTGAACTGTGGTGTTGGAGAAGACTCTTGAGAGTCCCTTGGACTGCAAGGAGATCAAACTAGTCAATCCTAAAGGAGATCAGTCCTGAATATCCATTAGAAGGGCTGATGCTGAAGCTAAAGCTCCAATACTCTGTCCACCTGATACAAAGAGCCGACTCATTAGAAAAGACCCTGATGCTGGGAAAGGTTGAAGGCAGGAGGAGAAGGGGACAACAGAGGATGAGATGGTGGATGGCATCACTGACTCAATGGACATGAATTTGAGCAAATTCAAGAGATTAGGAGAGGACAGAGAAGCTCGGCATTCTGTAGCTCATGAGGTCGCTGAGTTGGACATGACTTAGCAACTGAACAACAGCCACGACTGATTATAATAGTGAGAAAGCCTCAACATATAACTCAATATGTCAAGGCTGCAAAGTTTGATGCCCACCAGTCTCCAAAGAGCATGGGATCTGAGCGCACAGGGCAGTCTCTCTATTCACAGAGCACTCCTTGGCTCCATCCTAACCATCGACCCCTCACAGGGGGATCTGAGAGTGTGGGTGTCCAGCTGAAACGCAGACTGAGTGAGGAGGGAGACCAGCCTGACTCGGGGCGGTCAGGCCGTCACTTCAGGAGTCTCCATCGTCCACCTCATTGCTTTTGGACACAGATTTATTTTTGGAATAATTTTAGATTTATGGGAAAGTTGCAGGATAGCTCAGAGAATCCCCAAGACCCTTCACCCCTTGCTCCAAGTCTCCATCTTTCTTTTGCATCTATTCTTTTGCCTTGAAGCAGTTTCTTGGGAGTGCAGAGAGCAGGGTGCAGAACTCGAGGGGCCGACTCACTCATGTATGTCCCGTCCTGATGCCGAGTCTTAAGGCATCTCAAAAGGGAATTTTAAAAGCTCTTTTTCTAGGAATAGTCTAGTTCTTGAACCATGAACTTCCTGATGTTCAAGCTGGTTTTAGAAAAGGCAGAGGAACCAGAGATCAAATTGCCAACATCCGCTGGATCATGGAAAAAGCAAGACAGTTCCAGAAAAACATCTACTTCTGCTTTATTGACTATGCCAAAGCCTTTGACTGTGTGGATCACAATAAACTGTGGAAAATTCTGAAAGAGATGGGAATACCAGACCACCTGATCTGCCTCTTGAGAAATCTGTATGCAGGTCAGGAAGCAACAGTTAGAACTGGACATGGAACAACAGACTGGTTCCAAATAGGAAAAGGAGTACGTCAAGGCTGGATATTGTCACCCTGCTTATTTAACTTCTATGCAGAGTACATCATGAGAAATGCTGGACTGGAAGAAACACAAGCTGGAATCAAGATTGCTGGGAGAAATATCCATAACCTCAGATATGCAGATGATATCGCCTTTATGGCAGAAAGTGAAGAGGAACTGAAAAGCCTCTTGATGAAAGTGAAAGAGGAGAGTGAAAAAGTTGGTTTAAAGCTCAACACTCAGAAAACAAAGATCATGGCATCTGGTCCCATCACTTCATGGGAAATAGATGGAGAAACAGTGGAAACACTGTCAGACTTTATTTTGGGGGGCTCCAAAATCACTGCAGATGGTGACTGCAGCCATGAAATTAAAAGGCGCTTACTCCTTGGAAGAAAAGTTATGACCAACCTAGATAGCATATTCAAAAGCAGAGACGTTACTTTGCCGACTAAGGTCCGTCTAGTCAAGGCTATGGTTTTTCCTGTGGTCATGTCTGGATGTGAGAGTTGGACTGTGAAGAAGGCTGAGTGCCAAAGAATTGATGCTTTTGAACTGTGGTGTTGGAGAAGACTCTTGAGAGTCCCTTGGACTGCAAGGAGATCCAACCAGTCCATTCTGAAGGNGACTGTGAAGAAGGCTGAGTGCCAAAGAATTGATGCTTTTGAACTGTGGTGTTGGAGAAGACTCTTGAGAGTCCCTTGGACTGCAAGGAGATCCAACCAGTCAATCTTAAAGGAATCAGTCCTGAATACTCATTGGAAGGAGTGATGTTGAAGCTGAAGCTCCAGTACTTTGGCCACCTCATGTGAAGAGTTGACTCATTGGAAAAGACTCTGATGCTGGGAGGGATTGAGAGCAGGAGGAGAAGGGGATGGCAGAGGATGAGATGGCTGGATGGCATCAATTACTTGATGGATGTGAGTCTGAGTGAACTCTGGGTTTTGGTGATGGACAGGGAGGCCTGGCATGCTGCAATTCATGGGGTCGCAAAGAGTTGGACATGACTGAGTGACTAAACTGAACTGAAGCTCTGAGAGTTGGTGATGGGCAGGGAAGCCTAGTGTGCTGCAGTCCATGGGGCTGCAATGAGTCACACATGACTGAGCGACTGAACTGAACTGAACTGAACTACCAGTTATGTAACCTCAAAAGAAAAGTTATGAGCAACCTAGACAGCATGGTAAAAAGCAGAGACATTACTTTGCCAACAAAGGTCCTTCTAGTCAAGGCTATGGCTTTTCCAGTGGTCATGTATGGATGTGAGAGTTGGACTATAAAGAAAGCTGAGCACTGAAGAATTGATACTTTTGAACTGTTGTGTTGGAGAAGACTCTTGAGAGTCCCTTGGGCAGCAAGGAGATCAAACCAGTCCATTCTAAAGGAAATCAGTCCTGAATGTTCATTGGAAGGACTGATGCTAAAGCTGAAACTCCAAATACTTTGGCTACCTCATGAGAAGAGCTGACTCATTTGAAAAGACCCTGATGCTGGGAAAGATTGAAGGCAGGAGAAGGGGATTACAGAGGATGAGATGGTTGGATGGCATCACCAACTCAATGGACATGGTTTTGGGTGGACTCCAGGAGTTGCTGATGGACAAGGAGGCCTGGTGTGCTGCAGTCCATGGGGTCTCAAAGAGTCAGACATGACTGAGCGGCTGAATTGAACTGGACCTCAAAGCCCTTCAGCTCTGGCCTCTGACCCGTCTACACCAGTGCTGCCTTGACAACATCTGCAGGCTTGGCGGTGCTGATGAGCATCCCTGTGCTGCACTCTCGTCTGTGGAGGGAGGAGAGGCTTCCAACCCCACTGCCGCCCTCTCCACCCACCCGTCCCTCTTGGATGCCTCTCTGAGCTGGTGGACCTTCCCCTTTGGGTAGACAGTTTGGTATGTGCCTACTGTACTAAACCTCCAAGCTGTCAAACGAGCTGGTGGATAAATGCTGCTCTCTGACTTTACCTGTTCCTCCTCCCCCACTTGCTCTGAAGGGTCCGTGAGGTTCTCCTAGAGGCCCTCCCCCACACCTTTCTACAGCCAGTCCTTGGTGGACTCCCTTCCCGCCACCACTGTCCCATCATCCTCTCTTGCATGCACCACCAGCTGTAGGCTGGCAGTCTCACACCCTTCTCAGTGGATCTGGGGTATCCTCTTCCCCTAGAGACAGCATCTATCCCTTCACACTGAGAGTCAAGGGCTTCTCCAAAGAGGCTCATGGCTGTCTTGCCACCTGCTCTGGCCCCCTGGCCCCGGGGAGCTCTCTATCTTTCCCTACTTCGAGCTCACCTCCTTCTATGACCCTTCACCTGTCAGCTTCAGCAACAGTTAGCTGCTCAGTCATGTCTGACTCTTTGCAACCTCATAGACTGTAGCCCACCAGGCTCCTCTCCCCATGGAATTCTCCAGGCAAGAATACTGGAGTGGATTGCCATGCCCTTCTCCAGGGGATCTTTTCCAGCTTCAGTATAGAAATCCTGAATTCATTTCTCCCATCTGGTTCTGGCTTGGCTGTGGAACTCTTCAGACCTGACCTGAAGGCTCTTGAATTCCACCTAAATGTGCAGACCCCAGACTAGACTGGAACACGTCAGCTCTGATGTCAGGCTCTCTCTGCTGATGTGTCAAGGTCATATCAAAGTAAAGTGCAAGTCGTTCAGTCATGTCTGACTCTTTGCAACCCCATGGACTATACCGTCCATGGAATTCTCCAGGCTGAACCCAGGTTTCCCGCTTTGCAAGAGGATTCTTTACCAGCTGAACCACAAGGGAAGCCCAATGGTCATATCAGAAACCACCCCCACCCCCAAACTTGGACTTTTACCACAGATCAGCTTCAGAGGCTTCATAAAGCCCCTGGTATCTTAGGCAAACTTCTGTGTGCAACTGTATTTTCCAGAACTCACATCAAATCTTAAAAAAATCTAAAAATATCTGCAACCAAAGGATAAGAGTTGGTGTTCTAGAGTTGGAGCATGATGCCAGGTATGGTTAGGGACTTAAGAGGTGCTTTTTGCAAAAATAATGGGCTGAGCTTTGTTATGATCTCTTTGCTGTTTAACTTTCTCTACAACTGCAGCCCAGAAATGACTGAAAAGGCCACCTGGCCTCATGGGCTTTTGCCCTCCATCAGCAATGACGGCCACTTCCACTTTCCGTCCCACCATCCAAACTGAGACGGTCAGTGAGAGAGGGCTGCCCAGAGCCACCGGTCAGCACCCATTATCCCCATGGGAGCATTTCCAGGAGAACAGCAGGAGGAGGACAGCCAGAGAAGGAAGAGGGACGGTGGAGTGACCAATGGTCAGCTCAGAGCTGAAGGACGTCCTGCAGGAGGCCAGGATGGGGTCAGTCAGATCAGCATAAACTGCTCATCAGGGGCCCTCTGGTCTGAACCCACAAGCCCAGCCTGTTGACCTGCAAACTGTCATTTCAGACTTGCTGGATGGAAAATTCAGCCACTTGCTGAGATCCCATCGCCTCCCTGATTGAATGAAGGTGTTGCCCATCTGTAGAGGCATTGATGGTGGGTTCTTTTTCTGGACCCCAGCCCAGGCCCTCTCTGCTGTGGACATGGCCTGGCTTCCATTTCCAGGCATTTATGTCAGCGTGACCCTCTCGCCCTGACCCCAGGTGTTCAGAGCAGATTCATGATGGTAACTCCCCGTGATATGGTATAATCTGTGGATTGGCTCTATTTAAACCACAAACATATTTGTTCTGTTAAAAAGAGTCTGTCTAAAGTGGCACCTAGGACTTTCCTGGTGGCTCAGCTGGAAAAGAGTTCACCTGCAGTGCAGGAGACGTGGGTTTGATCCCTGGGTGGGGAAGATCCCCTGGAGGAGGGCATGACAACCCACTCCAGTATTCTGGCCTGGAGAATCCCATGGGCAGAGGAGCCTGGCGGGCTGCAGTCCGTGGAGTTGCAAAGAGTCAGACACGACGGAGCGACTAACACCTCCCTTCAAAGTAGTACCTGTTTGGCATTTAGTTCTTGTGTTTGCTTCCTGTGGCTTCCATAAAAAATGACCTTACACATGGAAGCTGAAAGACAGCCTCTTGGACTTCTGAGCCAGAGTCTGCCGTCAAAGTGTTGAGCGGCCGCTCCCCCTGAGGCTCTAGGGCATGGGCCTCCCGCAGCTGCGGCCGCTTCTGGGGCCCCAGGGCTCCTGGCCCAGTCTTCTGTGTCCTCCCTGCTGCACCCCTGCCCTCTTCTTTGCACCCTTGCCCTCCCCGCTGCACCCCTCCCCTCTCCACTGCGCCCCTGCCCTCCCCGCTGCACCCCTGCCCTCTTCTCTGCACCCCTGCCCTCCCTGCTGTGCCTCTGCCTTCTTCTCTGCTTCCTGTATGTACCACCATAGGCTGAAGTACATCACCTCACAAGTCACACTCTGTCACTCCCACAGTGATACATTTGGAGATGGGCCTTTAGGAGGCAGTTAAGGTTAACCGAGGTAGGTAGCCAGTTAACCAAGGTAGTCTGTATACGTGCGAGCGCTCAGTCATGTCCGACTCTGCGACCCCATGGACTGTAGCCCGCCAGGCTCCTCTGCCCACGGGATTCTCCAGGCCAGAATACTGGAGAGGGTTGCCATTTCCTTCTCCAGGGGATCTTCTCAGAATGGGGACTGAACCCAAGTCTCTTGCATTGGCAGGCGGGTTCTTTACCACTGTCACCCTCTGAGTGGGGTCTTAATAGGGTTTATGTCCACATAAGAAGACGACCCGAGCTCCCTCCCCACTCGGACACACCAAGGACAGACCGTGCGTGGCTGGAGGGAGAACACAGCTGTCCTTGCCGACCGCCAGGCTGGGCCGCGCCCTGGCCCCAGCCTGCTGGCCTCCGGAGCCACGAGAAGCACACCTCTGCCGGCTCAGCTGCTCGGTCGCCTGAACGGACACCACCACCTTTCACTGGCTTTAGAGTCCCAGAAACCAGGATGACCTCATCCCCAGGCCCCGACTGAGAGCTGCGANTGCATCCCTGCCCTCCCCACTGCACCCCTGCCCTCTTCTCTGTGCCCCTGCCCTCCCTGCTGTGCCTCTGCCTTCTTCTCTGCTTCCTGTATGTACCACCATAGGCTGAAGTACATCACCTCACAAGTCACACTCTGTCACTCCCACAGTGATACATTTGGAGATGGGCCTTTAGGAGGCAGTTAAGGTTAACCGAGGTAGGTAGCCAGTTAACCAAGGTAGTCTGTATACGTGCGAGCGCTCAGTCATGTCCGACTCTGCGACCCCATGGACTGTAGCCCGCCAGGCTCCTCTGCCCACGGGATTCTCCAGGCCAGAATACTGGAGAGGGTTGCCATTTCCTTCTCCAGGGGATCTTCTCAGAATGGGGACTGAACCCAAGTCTCTTGCATTGGCAGGCGGGTTCTTTACCACTGTCACCCTCTGAGTGGGGTCTTAATAGGGTTTATGTCCACATAAGAAGACGACCCGAGCTCCCTCCCCACTCGGACACACCAAGGACAGACCGTGCGTGGCTGGAGGGAGAACACAGCTGTCCTTGCCGACCGCCAGGCTGGGCCGCGCCCTGGCCCCAGCCTGCTGGCCTCCGGAGCCACGAGAAGCACACCTCTGCCGGCTCAGCTGCTCGGTCGCCTGAACGGACACCACCACCTTTCACTGGCTTTAGAGTCCCAGAAACCAGGATGACCTCATCCCCAGGCCCCGACTGAGAGCTGCGAAGACTCTTTCCCCAAACAAGGTCACGCTCTCGGTTCCTGGGGAACATACTGTCATGGGGTCACCATTCAATCACTACTCTTGTGAAGAACAGCACGTAGAGAGTGCCGTGAATGTGGTGAATACAGCATCTTTTTTTTTTTTTTCAGATACAACAGCGAGTCTTCAATTAGACGAGGAAATCACAATATCATACATTTTTTAAAGTTGAAAACGGTTACCAGTGATGTAAACTGTCTAAGTAACATCTTTACAGTTAACTGTCGGGCACCCCTGCATGCTTTCCCCCACCTTTTATAGCTACACGCTCTTTATCTTCACTGGGACTGTTTGATCACTCCTTGCTTTTCCCTCACTTTCTGGGCAATATTGCCAGGTCACCTCCAGACTGAAGCGCTTTTCTCTGGTGCCCGTAACCAAGTCTCTTGCCGACCCATTCACTCATCAGTGGCCCTGGCTTTGGTGACCCCGTGATGAGGGTCCATAGCCGCCATAGCCGTGTGAGCCTCTGACCAGTCCCTCTCCACCTGGGGGTGGTCTCGAACAGCCCGGGATGAACACGGGAGGTCTGCCAGCAGGGCTCCCGCCGAGGGGGGCTCTGCTCTCCACGTCCTCAGGGAAAGCCTTCATCTCCCAAGCGAATAACAGAGGTCCTGTAAGTGGAACCCTGACTACGAGGCTTCACTTCATCTCTGCTCTCATCTCGTGTGTCTCTTGAAGTTGTGACTTCTGGGGTGAGCCTTCAGCTGTAGGATCTCATCAAGACTTGTGTGTTTGTAGTCTAGCAACGTCTCCACAGCTGCTGGGAACCCAAAGCATCCTGGGCTCATGTTCTGATTATCAGGGAATTCGTTGGGAACATGGTCCCTCCTGTTCATGGAGAGAGGTGGAGGCCAGGCTCCACTGCTGACGTCTCCATCACGACCCCACTTCTGGGCCAGAATCCACGAGAAATGCTCCAGTCATCTCATCCGGAAAACAAACCAAAAACACGCTGGAGATCGTTACTTGAATCAGTCTTCAGCTTTACATTTTGGAATGTCTCCTTTCCCGTTTGAATCTGACACCACGGACACATTTCCAGAGGCTCCCAGAAGGTGGCTTTGCCACCTTCTCAGGGTCCAGTTATGTTTTTGTTCATTCAACTTGCTCCACAAACTCTCCAAAATGACTTAGGAAATCTTGAATAAATTTAACTTATTTGGGGTTTAACAGCTTTCCCAGAAAAAAAGCAAATTGTAGGAAATGCACATTATTCTTCTGATGTAATATTTTCAAATGCAAATAAGGTTCAGTACAATGGAAACAGTGACAAACTTTATTTTCTTGGGCTCCAAAGTCACTGCAGATGGTGACTGCAGCCATGAAATTAAAAGATGCTTGCTCCTTGGAAGAAAAGCTATAACCAACCTAGACAGCATATTAAGAAGCAGAGACATTACTTTGCTGACAAAGGATCACATAGTCAAAGCTATAATTTTTCCAGCAGTCATGTATGTATGTGACAGTTGGACCATAAAGAGGATTGAGTACCGAAAAATTGATTCTTTTGAACTGTGGTGTTGGAGAAGACTCTTAAGGCTCCCTTATACTGCAAGGAGATCAAACCAGTTAACCTTAAAGGAAATCAACTCTGAATATTCATTGGAAGGACTGAAACTGAAACTCCAATACTTTGGCCACCTGATGGGAAGAATTGACTCATCTAAAAAGACCATGATGCTGGAAAAGATTGAAGGCAGGAGGAGAAGGGGATGACAGAGAATGAGATGGTTGGATGGCATCACTGACTCAATGGACATGAGTTTGAACAAGCTCCAGGACGCGGTGAAAGACAGGGAAGCCAGGCATGCTGCCATCTATGGGACCAGAAAGAGTTGGACACAACTGAACTGAACATCTTTCGGGATTTGAAACAGCTCCACTGGGATTCCATCTCCTCCACTAGCTCTGTTCGTAGTGATGCTTTCCAAGGCCCACTTGACTTCGCATTCCAGGATGTCTGCTTTAGGTGAGTAATCACAGCATCATGATTATCTTGGTCATGAAGATCTTTTTTTACAGTTCTTCAGTGTATTCTTGCCACCTCTTCCCACAGGATTGGAAAAGGTCAGTTTTAACTCCAATCCCAAAGAAAGGCAGTACCAAAGAATGCTCAAACTACCACACAATTGCACTCATCTCACACACTAGTAAAGTAATGCTCAACTCCAAGCCAGGCTTCAGCAACACATGAACCGTGAACTTTCAGATGTTCAAGCTGGTTTTATAAAAGGCAAAGGAACCAGAGATCAAATTGCCAACATCCACTGGATCATTGAAAAAGCAAGAGAATTCCAGAAAAATATCTATTTCTGCCTTATTGACTATGCCAAAGCCTTTAACCGTGAGGATCACAATAAACTGTGGAAAATTCTTCAAGAGATGGGAATACCAGATCACCTGACCTGCCTCTTGAGAAATCTGTATGCAGGTCAGGAAGCAACAGTTAGAAATGGACATGGAACAACAGACTGGTTCCAAATAGGAAAAGGAGTACATCAAGGCTGTATATTGTCACCCTGCTTATTTAACTTGTATAAAGAATACATCATGAGAAACACTGGGCTGGAAGAAGCACAAGCTGAAATCAAAATTGCCGGGAAAAATGTCAATAACCTCAGATATGCAGATGACACTACACTTATGGCAGAAAGTGAAGAGGAACTAAAAAGTCTCTTGATGAAAGTAAAAGAGGAAAGTGAAAAAGTTGGCTTAAAGCTCAACAATCAGAAAATGAAGATCACAGCATCTGGTTCCATCACTTCATGGGAAATAGATGGGGAAACAGTGGAAACACTGTCAGACTTTATTTTTAGGGGGCTCCAAAATCACTACAGATGGTGACTGCAGCCATGAAATTATAAGACGCTTACTCCTTGGAAGAAAAGTTATGACCAACCTAGATAGCATATTCAAAAGCAGAGACATTATTTTGCCAACTAAGGTCCGTCTAGTCAAGGCTATGGTTTTTCCTGTGGTCATGTATGGATGTGAGAGTTGGATTGTGAAGAAAGCTGAGCACCGAAGAATTGATGCTTTTGAACTGTGGTGTTGGAGAAGACTCTTGAGAGTCCCTTGGACTGCAAGGAGATCCAACCAGTCCATTCTGAAGGAGATCAGCCCTAGGATTTCTACCTAGATAGCATATTCAAAAGCAGAGACATTATTTTGCCAACTAAGGTCCGTCTAGTCAAGGCTATGGTTTTTCCTGTGGTCATGTATGGATGTGAGAGTTGGATTGTGAAGAAAGCTGAGCACCGAAGAATTGATGCTTTTGAACTGTGGTGTTAGAGAAGACTCTTGAGAGTCCCTTGGACTGCAAGGAGATCCAACCAGTCCATTCTGGAGATCAGCCCTGGGATTTCTTTGGAGGAAATGATGCTAAAGCTGAAACTCCAGTACTTTGGCCACCTCATGCAAAGAGTTGACTCATTGGAAAAGACTTTGATGCTGGGAGGGATTGGGGGCCGGAGGAGAAGGGGATGACCGAGGATGAGATGGCTGGATGGCATCACCAACTCGATGGATGTGAGTTTGAGTGAACTCTGGGAGTTGGTGATGGACAGGGAGGCCTGGTGTGCTGCAATTCATGGGGTCACAAAGAGTCAAACACAACTGAGCAACTGAACAGAACTGAACTGAACATCTTGAATTAATTGATAACATCCAAATCTGTGCCAAAGAATGACAGCAATGTAGGTTGGCCAACTTTCAGGGTAAAGGTGTGGTGGGAAGTGGGGAGGAGGGGGACTCTGATCTGGATGTGCCCTCCTTGTGGTGACGGCCCCATCATCCCAGCCCTTCAGTCGGCTGCGGGCAGGTGTCAGGGAACATTGAGGGGGAGGAAGGGGACCCCCGGGCCCGTCAGCATTGGCTGCCGGGGCTGCCCACCTCCACAGTGGGGAAGGGAAAGGGGCAGTCCCTCACAATCATTCCCTCTCTTCTGAGAAGAGAGCTGGGCCATGGGGGTCCCCACCATGCAAGCAGGCAGCCCAGCTAGCTGCAGGGTGGGAGGGCATCAGCGCGTCTCTGTGCCCACACATGGGCAGAGAACCACGGCCAGTGCTTGGGGGACAGCCCGACCGGGGCTCCCTGGCCAGTGGGTGTCCTCTGTCCCTGGCAGGGTCCAGGAGGGACTCTAGACAGTGCTTGTGGAGTAACCAGAAGTACTGCTCAGAGGCAGGTACTGCCACCTACCCTCTCCACGGGGGGCCAGATGCAGCTGACCTGGCCCACAGCATGCCAGTGATGCAGGGCAGGGGATCCCGCCATGGGATCTGCCGCCTGGGGGTCAGACATGCCATCAGTTCACGAGGGACACTCTGTGCCCTCACCCCTCACCTCGTCCCACCACCTCTGGGGTCCCTCGCTGCCCTCACAGGGCCTGATCACGTTGCACACAGACTCTGCTGCGGTCACTGGGGAGACGAGTTTGCAGTGGCTCTGGGCAGAGGGCTGGGGTCTCCGCACAGAGCCTGCCTTAGTGGGTGGGCAGCATGGGAGTGCGCTTGCACGTGTAGGAAGATGTGTGTCCTTCACCAGGACCCAGGGCCAGCTCTATCGGCATAACTTTTTAAACCAGTGACATAAGTATCTATCATTTCGCTATATATGAATTTTTTAATATTTCCAATATGGATGATGCTGAATGTGAGATTTCATGAGATATGATTCCACTTAGCCTGGGGGCCTTTTGATTCCTCTGACTTTTTTTTTTTTTATCAGGTTTCATCAGCTTTATTGGAAAATGGGCTGGGGCCTTATTGGAAGATGGGTAGAAATTTGTCAAACACTAAGCCATGCTTAGCATCCTTGGCTGCTCAGACATAACGTGTGCAGCAGGCTTTGGACATAGAGAAAGCCTAGAATGTTCTCTGCTAGGGAAGAATCTGTGGATCAGTGTAAACACAGAATAAAATGCTTCTTTACATATATAGCAACTCATACAGAAGAATGGGAGGTTGGCCAAAAAAAGGCAGATATGATTATAATGCCTCCATTAGAATCAATGAAAACCACAAATATTTTCAAACTGGAATTAGAACTGAGACAGGCTGAAAATCTTTCTTAAATGAACAAGCATAGGAGAGAATTTCTTTCTTAAAAGGGAAGAGGCAGGAGAGACCTGATGGTGAATGGGAATTGTGAGACCATATCCAGGTTTAGAACATGGGGTGAAGCGGGGACCAGGGGCTGCAGGGCAGGACAGGGCGAGGTCGCAGAAAACGCGCTGGAGTGGTTTTCAGGGGGCCGGTCACTAGCCTCAGGCTTAGAGCGTGGGGTGAAGTGGGGACTGGAGCAGTGGGCAGGCCACGGCGAGGTCTCAGAAAACGCCCCTGGGTGGGATTGGGAGACCGGTCACTAGCCTTGAGCACCGCAGACAGCCTTGCCTCCCACCCCTGGGGAGACTGTTTAGAGCAGTGCTTCTCTGAGTAGGGCCCCTGACCAGCAGCACCGGCTTCCTGGGAACTTGCCAGAAATGCAGATCCCCAGGTCCATGTAGACCTGCTGGATGAGAAAGCGGAGGTGAGGCTCAGCGGTCTGGTAAGCAGCCATCGGGTTTGGGGGCTGGGTCCCGATATGCAGTCCGTTTGAGAACCCGTGTCCTAAAATGGCATTACTCCAGACAGCGAGCATGAGCCAGCAATCTGCCTGCGCGTGTGGTGGGAGGTGGGGCAGGGGGTGAAAAACGGAGTAGAGAGTAGAATTTGGGTGGTAAAACATACTCTTCCCAGATAGAGGGCGAATGACCACAGGAAGGGTGGCTCGGAAGGGAGCGGTGAGCTGAGCCGGGCTAGCGGGGAGCATCAGCGCCGCTGGGGCAGGGCTCCGGGTGGGCACACCTGTCCTCCTCTGAGGAAGGGAAGGGGGGCTGAGGATGGCCCGGGCACGTGGGCTGACAGAGCGAGAGGAGCAAAGGCAGGCCCCCACTGGCTTTGCTGGCTGTGGCTTCGAGAACTGGCTCCCCCAGGCCGCAGCTTCACGCCCGCCCGCCCGCAGTCTGCAGCTCCGCTGAAGCTGGCTGCGGCCAGACCTGGGAAAGGTCTGGTCAGGAAAGAGCCACTCGGAGCGAGACTCTGCGTGATGTAGCTGGAATCTTCTGCCCTGTTTCGCATGCCGGGAGCTGGGGGCTCCTCCGCGGAGTACGGGGGCGTCTTGGGCACCATCCATGGCGTCACCAGCTCTGGGGCACTGCAAAGTTAAATGTTCCATGCAAAGCTCCCCAAAGGGACTTTTCAACGTCGATTGATTTGTAGCAGGAGGGCATGATTTATCTTCTACCCTTGGGATCCCCTTAGAGGGAAGACACAGCTCTGACACCGATTCTGGAGCCCCTTCTCCATCTGACAGAGGATGTAACACATGGATAGGAGGAGCAGAGACCCACGCCAATGGGTACCAGGAAATAACTCATAACAAACTTGCCAAAGGCTTTCTTGAACGTCTGAACATCTTCAGTCACCACAACAGACCAAAAGATAGGCAACCCCCCTTTAAGGAAAAAATGAGCAAACGCTTCCAAGAAGGCCTCGTTCAAGCAGAGACACGCTGGGCGGCGGAGCCCCGCGCCGCAGGTCCCCTCGGCTGCCCGGGCGGGTCCCCCTCTCAGAGCAGCAGCTCTGCCTTCAGCTGCCTTGCACATCAGCAGGAATGTGCTGCATGGAGGGCCCCATCACTGACACGGCTGACGCTTCACTCCTGAGCCCGGTCAGGAGGAAGTGGATGGATCCTCCATTAATGGCAGCAGCAAGTGTGAGGGTCTCACATTAAAGCGGTTTGAGTCCGACCAGGACACTCTAACACAAGTAATGTGTGGTTTCTAGATATTTAGTAGATCACTGCAGTAAGCCAGAAGTTAAATAGAACTAATAAGAAAAGAGAGAGAAACACAGAGGACCAAGGGAAAGGGGAGAGAAGACAGAACAGAAAGACGGGCGACCGCAGGAAAAATGCCCCAGCCTGTGATAAATGGAGAAGAGACGGTTCTGCATGGGAAGAGGCCCTCCAGGGGTCAGCATGCCTCCTCCAGGGCCCACGGGGGCTGGCGGCTGGGCCAAGACAGAGTGACATCACCAACCACAGGCTTGGCTCCCCAAGTCCACAGCCACACGGCCCATGGCCTGCTCGTGGCGTCTCCCAGTCAGCTGGACTCACACTCCCCGAGGCAGCTCTCCTAGCCTCACCCACAAATCCTCTTCCTCTATCCCCTGCTCGGTGGGAGCACCCTGGACCCTTCCCTCTCCTCGCCCCCACACTCAGGGTCACTGGCCAGAGTCACGACCCCTCCCGCGTGTCTTTTAAGTCTGCTGGCAGCGTCTCACCTGACTTCCCGCACGTGCTCCAGGACCTGCGGTGCAAACCTTTGCTACATCTCAGCCCCTCACGTCTGCTGGCAAGCCTCACGGAAGAGCAACCGCAGTGGCCGCCAGGGAGACTCGGTGGAGGAAATGATCTTTTTGCTCACGTGATGGTCACAAACGCTGTTGTCGTTCAGTCGCTCAGTCATGTCCAGCTTTTTGTGACTCCCACGGACTGCAGCACGCCAGGCTTCCCTGTCCATCCCCAACTCCCAAAGCTTGCTCAAACTCATGCCCATTGAGTAGATGATGCCATCCAACCATCTCAACCTCTGTCGTCCCCTTCTCCTCCCACCTTAAATCCTTCCCAGCATCAGGGTCTTTTCCAAAGAGCCAGTTCTTCCCATCAGGTGGCCAAAGTATTGGAGTTTCAGCTTCAGCATCAGTCCTTCCAATGAGTATTCAGGACTGATTCCTTTAAGATTGACTGGCTGGATCTCCTTGCAGTCCAAGGGACTCTCAAGAGTCTTCTCCAACACCACAGTTCAAAAGCATCAATTCTTTAGCACTCAGCTTTCTTTATAGTCCAACTCTCACATCTATATATGACCACTGGAAAAACCATAGGTTTGACTAGATGGACCTTTGTTGGCAAAGTAATGTCTCTGCTTTTTAATATGCTGTCTAGGATGGGTATAGCTTTTCTTCAAAGCAGCAAGCGTCTTTTACTTTCATGGCTGCAGTCACCATGCACAGTGATTTTGGAGCCCAAGAAAACAAAGTCTGTCACTGTTTCCATTGTTTCCCCATCTATTTGCCATGAAGTGATAGGACCAGATGCCATGATCTTAGTTTCTTGAATGTTGAGTTTTAACCCAGCTTTTTCACTCTCCTCTTTCACTTTCATCAAGAGGCTCTTTAGTTCCTCCTCACTTTCTGCCATAAGGGTGGTATTATCTGCATATCTGAGGTGTTTGATATTTCTCCTGGCAATCTTTTAGAAATTTTGGAAAGTTCGCTGTTTAATAAATCAGATATTATCCTTTTCTAGAGCATCAGAAAGCCCACCATACTGGATCCCCAGACTGACATAGTATCACAGGCCTCGCTCTGAGCGGTGACTTCTTACTTAGCAGGGCACAAACTGCCCACCCAGAAGCCACCAGGCCCAGACACTAGGTGCCAGGGGCCCCTTTCATCTTCTAGTAGAGAAAGAGGGCTCCCCATCCATTCTCATGTCCTCCAGCCCCAGGCAGCTGGATGGGGCCATGACTGGTTCCAGTCACGAGAGGTGAAAGGAAGTGATGAGACCCTCTTCTGGTGAAGTAAAAGCCAGCATGGGGGTCTCCAGAAGTCACAGGTACAAGATGGGGGGCCTCCACCACTTTGGGTACCCAAATGCCTCTGTGGAGCAGGGATGCCCACTCTCTGACGCGTGTTTGGCACCTAGGCTGACCAAAATAAACCTTGAAATGCCAAGGCCCAGGAATTTGGAGTTAACCTGTTAATTCTCTGCTCTGACGCCTCCCCGTGGCGTTGTGGACAAAGACCCACTTTACCCCCGTGACCTCTTCTCTATCCCCCTCTCCAGGGCCAGCCTGCCGGCTCCCCCTCTCCAGGGCCGGGCCTGCCGACTCCTCCTCTCCAGGGCCGGGCCTGCCGGCCCCCTCTCTCCTTGCTCACTGCTTCCCTTGCTCTCTGGCTCAGGCCGCACAGCGCTGGATGTGGAGCCTTGCGCGTGCCAATGTTTTTATTGCTATCAGCCTTAGCAAAGGATAATAATAATAAAAGGATACTATCTGACTTACTAAACAGGTATCCTGGTTTGCTTGCACTCTTCCTCCCCATCTCCTCAAAGCCTCACTGCTCACTAGTCTCTAAGTTTCATCAATGTTCTATCACAATTTGTCTCCACCTATGTTAGCTCTAGTGCACCCTGCAAAACGCCAGGCTGGATGAAGCCCAAGCTGGAATCAGGACTGCCAGGGAGAGATATCAACAGCTGCAGATATGCAGATGATACCACTCTAACAGCAGAAAGTGAAGAGGAACTAAAGAGCTCTTAATGAGGGTGAAAGAGGAGAGTGAAAAGCTGGCTTAAAACTCAACATTCAAAAAAGTACTATCATGGCATCCAGTCCCATCCCTTCATGGCAAATAGATGGGCGGTGGGTGGAGTTTAAACAGTGACAGACTTTACTTTCTTGGGCTCCAAAACCACTGCAGATGGTGATTGCAGTCATGAAATTAACAGACGCTCGCTCCTTGGAAGAAAAGCTAGAAGAAATCTCAGTTCAGTGCCTGAGTCATGTCTGACTCTTTGCGACCCCATGAACCGCAGCATGCCAGGCCTCCCTGTCCATTATCAACTCCTGGAGTCCACCCAAACCCATGTCCATTGTGTTGGTGATGCCATCCAACCATCTCATCCTCTGTCGTCCCCTTCTCCTCACACCTTCAATCTCTCCCAGCATCAGGATCTTTTCCAGTGAGTCAGTTCTTCTCATCAGGTGGCCAAAGTATTGCAGTTTCACCTTCAACATCAGTCCCTCCAATGAACACCCAGGACTGATCTCCTTTAGGATGGACTGGTTGGATCTCCTTGCAGTCCAAAGGACTCTCAAGAGTCTTCTCCAACACCACAGTTCAGAAGCAATTCTTCAGCACTCAGCTTTCTGTATAGTCCAATTTACATCCATACATGACTACTGGAAAAACCATAGCCTTGACTAGATAGACCTTTGTTGGCAAAGTAATATCTCTGCTTTTTAATATGCTGTCTAGGCTGGCCATAACTTTCCTTCCAAGGGGTAAACATCTTTTAATTTCATGGCTGCAGTCACCATCTGCACTAATTTTGGAGCCCAGAAAAATAAAGTCAGCCACTGCTTCCACTGTTTCCCCATCTATTTGCCATGAAGTGATGGGATTAGATGCTATGATCTTCGTTTTCTGAATGTTGAGCTTTAAGCCAACTTTTTCACTCTCCTCTTTCACTTTCATTGAGAAACTCTTTAGTTCTTCTTCACTTTCTGCCATAATGGTGGTGTCATCTGCATATCTGAGGTTATTGATATTTCTCCCAGCAATCTTGATTCCAGCTTGTGCTTCCTCCAGCCCAGTATTTCTCATGCATATAAGTTAAATAAACAGAGTGACAATATGCAGCCTTGACATATTCCTTTTCCTATTTGGAACCTGTCTGTTGTTCCATGTCCAGTTCTAACTGTTGCTTCCTGACCTGCATACAGATTTCTCAAGAGGAAGGTCAGGTGGTCTGGTATTCCCATCTCTTTCAGAATTTTCCACAGTTTATTGTTATCCACACAGTCAAAGGCTTTGGCATAGTCAATAAAGCAGAAATAGATGTTTTTCTGGAATTCTCTTGCTTTTATGATGATCCAGCGGATGTTGGCAATTTGATCTCTGGTTCCTCTGCCTTTTCCAAAACCAGCTTGAACATCTGGAAGTTAATGGTTCACATATTGCTAAAGCCTGGCTTGGAGAATTTTGAGCATTACTTTACTAGCATGTGAGATGAGTGCAATTGTGCAGTAGTTTGAGCATTCTTTGGCATTGCCTTTCTTTGGGATTGGAATGAAAACTGACCTTTTCCAGTCCTGTGGCCACTGCTGAGTTTTCCAAATTTGCTGGCATATTGAGTAAAAGGCTTTGGCATAGTCAATAAAGCAGAAATAGATGTTTTTCTGGAATTCTCTTGCTTTTATGATGATCCAGCGGATGTTGGCAATTTGATCTCTGGTTCCTCTGCCTTTTCCAAAACCAGCTTGAACATCTGGAAGTTAATGGTTCACATATTGCTAAAGCCTGGCTTGGAGAATTTTGAGCATTACTTTACTAGCATGTGAGATGAGTGCAATTGTGCAGTAGTTTGAGCATTCTTTGACATTGCCTTCCTTTGGGATTGGAATGAAAACTGACCTTTTCCAGTCCTGTTGCCACTGCTGAGTTTTCCAAATATGCTGGCATATTGAGTGCAGCACTTTCATAGCATCATCTTTCAGGATTTGAAATAGCTCAACTGGAATTCCATCACCTCCACTAGCTTTGTTCATAGTGATTCTTCCTAAGGCCCACTTGACTTCACATTCCAGGATGTCTGGCTCTAAGTGAGTGATCACACCATTGTGATTATCTGGGTTGTAAAGATCTTTTTTGTATAGTTCTTCTGTGTATTCTTGTCATCTCTTCTTAATATCTTTTTCTTCTGTTAGGTCCACACCTTTTCTGTCCTTTATCGAGCCCATCTTTGCATGAAATGTTCCCTTGGTGTCTCTAATTTTCTCAAAGAGATCTCTAGTCTTTTCCATTCTATTGTTTTCCTCTATTTCTTTGCATTGATCGCTGAGGAAGGCTTTCCTATCTCTCCCTGCTATTTTTCTGGAGCTCTAGACAGCATATTAAAAAGCAGAGACGTTACTTTGCTGACAAAGGCACATCTAGTCAGTGCCAACTTTTTCCCAATAGCCTCGTATGGGTGTGAGGTTTAGTCGATAAAGACGGTTGAGCGCTGAAGAACCGATACTTTCACACTGTGGTGTTGGAGAAGACTCTTGAGAGTCCTTTGAACAGTAAGGAAATCAAACCAGTCAATCCTAAAGGAAATCAACCCAGAATATTCACTGAAAGGACTGATCTTGAAGCTGAAGTTGAAGCTGAAGCTGCAATACTTTGGCCACCTGATATGAAGAGCCAACTCATTGGAAGATTCTGATGCTGGAAAGATAGAGTTTAGGAAAGGGGCTACAGAGGATGAGATGACTGGAGGACATCACCGACTCAATGAACATGAGTGTCAGCAAACTCCAGGAGAGAGTGAAGGACAGGGGAGCCTGGTGAGCCACAGCTTATGGGGTCGCAAAGAATCGGGTGTGACCTAGAGACTGAGCAACAGCATCTTCGCTCCACCAGTATGGCGTGATCCCCCATCACTGAGTGACTATGGACCCACACCTGCCAATTACAGCATATTTTTGAGCCTCACGTGGTGAGAAATCCTTGATATCTCCCCTACTTTTGTAACTCAAATACTGTAGCCAGAACATCGTGTTTAGAAGACACACATATCTGTTGAGTGAAGTCATGTGTATCCTTTTGCTCTCTCTTCTATGTCAGGAAACCAAATTGCTGTGTGACTCTGATGAGAATCCTTAACCTTTTCAGGTCTTTGTTCCTTTGTCTATACTGGGATAAACTTTAACCATCTTTCTGACTCAAATTTCTCATTAACTCAGGCTTAACTATGTTTAGCAAGATGACATCTTGATAAAAGGGTTCACACTTCTGTTCTCCTCCCCAAATCTCCTAACACATTCTATTGTCCACAAATCTTTTCACTCCCTGAATGTTACTAATGAACAAAGGAATATCTAACTGAAAAAAAAATTAATGAATATATTCACCCTTTGAATTTTTTCAGATATAAAGATGTAAATGTTGATGAAAAGTTCATGAGTTTATTGTTTTTACAAAATAACGACAATGTCCTTTCTCCTAGTCGTGACAGAATAGCTAGCACTAGGTGGGCCCTCCTGCTATCCAATAAGAAAAATGACGGGCTTTGAGGCACTGGGGAGCAGGCACAGTCTGAGGTTCTCTGTGGGAACCTGTAGCTGAGACTGGTCCGAATATACGCAAGGTGAAGTTTACGTTCAGGCATCAACTATGGGGTCGAAAGTAGGGTAGGATTATGAGGGTAAGCAGTGTGGAGAGACATGGGTTTCCAGACCAGTCAGCATAGAGCAAACTCAAGGCCTTCCAGCCTCCTGCTCAGGCAGGAGAAAGACCAGGACACAGAGGTAGAGACCGTGACTTAGCTTAAGGCCTTCTCTCAGCCCACGTTAACAAAATATTAATGCAAAGTTAAGCATGACACAAGTCACAGGAAAGACAGTTTGGAGATTTAGTCAGGTCAAGTTAGACAGACTTGGTAAATACCTTACCTTTCCCTCTATCTAGTCACACAAAACATAAAGCCAAGTCTAAAATCTTCACAGTAACCATCAACAACTAAACTGTATTGTATAAATGAGGTCTTCACCATTCAACACTCTCCAGAGGAGTATAGCGAGGAGACTTTACGGTATATCATCCTCAATCAAAAATGACTTGTCATGTATAGAAATCTAAAAATGTGACCCATAGTCAAGAAAAGTGTCAAACTATAGAAATATACCTTGAGATGGTCCAAATGTTGGATTTAGGAGGCACAGGGATTTAAAGCAGATATAAATATGTCCAAGAATGTAAAAGAAAATATGGGCCTACTGAGTGAACAGATAGTGAATCTCAGATGAAAAACAGTAATTAGTAAATAAATAAAAGACCCTAGAACTGAAAATAACAATATCTGAAATGAAAACAGGTTGCTATTACAGATTACTTAGCATCAGATTAAATATGACAGAACAGTGGTCAGTGCCCCGAGACAGAGCAATAAATAGTTATCTGATGTGAAGAAAAGAAACGAAGAAATTACTGGATAGCGTCTCACTGATTTCTCAGGCAACAGTAGTAAAATACACTGAGTTGGTGTTCCCAGCAGAATTTCAAGGATGACGCAGATGAAAAAAAAAATGACCTCAAACTCTCCTAATTTGATAAAAGCACACCAATACACAGAATCAAGAAGATCAACCAAACCCAAGTAGAATAAACCCAGAGTAGACCACACCTGGAAACATCAAAGTCAAATGGATGAAACTCAGTATATAGAAAAGAATTTTGAAAGCAGCCCCCCCCCCAAATGTATACATAGGAAAAAATGATACAAACGATGCCTGTATGCTCATCAAAAACACTCTAAGACCAGGAGACTAAATGGCATTTTTAAATTGATAATGGAAAAACCTGCTAACATTCTGTAAGCAAACATATTCCTCAAAAATTGGAATAAGATAAACACATTTTCAGATAAGCAAAATAAGGAGAGAAACTGGTGTGGAAGCTGAGTTGCCAGAGTACCAGCATTACGAGAAATGCTAAAAGATTATCTTCAGGTTGAAGGGAAGTCCCACATGGCAACTTATGTCTAAAGGAAAAAACATAAAGAGCATGAAGAATTTGCAGCTGTGCAAATACAAAATAATGATGTAAGTAACTGAAATTTCCCAGTGTACAGAGCAAAGATCTTAGATACTTTTGAAACTGCCTTTCCATATGCCTAATGGTACGTGTTCAGTCGTGTCCAAATCCTTGAGACCCCATGTACTGTAGTCCCACCAGGCTCCGCTGTCCATGGGTTTTTCCAGGCAAGAGTACTGGAGTGGGTTGCCATTTCCTACTCCAGGGGATCTTTCTGACCAGGGATTGAACTGGTGTCTCCTGCACTGGGAGGCAGATTCTTTACACTGAGCCAGATATCACTAAGTTTATCCAATCTAAAAGAAAAAAAAAAAGAATATTTTTAGCTCTAAAAAGAGAGCAATAAAGATTATATAGGCAGATGCTCTAGTTTTTCAGTTTGAAAATAAGCTATCACTTTAAAAGTCATCAATTACGTGGCTCATATGGTAAAGCGTCTGCCTGCGATGCAGGAGACCTGGGTTCGATCCCTGGGTTGGGAAGATCTCTTGGAGAAGGAAACGGCAACCCACTCAGTACTCTTGCCTGGAAAATCCCACGGACGGAGGAGCCTGGTGGGCTACAGTCCATGGGGTCGCAAAGAGTCGAACACGGCTGAGCGACTTCACTTTTTCCCTTTTATTTCTTATATCAGGCTTCCCTCATAGCTCAGGTAAAGAATCCGCCTGCAATGCAGGAGACTCCGGTTCAATTTCTGGTTCAGGAAGATCTGCTGGAGAGGGGATAGGCTACCCATTCCAGTATTCTTGGGGTTCCCCGGTGGCTCAGCTGGTAAAGAATCCACCTGAAACAGAGGACACCTGGGTTCAGTACCTGGGTTGGGAAGATCCTCTGGAGAAGGGAAGGGCTACCCACTCCAGAATTCTGGACAGGATTGCAAAGAGCAGCACAGGACTGAGCGACTTTTACTTTGATTTCACTTTCATTCGTTAGATCAGGCTTTCCAGGTGGCACTAGTGGTAAAGAACCCATCTGCCAGTTCAGGAGACACAGGAGATATGGGTCAGGAAGATCCCCTGGAGGAGGGCACAGCAACCCACTCCAGTAATCTTGCCTGCAGAATCCCATGCACAGAGAAGCCTGGTGGGCTAGTCCATGGCAAAGAATCAGACACGACGGAAGCGACTTAGCAGGCGTGCACCCCTGCTTATATCAGCGTTTTCCTGGTTCTCACATACAAGCTCTGCTCCACATGGATTTTCCCATCATGAGGTCAAATGTAAGAAGATGCTGCACAGAAATGCTGACGCGCCTCCGGAGCGCCTCGCAAGAGCTGGAACTCTTGTTCCCAAGCCCTCTCCCGCTCTTCTAAGAGAAATCATCACTCTTGACCCTACATATGACGCTAACAGTCCTTCACTGGGCTCCCACATATCACCACCCACGGGATATAGTCTGCGCTCTTTCATTTATTTATGAATGCATTTTGTTCAATATATATGCACTGAGAACTTACCATATAGCAGGTATCATGATAAGGAGGGGAGACATCAGATGGGTGAACAAAGAGGCAAACCCTGGCCCTTCTGGAGACTGGGTCTCCCGAAGGCTGCTCCCACAGCTTCTGTTTCGCTCCATCAGTCCCAAACACTCACCTGTTTGGAAGTTTCCTTTTCTGGGCCGTCCTGAGCAGGAGGAATATTGGGGCCACCCTCTGCCTCTCCAGGATGGCACTGCAGTGGCAGAATGAAGAAAGGACCTGGATCAGACTTTGCCATGAGTGGTGCCCACTGGCATTGTTGGGACCCTATGGACTTCCTCTCAGTACTCATCACTTCTGTAAACCCTGAGGACTTTGTTCTGCTAAAGCGATTTTGCCTGCCTGAGAGCTTTCTCTGGCTGAGGGCATGCTTGGTCCGCATGCGGTAGGGCGAGAGGTGCCCAAGAATTAACTCTCCAGCAGCCCTCAGCGACTGGAGCTGGCAGGGAAGGACCCCACCCTCTGCAGTGATGCAGAGTGCCCCAACGCCCCGGGCCGGCAGCGCTCACTCATCTGCTGGTTCATCCTCTCCTGGAATATCCCCCTCCCCAAGCACTTGCCTGTACTCAGACCTTCGTCTCCAGCTCTGCTGCAGGGGGGCTCACACTCAGACCCCTCCGTGCTCACGGTTTTGCACTCCCAGCTCCCCCTTCTCAGTGGTGCTCTGCTGCTTTTACTGCCTTTCTGCCACGTAACGTGCTTCCTCCCCACCATGGCCCTTTCCCCAGCAAGCGGAAACCAGGCCCAAGTCTCCCAGCTGCTATGTGAATAAGGCTCCCTCTTGTTTTCAATCCTAAAGACCCAGTTGCTGACTCCCAGCCGATGCCCCAGGCCAGATGCGAGTATCAGCGAGATGACTCCTTCTCAGTGAGTCCGTGTATCGCCCGGGGATGTAGAAAGTGGGCATTGCTCCTCACACGGGCAGGGTCTTTATCACAGACTCAGGTTGTAACAACCGAGCCACTTTCTCTCCCATAGGCTTGTTTATTTCCATCTAATTCTCGATAGCTCAAATGAGCAAAGTCAGATTGCCGGTGCCCGCCACTTGGTCTCCTGCCCAGAATCCTCCACACACCTTTTGATAAGAAATTCTAAACCCTGTGAAACTGGCTGTGTGGTGGCAACTGGATGGACATTTGCATCCTTGTCAAGCTCAGCCCGGCAGCAAGTTGCAAGTGAGCTGCTGGAGGTGGAAACACTTCCTTTAATTTTCTTCAGCGTTTTTGTGCATTTACTTCAGTGTTTGCAAAAGCTCTGTGATACAGAAAAGGGCCTCTGGGTGCACACAAAAGACTTAAACATCACATATCCAGCATCAGCCAAACTGGAAGCTCCCCAGCAAATGAAATCCGCTCCTGTGATTTTTGACGAAGTACCTAGGAACATACTTCTTCAGGTGCTTTCTACTACTTTAGAATCCATTTATTTCAAAGACTAGAGTTTTGATAATATCCAGTGTAGGAATGATGGTAAAGGACCAGCCAGGGAAAGTTGTAAATTAATTTAGTGAGAGGGAAAATAAAGATTTTAAAATATATTTACATTTATTTTTGAACTTCATTCTGAAAAGTTTTTGTCTTAGTAATTATTGACTGCCAATAGATGACCCCCAAATTTAGTGACTTAAAGCCATGAGTATCTGTTTTCTCGTTATTTCTGTAAGTCAGCCATCCATGTTCAGCTTAGCTAGACCCCAGCTCATGGTTTGTCACAGGTGTGACCTCAGGGTCACCTGGAGCTGGTCATCTCCTCCTCACTGGTCAGTTGGGCCTGGATGTCCTGGCTGTTGACAGGACTCAGATCTCAGTGGCTGTTTTTCCAGGTCTAAGTCCTCAGGTAACAGCATCCTAGGCAGCAGTCTGCACAGGGTCAACTCTATAGCCAGAGCTGCATGGTGCGCTCTATTTTGTAATCAAATAGTATTTAACCAAACATTAAATACTATTTAATCAAAGAGTATTTAACCATAAATCCGAAATCACTGCAGATGGTGACTGTGGCCATGAAATCAAAAGATGCTTGCTCTTTGGAAGGAAAGCTATGACAAACCTAGATAGCATATTTAAAAGCAGAGACATTACTTTGCTGACAAAGGTCCATGTAGTCAAGGCTATGGTTTTTCCAGTAGTCATGTATGCATCTGAGAGTTGAGCCATAAAGAAGGCTGAGCACTGAGGAACTGAAGCTTTTGAACTGTGGTGTTGGAGAAGACTCTTGTGAGTCCCTTGGACTGCCAATCAGTCCATCCTAAAGGAAATCAGTCCTGAATATGCATTGGAAGGACTGATGCTGAAACTCCAATCCTTTGATCACCTGATGGGAAGAGCCAACTCATTAGAAAAGACCCTGATGCTGGGAAAGATTGAGGGCAAAAGGAGAAGAGGATGGCAGAGGATAAGATGGTTGGATGGCATCACCAATTCAGTAGACATGAGTCTGAGTAAATTCCAGGAGACGGTGAAGGACAGGGAAGCCTGGCATGCTGCAGTCTGTAGAGTTGCAAACCTGTCCACAGAGTAGGAGACACAATCAAGCTACTGAACAACAAATCTAACCATCAATTAGCTTGAAAAACTTATTTTCACATTGAAAACAAATTCCTTTCTGTTGTTGAGTTCTTAACCGAACTCTCCTCTGGACAATTAAAGTTTCTGGTGCCACCGTCTCAGTCCATTTGGGAATGTCAGAATATCACTCGCTAGGTGGCTTATGACCAGATGAAATTTGCCTCTTATGGTTCTGAAGGTCGGGAGGCCCCGGATCAAGGTGCCAGTTGTGAAAGTGTCAGCTGAGGGCCCCAGCCCCCTTGACCTAATCCCTTCCCAATGTTTCCACCTCCTAATACCAGCGCTGTGGGTTAGGCTTTCAACACATGAATTTGGGGCTAGGAAGTACAAATATTCCGCTGTCAGCAGCCATCTACAACCAACCGTCCATGTGACTTAAGAATAGAAAGCCTCCGTGTTCAAAGGGATGAATGAACTCCTAACCCATGACTGTTCAGCAGGCAAGGCTAAGCTCTCTGTGTGTGATGGGGATACAGAGCCATTCCTCTGCTCAGGAGAACAGATTACAGGTGTGCACCATGCGTGTACCTTTGTCTGATGCTATTCAAAGCTAAATTCAAGGAGCTCCTTGGCTGAGTCCTCTCCCCTCCATCCAAACCCAGGAATAAGGACAGGAAGAGAAGGATGAGCCGAGGACCCAGCCCTAGGGACGGAGCATCACCCACAGGCAGGGCGTCTCGGCAGGCGTCGAGGCGGGAGCTCCTCATTGGCATGCGGCCGGTGCCTTTCCTCTGGCCTCACCCTTGACTCCAGAATTATCCTGAACCCCGGCCCCAGAGAAAGCTCTGCGTCCCTTTTAACCGGCCATCAGGAGAGGCAGCCTGCAGGGAGAAATGTGCCCTCTGTTTTTCTCTTACTAAACCCACACAGTATCCACACTTGCCTCTTCTGATTGAATCAGAAATCACTCTAAATCTATCATTCAATTTCAAAGCAAAAAGCAGTTAAATCAGCAGGCGGAGAGCTGGCATTTTCTCCATCACAGCCTTCCTCAGCCTCCCCTGCCCTCTAGGAAAGACCTAAACAGTCTCTCTATCTTTCTGTCCCTCTCTCTCTCTGCCTGTGTGACTCGCTTCCTCATCATTTGTGCAATACTTCAAGACTACAGAAAAGTACATAGAAAAATAGAAGCAATGCTTTCATTAGCCGCTTGCTTTCCAAAACCTCTCATTCCCCCATATTTGTTCCAGGGCTTTTAAAGAATTAACATCTGTAAATATTATGCTGGAGTACTTTTCTGCATTCTCTGCCATCTTAAACGGGGTGTTGAAAGTTCTAACGTGCAATTTGACACTCTCTGCGTCCGCTGCGCCAATCCACTTTTACAGTCACTTGCTTTACAATCACACACGAGCCCAGGCGACAGCTCCTGTGCCCCTTGTTTTGTGGCTCAACCCTCTGCGTCTCGAGGTACGTCCCTCGGTAGCTAAGGTTCAATTTCTCTTTGTATACTTTCATTTTAAAATTCATTCATTTTGGCTTCTTTTTCCGCTCTTAAGTTTTGTTTTGAAAAGAATTAAAAATCCCAGGAAATTACAGAAAGAGTACGAAGGAGTCCCCTGCGCTCTTCATCTGGTTTCCACGACGATTGTGTGCTGCATAATCACACAGCCCCTGACGCCGATGTCAGCATGTGTGCCTGTGATCTGTGCCATTCGATCGCAAGTGCAGATCCTGGAGGCCATGTCACAATCCAGACCCCGGATATGACAGCACCACACCCATTGCCCCACTCTACCCTTAGCAGTCAGACTCTTGTCTCATGAGTCTGGACCATCACTGCCCTGTTCTCCTTCCATCATGGTGCAATTTCGAGAACATCATCAAATGGCGTCACGGAATGCGTCACTTTCGATGATGGGCTTCTTTTCACTCTGATGATACCCAGAGGGTCCATGCATGTCACGTGCACACCAAGAATTTGGCCTCTGCGTCGCTGAGTCGCGCTCCAGGATTCCAAGTGTGGTGGACACAGCGTGTGTGACCGTCGGCCCACAGCGGGACGCGGGCTGTTGACAGTTTGGGGGTGTTGCAAGGGACACCGCTTCAAGCAGGCCTGCAGTGCGCTGTGCGAATGTGGGTTTCCTCAGCCCTGGAGTGCAGCTGCGGGCTGATGCAGTCAGTGTGTTCTGCCTGTGTTTAAGAAAGTGTCCCACTACTTTCCAGAGTAGCTGGCCCACCTCGCATCAGCACCCCCGCCCACCACACACATGACTCGGGACACACTCTGGGTCTCACTCACAGGTTGTCTGGCTCATCGAGGCCAGGGAAGGCAAACCTCTTTTCGCCTGCTTATTCATCCTCCACGCACACTCCTACTGAAACGCCTCTTCATAGCTGGCTTATTTTCCAAAAAGACGATGTGGTTCTAATGGCTGAACTTCAAGAACTCTCTGTGTACCCTAGGTATGGGTTCTTTGTCAGATGAGGGCTTTGCAAATATTTTCTCCCAGTCTGCAGCCTGTTTCCTCATCTGCTTTACCCCAGAGCAAAAATACTTAATTTTGATGAAGTCTAACGTATTATCTTTTAAAAGCTGTGCTTTTGATCACTTCTAAGAACTCTTCACTCAGCCCCAGTTCCTGAACACAGGCCTCTGCACTGTCTTCTGAAAATTTCATACTTTCATGTTTTACATTCAAGTGAATTTTTGTGTCGAGTATGAGTGTGGCCTCGTTCATTTTTTCCTAGAGGCTCTTCAGTCGCTTCTGCAACATGGGCTATAAAGGCTTCACTTCTTTCATTGAGCGGCTTTTGAATTTCTGTCAAAAATCAGGTGGCTGGACTTGTAGGGGCTATTTCTGAGTTTCCTTATCTTGTTTGATAAATTGAAGTTCTCTTCCTCCACCAGTGCCACACAGTCACACAGTCTCACTATGTATTCGTGTATGTCCGTATAGACATGTGCCTGTGTGGGAACATGCAGAGGCAATCTTCGTGCAGGGCAGAGTGACCCTCCTTTTTCTTTTTTCAGAATGACTCCAGCTATTCAGGTGCCTTTTGGTTGTTCAGTCGCTCAGTCATGTCCACCTCTCTGTGAGCCCATGGCCTGCCTTGCACCGGCTTCCCCATCCTCCACTGCCTCCCAGAGCTTGCTCAGACTCATGTCCATTGCACAGACAATGCCATCCAGCCATCGCATCCCCCGTCATCCCCTTCTCCTCCTGCCCTCAATCTTCCCCAGCATCAAGGTCTTTTCTAATGAGTCGGTTCTTCCCATAAGGTGGCCAAAGGACTGGAGCTTCAACTTCAGTGTCATATAAATTTGGGGAAATCCTTGTCTGTATTCACAAAAAGAGCATTAAACCTGTGTCACTGTAGGGAGAACGGACGTCGTCAGAGTGTTGAGTCTTTCAGTCCTTGAACAAGCTTGCCTCTCATTTATTTAGACCTCCTTTGATTTCTTTTCTCCACATTCTGTACTTTTCCGCATACAACCACCCTCCCCCCACCCCAGCTTGACCACATCTTAACTAATTACACCTGCAATCAGACTATTTTCAAATAGGTCTTCAACACATATATTCAGGGGATTCACATTCAAGCATGATAGACCCAGCAATGGGAATGCTTTGTTTTTCTTTCCTTTTTGTCCAAACTCTAGCTCTTCTCTGCTTTAGAATTTTTCAAATGTCCTCATTTTTCAGACAGTGAACTCAAAGCTGCCAGTCTGTGGCTTCTAGAGTTGGAAGTGAAAGTGATAGACTCTTAGTTGTGTCTGACTCTGTGACCCCATGGACTGTAGCCATCAGGCTCCTCTGTCCATGGGATTCTCCAGGCAAGAATACTGGAGTGGGTAGCCAGGCCCTCCTCCAGGGGATCTTCCCAGCCCAGGGATCAAACCCGAGTCTCTTGCATTGCAGGCGGATTCTTTACCTTCTGAACCACTGGCAAAGTCCAGTCTAGAGTCAAAGTAACCTGCTTTCCACCCACAGCTACCATGACTTTTTCCAGCTCCCATATCCCCTTTGTCCTCTGTCTCCACAAGAAGTCAATCAACAAACACGTGGGCCCACCAGGTTCCAGGTCCTTGTGGCCTAAGGGGTGAACAGAGATGCAGTGAAGTCAGATTCTTCTGCAGCTACAAAATCCATGGATATTTGCACATTGCCTAATGCAGGGACTTCTCCTTTTCTGTTTGTTTAAAACCATAACGTGAACACAGTTCCAACACAATCAAAATTCTGTGAACACGAGGCTCAGTGACAGTGCAAAGTCAGCAAATTTTGACAGTATTCCCCGTGATTTATGCTAAGCCTATATTATACTCACAAAAAGTAGAAAAACAAAGTTCAGTAAAGCACACAGTAGGATTTTGTACAAAAAAATTTAATAAATCATGAAACCCTTTGTGAAGAATTAATCTTCCTCCTTCTTTGCTCCTGGATCTAAGGCACCTACTAGGGTGCTTTCTAGGGCCAAAGAGAGTGACTTACCTGTGCCCCCCTTGCCTCTCCATAAACCAGTTTGCTCAGATTGGCTCATTTCCTCAGTGTCTCCGAAGGCATCTTCAGTGGATTGAGTGATGGCCTTTAAAAAACTGTGTCCAAGTCCTGAACTTATTTGAAACAAGGGTCTCTGAAGATGGGACCCAGTTAAGAATTTGGAGAAGAGATGGTCCTGGATTATCCAGATGTGCCTTAGAAGCAGTGACAGGTGTCCTTACAAGAAAAAAAAGAGGCAATGTGAGACCGCCAGAGGGAAGACGTGGATGAACTGGAGGAGGCCCGTGAGGGTGGGGCAGAGGCTGGAGAGATGCGGCCACAGCCCAGGGGCCCCTCACACCCCAGAAGCTGGGCAAGGGGAGGGGCTTTCCCCGGAGCCTCTGTGCGAGGGGGGCCCCGCTGACCCCTGGGTCCAGGCCTCTGGCCCCCAGGACTGTGAGAGAAAAAACCCTTGTCCCTTGCTGCAGGCCACTCCGTCTCTGGGGCTTTGATACCTCAGTGCCTGGAAACACACAACTCAACAATCACCCTCTGAATCAAAGCCAAGATGGCAGCGGAGAAAATGAGAGGGCTCGGGTTAGGGTTGGGGCTGGGTTTAGTTAGGTCTACTAGCCAAGTCGCCCCTGGCCTGTCCCTGGAAGAAGCCCCGCCGTGCACTTGCTGTCTGCTGAGCGGGCCCTGGGGCTTCTCCCAGAGGGTCCACACCACTGCAACTGGACCCTGAGGGTGCAAACCCTCCCTGAGGACAAGGCTTATCCAGCGGGCCGTGGTCTATGCAAGGGACACCTCGACACCCTGTGGCTCCCTTGACGTGTGCGGCCTACACTGGCGCTCTCAGGAAGTGTTGAGAGCCCCCAGGAGCATCTGTCCTGTGCTGGTTTGGCCTCGGGAGAGCCTGTGAGGCCAGTGGAAGCCGTGGATGCCCGGGGTGCAGGCCCCAAGCGGAGAGCACCCGGACCAGGAGCAGCAGAATGATGCTCGTGGAGGGGCTGCCTCTGGGGCAATGCACAGCCATCTCTGGGCCCTTCTTTCCAGAAGCTTCCTGGCCCAGACTCAGAGGGGTGCAGGCGGGGTCAGGGGAAGGGTATGTCCATCCAGGCTGCCCGTGTTGGCTGAAGGCCTGTCCTTGGGAGGTGGACATCTCCCCACCAACCCCCGGTGCCTGGGACACGTGCGGCTCCAGGCATGAGACTGGGCCGTGGCCTCACCAGCTGGAGGTCACGTCAGGGCACTGGAGCCCATGGGCACACGGCTTCCCACAGGGCTGAGTGGGGACGGGGGGCCTCCCCGAGCCACTTTGTGCCACGCAGACAGTTGGCCCTGCAGCCTGAGTGTGTCAGCAAGCTCAGCAACAGGCACGAGAACGAGGAAACACACAGGGCCGTCAGCGATGAGCCTGTGTGTCTGCCTGTGTGCCATCCCCACCGGTCTAAGTACCCTGTCAGGTATCATCAAGTCACTCAGAGTAGACAGTCTGACGGGTCTGCTTTCGGTGAGAATGTTGAGCACAGAGGCACCTGCCCTCCGTGGGCCAGCCCACAGACCCAGGCTGCACCCACAACCCATCACCCACCCGGGATTTCCTGAGACCCTCAGGGCCAGAGGGCTAGCAGACAGATCTGATGCGGGAGAAGCACATGGGAAAGGCTCGGGAAAGAGAGGGAAAATGAGATGCACTTTGGGCCGGGAAGAGTCAGCCTGCAGGACCAGGAGGGGCAAAGCGCCGCCGCCCATCAGGGGTCCCCCTGCCATGGGTCCAGGTCTCCTGCTGCCCCAGTGACTGCTCAGCTCCAGCCTGGTACCATCTTTGCCCCATCGCCAACACTCCCAGCCCGAGTGCCGGGCAGGCAAGGGTGGAGAGCCACCTTCTCAAGGTCAGAGCCTCAGGCCAGGGACACTGGCTCACATTTCCCGCCCTCGCCCACAGCCAAGCTCCCCAGCCCCCTCCCCAGCGCGCTCGCAGACACACTCCTCTGCAAGTACAAACTGCTTCGCCGTCTTATTTGACCTTCCTGAGACACAAGGTCCTGAGATCCAGTTCCCAGGGCGGGATCCGTTTACCTGCTCTCACCTCCCCCACCCGGATCGGGAGCCGTCAGCAGTTTTGAGCACGGTTTGCTAAGCAGATGCTGCCACGGGCGGCGCTGGCATCACGCGCCCAGGGGGGCACAGAGGACACGCGGGCACCTGGCTTGGCTCTCCTGCAGCACTGCCACGTGATCCGCTCTGCCCCGGGTGGTGAGGGTGGAAGCTCTCCATCTCAGACTCAGAGACTCAAGGAGATAACCTGCCCTCTAATTGGAACACACTGATGAGATAAGAGGGCTATTTGTCAGGAGCTCGCAGGCTTATATCCTACTTGCGGGAGGGCGTGGTTCTCAAATCCAAACAGACCTGGGAGTCCTCAGCAAGCACAGCATCACACCAAAGAGGAGCACGCACAGGAGACCACAGCAGGAAGGGGACGGCTCTCTGCTGGGAGCTGAGAGGGCGTTTCCTAGTCCTCGGGTCTAGGCATGGGGCAGGGGTCACTTCTGAGATAACCCGCAGGAACTTAGATGGGGGGGCTATCGTGCAAGGAGACTTGTCCTCTGGGGAGAGAGGGGACCGAAGATCCGGAGGAAGAACCCAGGTGCAAAAGGCTAGTGACACCCCTCGTGGGTTCCGAACTGGCAAGAGGCGGGTTTCAGACATCCCGAAACTGCCTGCCAGTATCCAGGTGACCCCCTGAGTTCTAGGCGATGGCTTTACAGCTAAGGAAAGGACACTGCATTCACACAAGCAGAAGGCAGCGGATCCGGTGATGACAGGCCTGCGGGGGCTCTAGTACAGACACGAGGTGCCTTCGTTTTCTTTTTGGAAAATAATCTCTGGACCCTTCAGACACCTTAGCGTTGTCGTTGTGATCAGAGCTTAGGTGCGGCTGGCGTGCTGACCCAGAGGCACAAATGACGAGACAGCAACAGCACAGCAGAGTCTTAAGGATGCTGATGTCTATTCTCCTGCTTGAGCATCTCAACCTGAGGCAGCAGCCGGGGCTGGCCCTGAGCACCTCCTCACGCAAGCGCCTGTGACAGAAGCCAGTCCCCAGGCTGTGGCCGCCCCCTGTGCTGGAAGGGGGGCTCCGAGAGCCGGAAATGTCACACCCCAGTGGGAGGGAAACAGAGGCAGAGAGCGGAGCTGTGCACGCAGGGACTCTGGAGAGCCTGTCTGCAAATGACTTTGGTCCCCCGGCGTGATGAATCGCGGAGTCGCAAATCCTTTTTAGCTAATTGCTATCAGCTTGTGAGGTTCCCCTTCCATGTTCAATATCAATTTTCATGGCCATGGGAGATAGCGCCTCTCCCCTGAGCCCGCTGGCGGCTGGCCGATAACAGGCGGCGGCAGCACTTAGAGCTGAAAGGGGCGTCCTCTAAGGCGCAGCTGCTGCCTGGACGGAAGGGACGCGGGGGCCAGCGCAGCACCCCCGCCTCCTGACACGCTTGTGGCCGTGACCTTCACGCAAAGACGTCCTCGGTGCCGACAGGCTGTCCACACACTCGGCCTGGGCTCACGCGGGCTTGGCCTTCCCAGGGACAAAGGCGAGACTGAACGATCCGTCGCCGGTCTGCAGTACAACCAGAGAAGAAACTGGCTTATGGCACAAAGGTGATGCAGTACTTCAAGACGCAGGTGTGGGAAGGCCGCGGGCCCTCAGCCTGGCGTGTGTAGAGCTGCTCTGAGTGAGGATCTGAGCAGGCATCGATGCCACCATGCCAGCAAAACAAACACAGGATCGGGCTCAAGTCTGATTCTGAGGAGTTCTTCGGATTTCCCAGAAGTGGCAGAACTTCCCTGGGTGCCAAGGAGTGCTTTCATGACAAGCCAGCACACCCAGATGCGTATTTATCCTATAAACCCACGGGGACCACAACACAAGACACCACGCAAAGGACGCTGAGCTAACGCAAAGATCTGGACCAGGTCATCTTAACTGAGCATCTTGGCTGTAAAGATTTCAGATGTGCAAGAGACACACTGGTGAGCTTCAGGCGACACATGTGTTTACTCCCGAGCAAGGACACAAGACCATTGTGGTCTGGAGACCCATCAGCAGAGAGAGGGGTGAAGCACTGCCGTGCGGCCATGAATTGGATACCTGGCCAGCAGGGTCTCAGCAGACCCCTGGAGGGCTCACAGACAGTCACGCAACAAGCACTCACGGGGCAGCACCGGGCTCCTTGGTAGAGACAGCGGAGCCCAGAGACACTGGGGGCTCACAGGGCAGGCTTAGCCCCGCCCGGCAGAGAGGGCGTGGGAGAGCCAGCCGGGCCTTCTGGGGGAAGACGTCTTGGGGCCCTGAGTGACGGAGATGGTGGCTTTGCACCACAGTTCTCGTTTATATTAGATGAACATGACAAGAACACGAATATATACAATTTTCAGATCATTCGGGTTAAATACTGTGTCTCATTGGTGGACTGTCTGCACAACTAAGACGAGACCCAGTGCTGGAGACTTGCCTCGTATCCTGCGTCAGCACAAGGGGCCTTCTCACCTGTGTCCACCTCTGTCCATGGCGGACCATGGGGCACAGCCCTGTGCTGTCCCCACCAAGGCCTGTGACCCTCGAGGGCCCCCCTTCAGCTCCCATACCTTCCAGCCTGAAAAGCCAGGTCCTGCTGCCAGCAGACCCCGTCGTCAGGTTGGTCTCAAGGGGAACACACTGGCCTTCTTCATCTTTTCTCTGAAAAGAACAGCAGTGCGTCTTCAGTGGATGCTGAAGCCACTCTGTCCACTTCTGCTTTTATTTACACAGACGGCCCTAGGCCTGTGGTCCTGGACCCCACAGCTCTGCAGAACTGCAGGGCGGAGGACAATTCTCAGGCCAGGAGTGGACACTGTCAGACAGTGGCAATCAATTATCCAGCACAACTGCTACCATTTCTTCATCTGCTTCTAATAATGTGATCTGAAAGCACAAAATTCATAAAGTATCCTGAATTTCCTGAATAGGATTAATGAGCTTACTCAACAAATATGCAGCACTATTATGCGACGGTGAGTTTTCCACACACTTTTGTGTGTTTCATATCACTCCACCACATCTCGTCTCCTTACCTTGGCTATACAGATGACACAGTGTAGTCACACTTATTAATAATATCACTTTAAGTTACTGGAAAATTACCACTAAATCTTTATAGTTGATTCTATTAAAACATGAAGCCTATAGCTGACTGACGCACTTATGTTTGCACTCAATTGATTTATATTTACCCAAAGATCTCCTGTGGGCTTCCCAGATGGCTCAGTGGTAAAGAATCCATCTGTCAATGCAGGAGACGTGGGTTTGATCCCTGGGTCAGGAAGATCCCCTGGAGAAGGAAATGGCTGCCTACTCCAGCACTCTTGCCTGGGAAATCCTATGGACAGAGGAGTCTGGCAGCTGCAGCCCATGGGGTCCCAAAGAGTCAGACATGACTCAGCACCTATAGCACAGCAATAACAGGTCTCCTCCAGCGCTATGGTCAGCCTAAGCCGCAGGGTGCTGTTTCTGCATGGAGCTCAGGGCACAGATGTGGTTCTAACCGAGTGCCAGCCCCCCCCCCCCCCCCCCCCCCCCCCCCCCCCCCCCTATAGATGGGGGGGCTATCGTGCAAGGAGACTTGTCCTCTGGGGAGAGAGGGGACCGAAGATCCGGAGGAAGAACCCAGGTGCAAAAGGCTAGTGACACCCCTCGTGGGTTCCGAACTGGCAAGAGGCGGGTTTCAGACATCCCGAAACTGCCTGCCAGTATCCAGGTGACCCCCTGAGTTCTAGGCGATGGCTTTACAGCTAAGGAAAGGACACTGCATTCACACAAGCAGAAGGCAGCGGATCCGGTGATGACAGGCCTGCGGGGGCTCTAGTACAGACACGAGGTGCCTTCGTTTTCTTTTTGGAAAATAATCTCTGGACCCTTCAGACACCTTAGCGTTGTCGTTGTGATCAGAGCTTAGGTGCGGCTGGCGTGCTGACCCAGAGGCACAAATGACGAGACAGCAACAGCACAGCAGAGTCTTAAGGATGCTGATGTCTATTCTCCTGCTTGAGCATCTCAACCTGAGGCAGCAGCCGGGGCTGGCCCTGAGCACCTCCTCACGCAAGCGCCTGTGACAGAAGCCAGTCCCCAGGCTGTGGCCGCCCCCTGTGCTGGAAGGGGGGCTCCGAGAGCCGGAAATGTCACACCCCAGTGGGAGGGAAACAGAGGCAGAGAGCGGAGCTGTGCACGCAGGGACTCTGGAGAGCCTGTCTGCAAATGACTTTGGTCCCCCGGCGTGATGAATCGCGGAGTCGCAAATCCTTTTTAGCTAATTGCTATCAGCTTGTGAGGTTCCCCTTCCATGTTCAATATCAATTTTCATGGCCATGGGAGATAGCGCCTCTCCCCTGAGCCCGCTGGCGGCTGGCCGATAACAGGCGGCGGCAGCACTTAGAGCTGAAAGGGGCGTCCTCTAAGGCGCAGCTGCTGCCTGGACGGAAGGGACGCGGGGGCCAGCGCAGCACCCCCGCCTCCTGACACGCTTGTGGCCGTGACCTTCACGCAAAGACGTCCTCGGTGCCGACAGGCTGTCCACACACTCGGCCTGGGCTCACGCGGGCTTGGCCTTCCCAGGGACAAAGGCGAGACTGAACGATCCGTCGCCGGTCTGCAGTACAACCAGAGAAGAAACTGGCTTATGGCACAAAGGTGATGCAGTACTTCAAGACGCAGGTGTGGGAAGGCCGCGGGCCCTCAGCCTGGCGTGTGTAGAGCTGCTCTGAGTGAGGATCTGAGCAGGCATCGATGCCACCATGCCAGCAAAACAAACACAGGATCGGGCTCAAGTCTGATTCTGAGGAGTTCTTCGGATTTCCCAGAAGTGGCAGAACTTCCCTGGGTGCCAAGGAGTGCTTTCATGACAAGCCAGCACACCCAGATGCGTATTTATCCTATAAACCCACGGGGACCACAACACAAGACACCACGCAAAGGACGCTGAGCTAACGCAAAGATCTGGACCAGGTCATCTTAACTGAGCATCTTGGCTGTAAAGATTTCAGATGTGCAAGAGACACACTGGTGAGCTTCAGGCGACACATGTGTTTACTCCCGAGCAAGGACACAAGACCATTGTGGTCTGGAGACCCATCAGCAGAGAGAGGGGTGAAGCACTGCCGTGCGGCCATGAATTGGATACCTGGCCAGCAGGGTCTCAGCAGACCCCTGGAGGGCTCACAGACAGTCACGCAACAAGCACTCACGGGGCAGCACCGGGCTCCTTGGTAGAGACAGCGGAGCCCAGAGACACTGGGGGCTCACAGGGCAGGCTTAGCCCCGCCCGGCAGAGAGGGCGTGGGAGAGCCAGCCGGGCCTTCTGGGGGAAGACGTCTTGGGGCCCTGAGTGACGGAGATGGTGGCTTTGCACCACAGTTCTCGTTTATATTAGATGAACATGACAAGAACACGAATATATACAATTTTCAGATCATTCGGGTTAAATACTGTGTCTCATTGGTGGACTGTCTGCACAACTAAGACGAGACCCAGTGCTGGAGACTTGCCTCGTATCCTGCGTCAGCACAAGGGGCCTTCTCACCTGTGTCCACCTCTGTCCATGGCGGACCATGGGGCACAGCCCTGTGCTGTCCCCACCAAGGCCTGTGACCCTCGAGGGCCCCCCTTCAGCTCCCATACCTTCCAGCCTGAAAAGCCAGGTCCTGCTGCCAGCAGACCCCGTCGTCAGGTTGGTCTCAAGGGGAACACACTGGCCTTCTTCATCTTTTCTCTGAAAAGAACAGCAGTGCGTCTTCAGTGGATGCTGAAGCCACTCTGTCCACTTCTGCTTTTATTTACACAGACGGCCCTAGGCCTGTGGTCCTGGACCCCACAGCTCTGCAGAACTGCAGGGCGGAGGACAATTCTCAGGCCAGGAGTGGACACTGTCAGACAGTGGCAATCAATTATCCAGCACAACTGCTACCATTTCTTCATCTGCTTCTAATAATGTGATCTGAAAGCACAAAATTCATAAAGTATCCTGAATTTCCTGAATAGGATTAATGAGCTTACTCAACAAATATGCAGCACTATTATGCGACGGTGAGTTTTCCACACACTTTTGTGTGTTTCATATCACTCCACCACATCTCGTCTCCTTACCTTGGCTATACAGATGACACAGTGTAGTCACACTTATTAATAATATCACTTTAAGTTACTGGAAAATTACCACTAAATCTTTATAGTTGATTCTATTAAAACATGAAGCCTATAGCTGACTGACGCACTTATGTTTGCACTCAATTGATTTATATTTACCCAAAGATCTCCTGTGGGCTTCCCAGATGGCTCAGTGGTAAAGAATCCATCTGTCAATGCAGGAGACGTGGGTTTGATCCCTGGGTCAGGAAGATCCCCTGGAGAAGGAAATGGCTGCCTACTCCAGCACTCTTGCCTGGGAAATCCTATGGACAGAGGAGTCTGGCAGCTGCAGCCCATGGGGTCCCAAAGAGTCAGACATGACTCAGCACCTATAGCACAGCAATAACAGGTCTCCTCCAGCGCTATGGTCAGCCTAAGCCGCAGGGTGCTGTTTCTGCATGGAGCTCAGGGCACAGATGTGGTTCTAACCGAGTGCCAGCCCCCCCCCCCCCAGGCCCCACCTGCTTACCCAGTGCCACCTCCCTGGACCCACGAGCACCTCAGTGCAGGCTCTTGGCCACCCGCCCTGCGGGGGGCTGAGCTGAACCATCGCAGCCTGGGCACACTGGGCTTGCTGAGCGAAGGCTCTCCAGCCCACCACCCCTGCTCTTAGAAGGCACGGGCTTGGCCTTGAGACCGTGGACGGTTCAGGGCCCCTCACGTCCTGCAGGCCTTTTTGATGGCTCATTAGCAGACTCCCCGGGCTTAAGGCACAGGAAGAGACACGTAATCAAGGCGATGAACAGAAAGGGTGACGGAGTCTGGCGGGCTCCATCTTCACCATCTCCTTAGTCGCCCATCCTCAGGGAAGTTGGTTATAAAGGGCGCAGAGCATGGAGAACCAAGGCCCAAGCTGGGCTCAGGTTCATCACAGGAAACGGAGGAGTTTCTGCTCTGGATCCGTGTGCCGGCCTGATGCCTGGGAGTATGCATGAGCGGGGGACCACCTAGGAATGACCCAGAGAACAGATTCCTGTGCTGGGGCCCCGCCTTTGGTATCTGAAGCCACACAACAGAGTGTCTTGTCCCCCACATCTGGGGTCATCCGAGTGGACTGGTGCTCCACCAGCAAGCCAGGCACCCCACTCAGCCACTCGTGCGTCCTCAGCCATCTGCGTGTCCCTCAGCCATCCATGCTTCCTCAGCCATCCGCGCCTCCTCAGCCATCTGCGCCTCCTCAGCCATCCGCGCATCCCTCAGCCACACGCATCCTTCAGCCATCCGTGTGTCCCTCAGCCATTCGTGCAATCTCAGCCATCCTCGCATCCTCAGCCATCCGCGCATCCCTCAGCCTTCCACGCATCCCTCAGCCATCTTTGCGTCCCTCAGCCATCCGCGCATCCCTCAGCCATCCACGCGTCCTGTCCCCAGGGCCCCGTTCTCAGGGCCCCTCCCCACCCTGGGCGTGCCAGGCTGCCCCGCTCTCCTAGGCACTGGCTCCATCGCAGGGGTGGTCTTCTCCGGTGGGGCTGGGGACAGGGGCGGGGCCTCGAGTTGGTTTTGAGGGAGGCGTGAGGGCCTGAAGCAGAACGGGACAGGCGGGCGGGCCGGGGCCACCAAGCCTTTCCTTAGGGTGGACGTGCATTCCAGAATCAGCTCTGAAAGGCTGCTGCCCCAGAAGTGGGGCAGATGGCAGACTCACACACACTCATGCACTCACACCTATGCACATTCACACACGTGCTCACACACACGCACTCTCACACATTTTACACACGTGTACACACGTGCACTCACACACATTCATGCACACATACACACGTGCACTCACACACATTTACATACACTCACTGAGATATGCACTCACACACATTCACACATACACACACCCACTCACACACATTCATGCACTCACACTCACACATTCTCACACACACACATGCACTCTCTCACACTCACACATATACACATTTACACATACACACACTCACACATTCACACACATGGACTCTCACACACTCACAAACATATTCACACTCATACAAGATGAAGGAAACCAGCTATCGGAGCCAACCTGTGCTGAGGATTAAGAAGAGTGCTTACTCTAAATTGAAATTATCTACTTGGGTTGTGGAGGTCAAATTACTAACGATACACAGCATTCTTTCAAGGCACACTGAAACCTCACTTATTTCTTTACAAAAATGCCCCGACGCACTGATGAGCAAAGGCTCCGCCCTTCCGGGGCGTCCTCCCATCCCCAGCCACGCGCTCTTCGCGGGCTCCGCCCCACGCCTCTGCTGGGCCAGACTTGCCGCGGAGAGGACCGCCTGAGGTCAGGCGTCTTCAGGGCGACCCTCGGTCTGTCCTGAAGCCCCAGACTGTGACTCGTCACAACTACACGCCAACCTCCTGTGTGCAGCTCAGGGCGCTTAGGATTTTTTTTCTCACTAATTTTCCCGAGACTCCAACACTCTCATCCCACCTGACCCCCCGCCCCCCAGTTTAAAAAAACATCCCCTCGACAGCTGGAGACAGGGAAGCAAGGGAACGCCAGCGGAGCTGTCCCACAGCTCCTTGCTTTTATTCCACGTGTTTATCTGATCCGCTTTGCTCCCCTCCTCTCCGTCCTCGCTGGCCACAGATGGGCCTCACCCCATGCGAGTCTGTCTTCCCAACAACATGAAATCCTCCTGAACTCCTTAACCCCTTGCTCATAAAATCACTTACATCTGGGGCTGGTTTTCTTTATTTCCTATCATTTGAGCAGAAGAAAGGCACGTCCAGATTGACGGGGAAACCGCAGCGTGCCCGGGACCAACGCAGACGCGGCCCTGTCAATAAAACTTCACCTGCAGAAACACGCGCGTCGGGGGCAGGAGACCAGGGGCACCCGACTTTGTCCTCCTGGCGTGTTTTTCCAGAGTTTTGTGAGGCAGAATCAAAGGCAGTGGCTCGCCAGCGTAACTCAGGGCAAAACCCTGGAGACCGAGCCCAGCTCGCAGATCGGAGGCTCATTTCAGGGCCCTCCTGCCAGCGTGGGGGCGTTTCTTAGTTGTTCATTTTTAAATTGCATCGCCCCCGCCCCCTTCCCGGGGTCCTCGGGGGTGGGGGGAGATGCTCAGGCTCCGGACTCTTGCCTTTGAACATATCTGGATTCGAGCATCAACAGGAGGTGGCAAGAGCTGGGAGGACCCCGACACAGAGCTCCCGCTTCACCACTGCGGGTACCGGCCGGTTCCGCAGACGGGAACTGAAAGCCTGAACCACACGGCGACGCAGCGGCCACAGACGATGCTCCGTGCCCCCGCGGCTGCCGTCCTCACGCTCCGCGTTTCACCTTTCATCCTTCTCAGCATCACGACTTAATCCACTCTAATGAGGTGACTCCACTGCCAAAGCCCAGCGGCCACGCGGCTGTCTTCTGGCACTTCGCTGGGGGGTTCCCGGAGAAGAAGGGACTTTGTCAACCTTCCAGGGGACGGAGCTTCCTTTCTCGCAGCCGGTATCCCCCACCCACGCCTGGGACAAGCGAGCTGCCCGCATCACGAGGTGGGGGCCCGGCGCAAGGTGGCTCACCCGGGCACTTAACTGATCAGCGCTTGAAGGACACGGCTGGTGGCCACATGTCACTGTCTGCAGACAGCAGGTGACGGCCAGCAGCAGGGAGGGTGTGAATCCTTGGCGCTCCTCACCCATCTGTCCACGCAGCCCCGGCTGGAATGGGGGTGCCCGTGGGTGGATGCTGCGGTGAGGAACCGCAGAGGCAAGACAGTGTTGCTGACAAAGACAACACGGAGAAGCAGGGAAGAAAGCAACGGATGGTGTGTCTATGTGGGGCTGGTTGGAAAGAAGGAGACCGGAGCCGCTTTAGCTGGGGCATCCCATATGTTTCCCCGGCTCTGTCTCGGAGCTCCGCAGCGAGGCGGCCACGCCAGGAGATCAGATGTCGCCGGGCTGCGCTCACACCTGCCCCACCGCCAGCCCGGCTGCGTGGCGGCCTGTGTTCATAATTAGCATCATCTCTCCCGCCGACTTCACACTGCTCAGCCGTGTGTCTGGAGCCCCGGGAAACACCAGGCCTGCGCCCCTTTCCCCTTCCCAGGCGGACGAGAAAGCCCACGGATGCATGGCACGCTCCGATAGCTGGACTCGAAACCGGGGCCACTCCACGGGCCCTCAGTGTGCATGGCTCACATTTTTACAATCAGTACAATATTTCACTTTAATGGCTTTTTTTTTTTTCAGTTGAAAAGAAGGGGGAGAGAAGAAGAAAAAAGGCAAGCATAATGCACTGAGAGCTCATGGGATTAACCGCATGGTCTTAATAAATGTACACACATCCAAGGCAAGGGAGAAAAAATGTGCCTGTTACACGGCTCGAACCTCCCCCCTCTTTCTCCAGCCTTAATCTGATTTTTGCCAATTCCTTTTGATCTATCAGGGGCCGGCGAGTCAGGTCCACCGGTACAGATGGGCTAAATATGGAGATTAGCCCTTCTCCTCCTGCCAGAGCGCCTAATACCTGATTAAGTCTAGAATCGCGCAATTGTCTCCGAGCTGGCTATCAGAGTGGGGGGGCTCAGAAGGGGGCAGGATGAAGGCCGATTTTGTAATGGATACTTATTTTATCCTGGTGCTCTAAGAAGATTAGGCCTGGGGGTGTCACATTAGCCGTGATCTCTGGGCCCCTGGTCTTCTCCCGCGGTTTTCAAACACCTCTCCTCGGCCTTAGAACAAACAGGGAGCTTGGGCCCAGAGACCCCATGTCGGGCATGAATAATTGCCCACTGCAAACTGTTTGAAGATCACAAAGTGCTGTGTAAATTACTCAGTTTGGGCTTCAGCTGGGGTGATTTGTGGTGACTTATTGAATCTTTTCACAGTTCAGAATTAAACTTTCTCCGCTGCTAACTGCAGACAGCATGGAATGAAAGTTGGGTCTTAACTGACAGCGCTCTGCTTAGATCAATCTCTGCAGAAGCCCAGAGGAGCAGGGCCTTCCGAGCTAGCCTCGATGCATTTCAGAGGGAGGGCCGGTTGCCTATTCTTAGCTGCTCTGCCAAGTTATGCCTATTCAGCCAGCGACTTAAAATAGCTATTGAAAGCAAAAAAAAAAAAAGGAGGGGAGCTGCTTGTTTTGAATAACCCGCACAGGTTTTTGGCGTGGTCTCTTGGGCAATTTTCCTAGCAGCATATCCAATTATTTTTTGTTTGTTTTCAAACATGGCACATTTCTTTAATTAGTGAGGGCAAACAAGTTAGAAACAGAAAGGGGAAAAAAAATAAGTTTAAGAATGCTAGTCAGGGAAACGATGTGATTAAATGACATTCAATTAGAGGGAATTAGCTGGCTGCTTGTTCCCATCTGAGTTAATTCTGGGTAAGAGTAACTGACCCTGGGTGTTTACGACCCAGGTGCCAGCACCACTGATGGCCATTTGGACAGAGAGCCTGAACGGCTTCGGTATCCCGATGCGTTTGTGCTGTGGGTTATTGCAGACTCTCTGTCACCTGGCATTCTGCCTGCCCTGGTTCTATCCAGGAGGTTGCTTGGAAAAATTAATTACTCTGTATTTTTTCTCCATGTTTACCTAGTCTAAGTTGCTTTTGGTAAATAATAATTATAACACCAAAAATAGATTCTGTACTCTCAGAAATAATCATGTTTCTTTAATCTTGACAAATATTTTGGAAATAACATAAGAATATAGATAACTGCTTTATGGTAAAGAACCTCAGATCATGTTTGTGTGTTTTTACTCTTCTATTGGAAAGTAATAATTCTAACAATCTGTCTTAAATTATCCAGAAACTTATCATCAGCTCTCTGAACATATAAATATTTTTAATCACAAGCTATTAAGAAAAACATCAGAATTACAATGTAGAAGTAAAAAAAAAAAGTGCAATTATCTATTTAGTGGAAAAGGTTATTATGGTTCTTTTATATAATTTTCAGATTAAATTTTATTATGTTATATTTTTAAAATAAATGTTGACTAGATATTCATAGCAATTAACACTTTCTGAGTTGGTTTCTAAAAATGTAAAAGAAATCAATCCACCCATCCACAGAGCCCCTGAATAGAATACTTTTTTTTTTTTTACAAAGGTGCATTTATCACCTAGTAAAGATTTAAAAAAAAAATTGAGAGGACAAGCCCAAATATGCCATGCTTTGTGTTTCAATAGGATTGGGGCAAACTGAGAAAGCAGAACTAATATATATACATGGCCATGTGTGAAATAGATCGCTAAAGGGAACCTGTCCTATAGCGCAGGGAGCTCAACTCAGGGCCCTGCGGCGACCTGGAGGGGTAAGATGGGGCTGGCGTGGGAGGGAGGCTCGGGAAGGAGGGGATGTATGTGCACATATGGCTGAACTCAGTTACACAGCAGAAACCAGCACAACACTGCAAATCAACTGTACCCCTAATCTAAAGAAAGAAAGAAATGGGATTAGTAAATGGAAAAAAGTCGATAATACAATTTGTGTTGTAAAGGTAGGTACATTTTGTGATCCATGTGGAAGCCAGCCTAGTTAACTACTAACCCTAGCATTTACCTAAATTATGGAAGCAAATGTGACGCTTAAAAGGATAACTGCTCTCAGTTCCATTCTGGTACATTTCACCAGGCACATTTTCATGTTCATTGGAGCTCAAAAATCCCCAACTGATAGGCAGAGAACAAAGTAACAGCGTATTATAAAAAAAGAGGCTTTTGCTTGGTGGCATATGAGGTGATAGGAACAACCGAGGTTATTGTTTTGGTGCTCAAGTTCATTCAGACATCATCTACCTAAATTTAGACCAGGTAACTTTTTGTACGAAGACTGTATTCTCATAGAAATCATGCATGTTTCTACATATTGAGTGACTACCATATTTGAGGCATCATGCTAGGATCATAGTGATATGTGAGTAAGAAACATCTAGAAACTTTAGACTTGTGGTGAATCATGGCAATGTGGGCACGTGTGTGCAGGAGGAAAGCAGGAAAAAGAGCCATATAATAATAACAATTTGGGCTTCCCTCATAGCTCACCCGGTAAAGCATCTGCCTGCAATGCAGGAGACCTGGGTTCGATCCCTGGGTGGGGAAGATCCCCTGGAGAAGGAAATGGCAACCCACTCCAGTACTCTTGCCTGGAGAATCCCATGGACGGAGGAGCCTGACAGGATACAGTCCATGGGGTCCCAAGAGTCAGACACGATTTAGTGACTAAACCACCACCACCACCAATAACAAACAGGTTCCACCTCTTTACTCTCAGTCTGTTCTAAGAGCTTCATTTATGCCTTATAATGTCATGAGGTGGCATCACACTGACCTCCGTTTCGCGCAGGGCAGGCTGAGGTGAGGTGGCGTGTCTGGGATCACAAGTAGGAAAGGGCAGAGCTGCCAGACTCTGGAGTCCTCTCTCCTCACCGTGCCACCTCCTCCTCGTCCTGAGAGTGGCAGACACTGAGGGAGAGGACACCCTCCCTTGGCCAGGGAGCCAGCGTAAGGCTTGAGCTGAGCCTTGCCGTGATTCTACGGACACAGCTGGGGATGTGATTTCCAGGCAGGGATAGAGCCTGCCGTTCCAATACACCAAGTGCTGGAGGCCTCCTCCAACGTGGCTGAAGCGCAGGGCGGGTCAGGGGTGCAGCTAAGGAGACAGAGGCCAAGTAGAGCTGAGGTCACTGCACACAAATCCAGAAGCGTTTGGAGGCAACCCACCTCCACCCAGCAGACAAACAGAAGCCATCTCAAGGACTCCACGCTGGAGCTCAGCTTAATGTCTGGACGTCTGGGTCAACAGGAATGAGGACTAAGGCACATAGAAGTGTCTTTACAGCAGGTCGTGCATGAAAAATGGCAGAAGCCTAATAGCACTGCAGAATGATGGACTACCCTGTGCAAGTATTGTAAAGCACACATCTGATTCCAGCGTTTCTACTCCTGCCATTACACCGGAGCTTTCCCCTTAAAGCTACTGTACTGAGCATTTACTCAGGACCAGACTCCATTCTAGGCACTTCGCCTACATACACAATCTGACAAATTCCTTCCAGTATCCCAGAGATGTATGATGATCCCTTCAATATTATTTAATTATCCAGCCTTTGCAAGTAGTCTTTGTATACGTTAAATAAATGGTTACGTAGACTTTACAAACTTTGGCATTAGTAACACTTACCGAAAACAAATCTGCCCAAGTGTGATATGATTTGTTCTCATCAGCCTTTCTCATCCAGGTGATAAAAATCCCAATTTTCACGTCCCATTTCCAGAGATTCAGAGTTAGTAAGTCTGGTCCAGGGCCATAGAACCTGCATTTTAACATGTTTCTGGGTTATTTTTATGTAGTTTGAGAACCTGGATAAGCTGCTCAGTCTTCTGCTGAATCTTCCTGCTGAATCTTCTCTCTTGACAGTGGTGACTCATGGTGAAACAGTATTAGGAGCACAGAGTAAAAGGACGACAACAAAAATGAGATAAAAAAGGCACATCAGCATTTTTAACGTTTTGTTATTTGAGGTGTAAACAGACATCTATTCATCTCTTACTTAACTTTGAGGGTGCAAATCCCTTCATTTAAGGATGTTTTCCCATCTCTCTCTGCTGGAGAAGGGATAGGCTACCCACTCCAGTATTCTTGGGCTTCCCTGGTGGCTCAGCTGGTAAAGAATCCACCTGCGATGCAGGAGACCCCAGTTCGATCCCTGGGTTGGGAAGATCCCCTGGAAAAGGGAAAGGCTACCCACTCCAGTATTCTGGCCTGGAGAATCCCATGGGTGGAGGAGCCTGGGGTCGCAAAGAGTCAGATGACTGAGCAACTTCACTTTCACTTTTCACTTTCCCTCCCTTCCAGTCTCTGCACAGCAAATGCAGCGGCCCTGCCTTTTGAATCCCACCGTCTGTGTGACCGCCTCACAGTACCCCGAGAATTCTCACTGCTTCATTTGTGTGATGCCATTCCCAGTGCAGAGATTCACCAAAGTCCCATTTCATTGCTTTGCAGAATATCAGACGATCCCCCTGGGTAAGCTGAGTGTAGTGTCTTGATTTAGCCCGGGCATATCTCTTTATGTCATTATCTCATGGAGCTCTGAGGTGATCCCAGGACCACCTGTGGGGTGGGGCCCTGGAGCCCAAAGTGACTCTAATTCACAGACTCATCCTCTGGTTGGAAGAGTGCTCCCAGACTCAGACTCCACAATAAGACCTCCCCAGGGTTGGGAGACTACTGTGAGGAGAGGCAGGCAAAGGCCACATCTCAGAAAGGAAGTGAAAATCGCAAGGGTCAGTACAATGGTTAGCCAGGTGAAGTAAGCCGTGGCCCAGGCCCCCAAGTTACAGAGCACACCCCAGGCTCTCTGGCAACAACGCGGGGCCTTAGTCAGAGGTGCTGGTCGTTTCCTTAATGCCTATGGCCACAGTCTCCCGGCCAGCCCTGCCGTGTGCCTGCCAGTCCTGCAGGGTTATTAATAGGAGCCAATCAATAAGACAGACATGGGGTTCTGGTGCAGCAGGCGAGGTCAGCCAACTTCAGGGCAACCTCCGGCCTCTCACTAAGCCCCTGATCTCTAATTGACGTCCCCTGGCACAAAGGGGCAGCCTTTACAGAGGCAACAAAGGAAGAGTGCAGGCCTGCAGTAAATCCTGTCTTTCTCCGGAGTTTACGGGGGAGGCCCAGAGGGAAGGCTCAGGGGGCAGGCTGGGCCGTTCCGGAGGCCCCTGGGCCTCTGTCTTCCGGGACCGGAGCACTTGCCTGGGGGAGGGGCACTCTTACTCTGATGATGTCATGTTCTCACTAGGACCTCGCTTGTTCAGTTTCATCTACAGGGTGCCTGTCTTTCCCCTTCTCTTCTCACAGGCAGCTTTAAAGTGTCACCACATGGGATTTTAAAGCTAACTGAAGCTGGCTGTAGTAATGTTTATTAAGTTTTCAAATTATGATGCATGCAGGGTAAGTCACTTCAGTCGTGTCCAGCTCTTTGCGGCCCCGTGGACTGCAGCCCACCAGGCTCCTCCGTCCATGGGATTCTCCAGGCAAGAATGCTGGAGTGGGTTGCCATGCCCTCCTCCAGGGGATCTTCCCGACCCAGGGATCAAACCCGAGTTTCTTATGTCTCCTGCACTGGCAGGCGGGTTCTTTACCATTAGTGCCCCCTGGGAAGCCCATAAAATTATTATACTACCTTGTGAAGTGGAAGAATCTTTCTCAAAATTAATCGTGACTCGTGTTTGAAATATATTCCTCCTTAATCTCAGTAATGCCCAGATGTCTCCCGAGCACAATAAAGTAACAGCTGTTGTGGGCACCTACTTTCCCAGGACACTCTCTCCCACATTCACGTTTCTCAGACCTGAACACTTGCATGGGTGCGTTTTTCACTCTCACAGACAAGGCTGAGACCGTGCTCTCAGCTATGACTGCTCACTGGATTGCTGAGTCTTTTCTTTAGAGACGTCCCTTCACTGGAATCACGGGGCTGAAACTAGACATGCTAAAGCTCTTACTATGTGTTGTCAAAATGCTCTGTGAGACGTGGGCCAAACTGAAAGTCTCACCAAAAATCTAAGAGAGGTGGCTCAGGGATTCCTGGATAGGACTCAGCATTTCCTCCTGATCCTGATGGACCAGGCAAGGTTTTAACCTGCATTTTATCTGGAGGCTGATTTTCTAACTACATTGAGTTTTTTTGTTTTTTCTTTTATTTTCATGGTCATCTTTTTGCCATATAATTTTTTTAGTAGAAATTACACCTTAAGAATAATAAATTTGAAACATGGACTGTGAAACCACTTGAAAAAATGGCTTTGTAAAAATACGTGTTGACTCAGTGACATGAATGGACATCACCTACTCAATGGACAGGCGCTTGAGCAAACTCCAGGAGATAGTGGAAGACAGGGAAAACTGGCATGCTGTAGCCCATGGGGTTGCAAAGAGTCGGACAGGACTTAGCAATTGAACAACAACAATACATACATATATGTATATGTGTGTGTGTATTCTCCATTTGGATGTTTTAAATAGAATAATCTTTCATTGTAACAGATATTCCATTGTTAAATGTGCTTAATTTTCTTGAATTTTCAGCATAGATAATCAAGTCTTCTACAAACAAGGAAAATAGTATCTCCTCCTCACCAATGCCTATTCATCATATTTTTTTATATGAGACATCTTTGAATTGGGATTATAAAAAATGTTACATAGAAAAGAGCAATGATAGGCAACCTTGATTTCTTCCTGACTTAATAAAAATGTTTCTAATCTCCCAGTGCTAAGGAGGATGAAGCCTTTACTAGATGGATGGGCTTTACTGCAGCAAGGATGTCTTCCTAGCTCCCCCAAGACTTTATCTTGAAGGACTACTGAATTTTATAATTTTTTCTTCTTTCTAATGAGATTACTTGTTTTATTTTTTCTTTTTCAATATTAATCGGAGTGAGTTAGGTGTTGATAGATTCCCTAATGTCAAACCATCCTCATATTCCAAAGACAAATGTTCCTTGTTAATTACACACTTGCTTCCCTGGTGGCTCAGATAGTAAAGAATCTGCCTGCAATCCAGGAGCTCTGGGTTCAGTCCCTATGTTGGAAGATCCCCTGGAGAAGGAAATGGCAACCCACTCCAGTATTCTTGCCTGGAGAATCCCAGGGACAGAGGGGCCTGGCAGGCTATAGTCCACGGGGTTGCAAAGAGTTGAACGTGACAGAATGACAGACATACCACTAAACTTGTTCGTAATGAATTCAATATTATATTATCTCATTTTCTCTGCCCTAGTTGATTTTTTATGTTTATTGTCACTTTGTAGACTTTTCAATACTTTGGCCACCTGATGGGAAGAACTGACTCATTTCGAAAGACCCTGACGCTGGGAAAGATTGAAGGCGGGAGGAGAAGGGGACGACAGAGGATGAGATGGTTGGATGGCATCACCAACTCAATGGACATGAGTTTGTATAAACTCCAGGAGCTGATGCTGGACAGGGAGCCCTGGCGTGCTGCAGTCCATGGAGTCGCAAAGAGTCGGACACAACTGAGCAACTGAACTGAACTGAACTGAGACATTTCAAAAGTTTTTAAAAATGGATACTAAACCAATCACCACCATCCTTAGGTTGGTACTTTCTACATCCCACATAACAAAACCTCTGCTGCTGCTGCTGCTGCTGCTGCTGCTGCTGCTGAGTCGCTCAGGCGTGCCCGACTCTGTGCGACCCCACAGACGGCAGCCCGCCAGGCTCCCCACCCCTGGAAATCTCCAGGCAAGAACACTGCAGTGGGGTGCCATTTCCTTCTCCAATCCACCTAGAGCCATTTAAATTGATTTTACAGCACTGTTTTTTTTCTTTTAACTTGTCATATATTTTATTTCCATGCATGTTATAAGCCCCTATGACGTTATTTTCATTTTAAAGACAATATATTTTAAAATCCTAATTTTTAATAGTTTTTCTTTTTCCCCAGTTCTATGCCTTTTTTTCCCCCTGGAATCCTTTTTCTTTGATCTTGAAGGAGGCTTCTTCATGTTTTCAGCAGTGTGAAATGTGATGGAAACACTCTTAGCTTTTACTTGTCTAAAGTGCCTTTATTTTCCTTTAATTTTAGAGAAATTTTTTCATTGTGGATAGAATTTCAGAGCTTTTGGCAGTCATCACTCTCCTTTTCCTGAGGTTAATGGGTGCCCCATCCTTCACCCCTAGTTCTTGTAATATTTTCCTTTATCTTTGGTTTTAAATACTCAGACAATCCTGTGATTAATTGCAGCTTCCTCTGCACTGTGCTCTGAACTTGCTGAGTTTCTGTAAACTGTGATTCAGTGTGTTTTACCATTTGGAAAGCTCTGGGTAATTATTTTTCAAGATTGCTTCTGTTTCATTCTCTCATCCGCACCTTTACTCATATTCCTCTCGTGTTCTGTTCTGCTGTTTCCATTTTCTCTTATCTTTAAAATCAAGGCCAAGCACTATATTCAGAATTAGCTTCAAGTTTCCACATTCTATCATCTGCTTTAATTTTAAAATTAACTCAACATATGTATCTTTTAAATTTTAGATACTGTACTTTGTATTATTCTAATACAACTATTCTAATAGTTCTAGAATGCTTATTTGATTACATTTCACTCACTTCTGTTTATCCATCTGTAAATTTCAGTCATACTTATTTTGAAGTCTTTACCCACTGATAATATCTGATTTATCTCTTCATCTGCTTCTATAGAATATTTTATCTCTTGATTCTTCTGTCACTTTTTCTTGCCTTTGCACGTACTGGAGTCAGCGCCTGACCCACTGCAGGAGTTCTGGCTGATGCCCTCCTCCTCTGGCCATTTTTCTGGATTTCCCCCTAAGCTTGCTTTGCTACCCTTTTACGTTGTTTGTACACGTTAGTCACCGCTCCACTGTGACTTCTTCTTTAGCTGCTGAGCTGCACGCGGGCTGTTTGACTTTATGGGTTGAGACGCGGGCACTTTTCGCTGCTCATCCCTAGCTTGGCTCCGTGGCTGTCGGTGATCAGAGGAGGCAGCGTCAGGCCTGTCCTCTCATCCAGCCTCCATCCCCAAGGAGGAGGCCCTCTCCCAGAGGCCCGCGGGTACGTCGTCCTCTTACGTCTCCCACAGGACTGGTCCCTGGACTCCCTCACGCACAGAGAGGAAAGGACCACCCTGCAGACCCTTCAGAGTCAGAGGCACAGTCACCCAAACACAACAGGCTCAGCCAAGAAAGCAGCAGTCGGGCCGGCCTGCTATGGAGCGAGGTCTGCCCGACACTGCGCTGGGCCACCCGTGTGCTCCGGCCAGGGAGCGCACCTTTGCCAGGGCGCCTGCGACCCAGACCTGCCACGGCCTCGAAGGCCCGGGCAGCAGCGACTCGCGTTCACAGACCTGGAGGCTGGGAGCCCCAGACGTCAGCAGGCTTGGCTGCTTCTCAGGCCTCTCTCCTTGGCGTGTGGACGGCTGTCTTCCCTCTGTGTCTGCTCCTAATCTCCTCTTCTTAGAAGGACACCAGTCATACTGGGTCAGGGCCCCACCCGTATGACCTCACTTTATCTTAGTTACCTATCTCCAAAGGCAGTCAGGTTCTAAGGTTCCAGCAGCTTGACTTCAGCATATCAATTTTGGGGGAACACATTTCAGCCCAGAACATACACCGGTGCGCAACTCTCTGAGCTCAGCTTATCTGAGCTGTTGATAACAGTCAAGGCAATCAATCATTTGCTCTTTTAAAACAAAAAATCTCCTTCCCTGGCTCTTGAAGAGTCACTCCAGTTCTCCTACCTCACTGAGTGTTTCTTCTAGTTGCACTCCTTAGATGACAACACTCACCGTCATTTAGAAACCCCATCCATACGCAGACGGTTCACAAGTTACCCTTGCCCTCCAGGCCCCTCTGCTGCGCTGCGGTCCTGCTGCTCCAGCTGCCTCCCCGGCATTTCCGCTGAGGTGCTCGGGAAGCAACGCAGTCTTCCTGGCTTCACACTCAGTCTTTACCCCCGAGCGCCCTTCTCCCGCGGTTTCCCCATCCTGGTGTCGTCCAGTCTTCTCATGTCCTCCCCTGAGTCTCTTGCCCCTTTCTCTGCTTCTCGTGTGGACAGTCGCGGCTGAACTGTTGTTCTGTCATTAACTCACGTCCGACTCTTTGCAACCCCAGAAACCGCAACACATGAGGCTCTCTCCCAGAGTTTGCTCAAGTTCATGTCCATTGAGCCGGTGGTGCTCTCCAGTCATGGCATCCTCCGCCGCCTGCCTCTCTTTGCCTTCAGTCTTTGCCTGCCTCGGGGTCTTTTCCACACCTTCTTCAGTTTGCTTCAGCGGAGATCTTGGCGTCATAGTTAGATCCTCTCTCTCCCTTGCTTTCCACCCAACATGTAACTTAAGAAAAAAAATACTCCTACTTTAAAACATTTAAATTTTTAAATTAAATTAAAGTAATTAAATTTCCTACTTTAAAATATATCTGGATTCCGACTACAACTCTGAATCCCACTGTTGGGACTGCCCATCTCCCTGAGCCTAGAAACCCTGCCCGCTTCCTCTCCAGCTTTGTCACCTGTTCGTCATCCGCCCTCCTCTGCTCCTACAGGACCACCTCCTCCTGTCCTTGAACTTGCAGAAGAGCTTGCCAAGAGCCCCTGCCCTCCCTCGGCCTGGATGCTGCCTTAGCTGGTCTTGGCCTGGCCCAGGGCAAACTCCACACCCAGGGCCTCTTCTTATGACGCCTCTCTTTCTCTCCAGCACTAGGGTCTGTGTGTTTGCTTGTCCATAGCTCTCCACGGGAATAGGATCCTAGAAGGATAGACACTTTTCCGACCCACCTCTGTATCCTCAGAATCTGGAAGAGTGCCTGAGAGTAATTAGTGCTAATAACGATTTTCTGAAGGCAACTGGCCGTGTGTCTCTGTAACTCTCGTCTGCCTGTTAATAAGTCTAACCGTGTTTCTCTTGTGTGGCGACCTGCTCATGTTTGTGTCCTTCACAGCTTCATGATGCTCTTCCTTCAATTTCAGACCCTCATTGTTAGGAAGCTCACTCCGTTTCATCCCGTGAGAGTTGGGGTCTCCTGGTGGTTACCCGCACTTCTGCGCAGGACTCAGAGGGAAGCAGGTCAGGTATGATGTCACTCCAGAAGCGTGGCTTCCTGCCAGCGTTGAAGCTGGAACACGCCCCTCTCTGGGCTTGTTTCTTCCGCACAGAAGAAGCTGCATCAGCCTCGAGTCCGAGAAGCCTGCTGAACGCAGTTCCCTTTGGGTCACGAGAGCAGAGCCATCCCAGATGCGCCTCCCAAGCTTGGGACCTGGGGACCCGTCACGGTGAGCTGCTGTCGGTGCGGTGGCAGGAGCTCCTAATAAGCCACCTCCTCGAGGGGAGCTTGTGCCCCGGCCCCCTGGTGAGGTGTTTATGATTTGTTCACGGGCATTAGCGAGCTCTGCTCAAATGTGCACTGGACCGTGTTTCTGCACATTTCATGAATAATTAAAAGTGGAAGTCTAAACAATTCACATGTGGGGATCTGTGTATGATTCTGATGCCAAGGTCTTAGAACTTCATCAAGAGCACAGGATGATTTAAGAGCCGTTTGCTCATGATACAGGCTACATGAGAACTTTAAGCCCCCCTCCCTTTGAAAAAGGGTGATTCTTGGGGTCTGCATTCTTAACAATGGTGGGTTTTTAACAAAAAAGAAAAAGAGGGCTTTAAAATATTCAGATGATGCTTTCATCAAATAAACCCAGAGCACGCTCAAGCAGGCCAGCGTTCTCCACGCCCTTTACCTGTTTCCACTAATCAAGGCTAATGTGGTTTCCACCCTGTGATGAATCCGTTCTGTAGAGCTTTCACTTCGGCCTCTGTGCCAAGAAGCAAGTGAGCAGGTCCCGGAAGGAAGTCGCTCCCCAGGAGTCCAGTCCTGAACGTTTCTGCCGACTCTGCTGAGTGGACCCACCGAGGGCCCCTCAGGGCCAACACCTGTGCGGAGCCTTGGGGCCCACCAGGGCCACGGCCACCTCTGCCCTCTCCCCTGTGCCCCTGGCTGCCCCTCGCCCTGGGCTGGGGCTCTCCCCCAGCTGGGTCCCTCTTTGTCCCCGCTGTCCATTCTCAGCCAGAGTCCCCTGCCCTTCCTCCATGCCCTCAAGGCCCCCTAGTCACCGAGGAGAAGCAGGGTCCCGCAGTGCCCAGTGGGTCCCGGCCCCTCCTCCCCTTCCTACCTGGCTGCTCTCGGCTGGCTCCAAACGTGGCTGGCCTGGCGGCCCCGCCGTGCTCTCCCCCTTCTGGAACCTTCTCTTACCCTGTCCTCGGGTTTCCTGTGGCCACGCCCAAAAGCGGGGAGGCAGGTCACACTGGGCCCACCCCAAGGTCCGCTTCAGGGGGCGCCGTGCACAGGGCACTTCTGGACAAAGGATGCGACTAAGCGCAACCACGCAAAACAGCCAGCCAGCGGGGATCCGCCGTATGGCACAGGGAACTAGGCTCCGTAACAAGCGACAGCGGCGGGGACTCGAAAAGAGGGGGCATGTGTGTACCTGCGGCTGATTCGTGCTGCTGTCTGGCAGGAGCCAGCGCAATACTGTAAAACAACCGTCCTTCAATTAAAATAAGCACATTTTAAAATTTACCAACTGAGCTATGAGGGAAGCCCCTCACTCGCTTCACTAAGTGTAAACAAGTCGTGTACAGCACCATGTAGAGAATCCCCACTTTTTCCAACATTTTCTAAAACTTTTAACTTTTCTGTGGCAGCTCACCTCGTATGGTTCACTGTTCAAGCAGCTGAAACAAGAACAGGCCCTGCAGGCTGTCCGTGGAGTGCCCTAGTGGAGTCAGAAATGAAGTGCGTTTCCTGAGAATAAAGGCTTCCCTGATGGCTCAGCTGGTAAGGAATCCGCTTGTAATGCAGGAGACCCCCGGTTCGATCCCTGGGTCAGGAAGATCCCCTGGAGAAGGGAAAGGCTACCCACTCCAGTATTCTGGCCTGGAGAATTCCGTAGACTGTACAGTCCATGGGGTCAGAAAGAGTTGGACTGAGCGACTCGTACTTCACTTCTTTCACTTTCCTGTGAAATAACTTCACTCTGATGGGGAGTGGGGTGTAGAGAGGAAGGTCAGGAGATCTGAGAAAACTTGTTGGCTTGGATTCAGAGGGAGCGGGCCTTTGGAGCCGCACGGAACGTGGGCACCGAGGCTTCCGGTCGTTTCTCCCCCGGGGCCTGCAGGGTAGGGTGGGTGCTTGGGCGGCGCCGTGGCCATCTCCCCACGGCGCTCCCGGCTCGGACATCAGGGTGGAGCCGGCCTGGGCCATGCGCCCTGGGACGGGGGCCCTGGAAGCAGGTCCTGCCCATGGGGCGCCTCTCCTGCTGAGGTCGGGGGCCCACTCCCTCATGCCTTCCTGCCCTCCAGGCTCCACCAGACCCCAGCTCGAGGTTACCAAAGGGCCGGTCCTGAGCTGGTGGGCACGGAGGCCGCTGCGGCCACGGCCAGTGCGCTTGCGTCTCCCTCCTCCCTGATCCGACCCGCCTCCTGCGCCTCCAGGCAGCCCTTACCCCGCAGGTGGGCGCTGGGCACATGTGCGGTGGGCTAAGGAGTGGCGCCACCCGCCCAGCCCGGCACAGGCGACAGAGGCAGAGGTGGCCTTCAGCCTCACGGAGCCCCCGACCCGTACCTGAAGGCCTTATCACCGGCCACACCTCCCAGGGCATGTAGGGGGCCCTGCGCTGCGCTTCCAGAGGGGCTGCCTCTCCCCTCCACGCTGTCCTCCTCACTGTGGTGTGTCCTCATCCAGACTCTCAGATACAGGCGAATTGTGCTTCCCACCCTTCCCTCCACTGCCCTTCGCCAAGAGGCATATGCGAAGTCCTCAGCCCAGGACCTCAGAATGTCACCTTGCTTGAAAATTGGGCCATTGCCGACCGAACTAGGAGGTGTGAGGTCACAGCGGAACCGAGCCAGCCCTCATCCAAGAGGATGGGTGCGTGTGCGTGCGTGTGCGTGCGTGTGCATGCATGTGAGTCGTGTCTGACTCTGCGACCCCATGGACTGTAACCCACCAGGCTCCTCTGTCCAAGGAGTTCCCCAGGCAAGAGTACTGGAGTGGGATGCCATTTCCTTCTCCAAGATGACTGTTACTCTTATAAAAGTGAAACGTTTGAACACAGACCCACAGGGAGACACTGTGTAGAGGTGCTCTGTGCCCTGACCCAAGACAGGGACGAAGACACACCGAGGGGTGCTTTTGCTAAAGAGACTTCAATTCCCTAGAACCGGAATCTCCTGGTGTGTGTTCTGCACGTCAAATGCACCAGTGTCTTAAAAGTTCTAACTGAAACCCAAATCCCCTTAGAGGACGGTGTTGGCGTCCGGTCTCTCTGGGGGGCAGGGGGCGGGGCTGGATGGAGGGGGCGACAAGAAGGGTGCCCTGGGTGGAACAGAAAGAGGAGGCAGCTCAGAGGAGGCCAGCTAGAGAAAGTTGGGCTCCCCAGACCCAAGGGCACGGTGACTGCCGTGAGTGTATATGAGGTTTCTCCCTCCGCTCTCAGAGAAGGGGCACTGAAGATGCAGGCCGTGGAGAGGGGAGAGCTGGGATGAGGGAGTGTCGGTGCAGCAGGAATCGCTCCTTGACTCTTGGATCTGCTCAGAAAGATGGTAGGGCCAGCCTTCAGCCAGAGGAAGGGAGTGGGCTCAGGCTGCTGGCAGGCAAATCTCACACGCGTGATGGTGTGGAGAGAGCCCTGCGTGCGTGTGCTGCAGGATAGCTTGTGTTTCCAGATTTCTCCAGCAGGTCCATCAGTTCAAACCTCAACAAGCCACACAGAGCTCACTAGGTACCCTTTAAAGGGAACAAGGGATCCAAAATAACTTGATATTATGTGGTACTTGTCCCTCTCTGTCAGACTTGCATCACTTAGTATGATAGCATTATTTGGTTCTTTTTAATGGCTGAATAATATTCCATTGTATGTATGTACCAGGAAAGTGAAACTCACTCAGTCGTGTCCGACTCTTTGCGAACCCATGAACTGTACAATTCATGGAATTCTCCAGGCCAGAAAACTGGAGTGGGTAGCCGTTCCCTTCTCCAGGGCATCCTCCCAACCCAGGGAGTGAACCCAGGTTTCCCGTATTATAGGCAGATTCTTTACCAGCTGAGCCGCAAGGGAAGCCTTTACATGTGGATTCTAAAATATAGCAAAATGAGCGTACCTATGAAACAGACACAGACTCACATGCCTAGAGAACAGATTTGTGGGCGCCAAGGCGGGAGGTGGGAGCGGAACAGACTGGGAGTTTGGGGTTAGCAGAAGACGGGTGTGTATGGAACGGATGCCTAACGAGGTACTGCTGTGTAACACAGGAAACTGTATTCAGTATCCTGTCATAAGCCATAGTGGAGAAGAATATTAAAACGGATATATGAACGTGTGAGTCACTTTGCTGTACAGCTGTAATTAACACAACTTTGTAGATCAACTATATTTATAAGGAATAAATTTTTTAAACAGCTAAGTGTCTATCATGTACTCGTTGTGGGCGGGGAGCAGGGTCTGCATGAGAACCCTGACATGCAGACGACCAGGCAGGTTCTTCTTCATCTGCGTGAGAGGCCTCACTCCTGGGTGCAGGGCTGGGCCAGCCTCATCTGCGCAGCCTCCAGCGTCATGACCCACAGCATTTGGGTGCCGGGAACTGCCTGCAGTATTTGGAAAGCTGAGAAAATTGTGATCAGCAAATGGGCTGAAAAATACGATGTGACATGAGGCCTCCCCGGGTGGATTCAGCAGTGTGGCTGCTGGAAGGGCAAGGTCACGTGACTTCTCCTACCCTCACCACTGACCGTTTTGCAGAAATAACCTCTATATTCACACATCCAGCCAGACACCGGGGCATCTGCTCCTCTCACCAGACGCTGGCTGTTGCCACTGGAAGGCAAGCCAGGCCTGGGTCCTGTAGCACAGGTTTCTAGACCTCTTCTTAAGGGGCCTTGGTGTGTCCTGGTGACATTTCTGCATAAATTATTCACGGGGAAGATGGCGGGGAGGAGAAGAACAGGGAATAAAGGAGAGAGAGGTAGAAAAAGGGAAGAAAGAGACCAGGCTGCTTCTTCCTGTTTTAATAGTAAATGGAGCGAGTCTTCCTGACAGTTGTTTCTTTTAAAATAAAATTATTAGACTGCGAATTGCAGGGGCTGGGGAGCAAATCAAAAAAACAAACAAAAGATTATTTCTATTTCCTTGCTCGACGGTCTGTCCAAACCAATGAATGCAATTGAGAGGCAGGGCCCTGGGAAAGCGGGGTTCACGTAATGCACACTGAGGCCCATTCCGTGCTGGCACAGAAGACTGAAAATAAGCAAGGCGAAAGGGGAAAACCTATATAAGAGAGGATAATCTCCCTCCCGGAAGCACAGGGGAATTGCCCGTACGGCAACAACCAGAGAAAAGTAAAGAAACAGCATCTTTGGGCAACGCGGGGCGGCCAGAGGTGTCAGCGGCAGCCTCATCTGGCTCCAGCCTGACAGCTTGGAGGGGCAGGCGCCCCCTCCGCGTCCCTGGGAGACCCTCTCTTCCCTTTGCTGCTCCTCTGTCCTGCCTCGTCTCCTTCCCTTCCGCTCCCTGGCCAGCCTGTAATGTGTTTTTTTCTCAGTGCTCACTCCGTAATGATCCCTGTCTCCCACAAAGGCCACAGTGTAAATGAGAAATGACACCACAGCAGAGAGGCAGTGTTTAAATTGAAATATTATAGGGAGGGCAGCACACTGCAGACCTTTGATGTAACAGCCCCCGTCTCCAAGGGGAGCTGCGAATACAGAAGCCATGTCGGCTGCCCCGAGTTCATCGTCACTGCCAAGGGGGAGAGGAGAGAGCAGACACTGTCAGTAGAAATAATTCCGACTGGGCCAGCGAAGACGGGCGTGAGCTCGCGGGGCTGGGCAGGCGCCCCGATGGCCCCTGGCTCTGGGAAGCGAAGCCGAGGAGGACTCCAGTATTTAAATTAGACTAAAACACATTTACTAGGCGGGGCAAGGGGGGGGAGCAGTGGTCTTTTTGCTGCTGTTGTTAGAGAAAGCAAACACGTAAATACAAGCTGTGAAGGAACTGACCCTGTGTATTAAATGATAGAGTTGTTTGAAAAGGACCTGTTAGCTCTAAGTACGGAGAGGACCTCTGAGACGGTGAACATCTCCCATCGAGGAGCAGGGCCCTCACAGCACGGTGTTTGTGCCTTTTGATTTCTTTTACAACATGCTGAAGATTGTTTTCAGTAAATATGACTGTGTTCAGCACTAAGAATATTCTTGCTGTGGATGACATGGTCTTATACTAAAAACCCCAAAGAGTCCATGATTAAAAAAAAAAGCTGTCTCATTCAGTAAGTGAGCCGAGTGAAGCTGCAGAACATGAAACCGACACACGAAGGTCGGCCGCATCCACACACCGACAGTGAGCGATCAAAGCTCCGTTTCCAGCGACCTCTCCAAAACCAAGTGCTTAGGGACTAATCTAAGATATAAAATCCTGGTACGCTGAAAACTACACACCATTGCTGAAAGAAATTAAAGACATGAGTGGAAAGAAACACCTTGCTCATAGATTAGAAAACTTATTAAGATGTCAGTTCTATCCAAAGCAACCTGCAGATTCAGGAAAATGCCTATCAAAATCCAACGCGTTTTACAGAATGAGAAAAATTTATTCTTAAATTCCCTATGGAATTTTAAGGGATGCTGAACTGCCAAAACGATCTTGAAAAAGAGTTACAAAGTTGGAAGTCTCACACGCCCTAATTTCAAAACTTCCTACAGAGCTACAGAAATCAAAACAGTGTGGTACTGGCATAAAAGCAAACACACAGACCAACAGAGAGCCCAGAAATAAGCCCTCAGGCATAAGGTCAAATGATTTGCAACAAGAGTGCCAAGCCATTCAACGAGGAGACGGAAGTACTTTCACAGAACGTGTCAGAGGGACTGGATGCGTAGTCGCTCAGTCATGTCTGACTCTTTGAGTCCCTGTGGACTGTAGCCCCCCAGGCTCCTCTGTCCATGGGGTTCTCCAGGCAGGAATACTGGAGTGGGTTGCCATTCCTTTATGCACATGCAAACCCCTCCCAAAATTGCACCTTTATCTTACACCATATACAAGAATTAACTCACGGTGGGTCAAGGATCTCAGTGCAAGAACAACTATAAAGTTCTTAGGAGAAAAGCCATGGGCAAAGCTTCATGACTTTGGATTTAGCGATGATCTATTGGATATGACCCCAGAAGTACACATAACAAAGGAGAAAAAGTAGATGATTTGGACTTCAAAACTTCAGTTCAGTTCAGTTCAGTCACTCAGTCGTGTCCGACTCTTTGCAACCCCATGAATCGCAGCACGCCAGGCCTACCTGTTCATCACCATCTCCTGGAGTTCACTCAGACTCACGTCCATTGAGTCTGTGATGCCATCCAGCCATCTTATTCTCTGTCGTCCCCTTCTCCTCCTGCCCCCAATCCCTCCCAGCATCAGAGTCTTTTCCAATGAGTCAACTCTTCCCATGAGGTGGCCAAAGTACTGGAGTTTCAGCTTCAGCATCATTCCTTCCTAAGAAATCCCAGGGCTGATCTCCTTCAGAATGGACTGGTTGGATCTCCTTGCAGTCCAAGGGACTCTCAAGAGTCTTCTCCAACACCACAGTTCAAAAGCATCAATTCTTTGGCACTCAGCCTTCTTCACAGTGGAACTCTCACATCCATACATGACCACAGGAAAAATCATAGCCTTGACTAGACAGACCTTCGTCGGCAAAGTAATGTCTCTGCTTTTGAATATATTATCTAGGTTGGTCATAACTTTTCTTCCAAGGAGTAAGCGTCTTCTAATTTTCTGGCTGCAGTCACCATCTGCAGTGATTTTGGAGCCCAAAAAATAAAGTCTGACACTGTTTCCACTGTTTCCCCATCTATTTCCCATGAAGTGATGGGACCGGATGCCATGATCTTCGTTTTCTGAATGTTGAGCTTTGCTGCTGCTGCTGCTGCTAAGTCGCGTCAGTCGTGTCTGACTCTGTGCGATCCCATAGACAGCAGACAACCAGGCTCCCCGTCCCTGAGATTCTCCAAGCAAGAACAATGGGGTGGGTTGCCATTTCCTTCTCCAATGCATGAAAGTGAAAGATGAATGTGAAATCATTCAGTCGTGTCTGACTCTTAGTGACCCCATGGACTAAAGAAATCCCAGGGCTGATCTCCTTCAGAATGGACTGGTTGGATCTCCTTGCAGTCCAAGGGACTCTCAAGAGTCTTCTCCAACACCACAGTTCAAAAGCATCAATTCTTTGGCACTCAGCCTTCTTCACAGTGGAACTCTCACATCCATACATGACCACAGGAAAAATCATAGCCTTGACTAGACAGACCTTCGTCGGCAAAGTAATGTCTCTGCTTTTGAATATATTATCTAGGTTGGTCATAACTTTTCTTCCAAGGAGTAAGCGTCTTCTAATTTTCTGGCTGCAGTCACCATCTGCAGTGATTTTGGAGCCCAAAAAATAAAGTCTGACACTGTTTCCACTGTTTCCCCATCTATTTCCCATGAAGTGATGGGACCGGATGCCATGATCTTTGTTTTCTGAATGTTGAGCTTTAAGCCAACTTTTTTGCTCTCCTCTTTCACTTTCATCAAGAGGCTTTTTAGATCCTCTTCCCTTTCTGCCATAAGGGTGGTGTCATCTGCATATCTGAACTAAGTCATCAAAATTTAAAAACATTTGTGCATTAAAAGACACTGGCAGCAGAGTGAAAAGTCACCTCACAGAATGGGAGAAAGTATGTACAGTGTCTGATATGTGAGTATATAAAGAGCTCCTACAACTTAGTAGCAATCAACCCAATTAAAAATAGGCAAAAAGCTGAAGGAAACTTTCACCAAAGACATGCAAACAGCCCTAGCACATAAAAATATGCTCAGTATCACTAATCACTAAAGAAATGGAGACAGAACCACAGTGATACTGCATCACACGACCAGGATGGCTATTATGCAAAAACATAAAATAGAAACCCCTTGGTGAGGGTGTGGAGACAGTGGACCCCTGCACACTGCACGAGAGAGCATAAAGAGGAGGGCTGCACAGTGGCTCCTCTGAAAGCTAAGCCTGGGATTTCCACGTGATTCACGGTTCTATGTCTGGGTTTACACCCAAAAGGAACAAAGTGGACACGTAAGTTGAGATGTGTGCTCTGTAGGAGGGGAAAATTCACAGTTATGTGGAATCTTCCAAGAAGCGGTTTTTTGATGATTAGGAAAACGATTGTGAGCATATTTTTATGTTGCATGAGTTTCTTGTGTATCTTTGGAGAAACGTCTATTCAAGTCTTTGCCCATTTTTAGCCTGGATTTATCTCGGTTATTGCTTTGTATGGAGAAGGCAATGGCAGCCCACTCCAGAGTTCTTGCCTGGAGAATCCCAGGGACAGGGGAGCCTGGTGGGCTGCTGTCTATGGGGCCGCACAGAGTCGGGCGCGCCTGGAGCGACTCAGCAGCAGCAGCAGGTGTAGGAGCATACTTTTATGTTCCCTGAGTTTCTTGTGTATCTTTGGAGACACGTCTATTCAAGTCTTCACCCGTTTTTAGCCTGGATCTATCTCGGTTATTGCCTTGCAGGAGTCCTTTCATGTTGCTGTTGTTCAGTCTCCGAGTCATGTCCAGCTCTTTGTCACCCATGGACTGCAGCACACCAGGCCTCCCTGTCTCTCACCATGTCTCAAGTTCATGTCCACTGAATCAATGAGGCCACCCAACCATCTTATCCTCTCTCACCTCCTTCTCTTCCTGCCTTCAATCATCCCCAGCATCAGAGTCTTTTTCAATGAACTGGCTCTTCGTGTCAGGTAGCCAAGGTATTGGAGCTTCGACTTCGGCATCAGCTCTTCCAATGAGTATTTAAGGTTGATTTCCATTAGGATTGATTATAGTTAAATAGTAACACCTCATCAGATAGCATAAATATTTTCTCCCATGCTGTGAGTTGTTTCCAGTTGTAGGATACTTTGTCTTACTTTATTGCAGAGCTGAATGATTTAATGATCCAGATAACCACAATGGTGTGATTACGGACCTAGAGCCAGACATCCTGGAATGCAAAGTCAATGGGCCTTTGGAAGCATCACTATGAACAAAGCTAGTGGAGGTGATAGAATTCCAGCTGAGCTATTTCAAGTCCTAAAAGGTGATGCTGTGAAAGTGCTGCACTCAATATATCAGCACATTTGGAAAACTCAGTGGCTACAGGACTGGAAAAGGTCAGTTTTCATTCCAATCCCAAACAAAGGCAATGCCAAAGAATGCTCAAACTACCTCACAATTGCACTCATCTCACACGCTAGTAAAGTAATGCTCAAAATTCTCCAAGCCAGGCTTCAACAGTATGTGAAATGAGAACTTCCACATGTTCAAGCTGGATTTAGAAAGGGCAGAGGAACCAGAGATCAAATTGCCAACATCCACTGGATCATAGAAAGTAAGAGAGTTCCAGAAAAACATCTACTTCTGCTTCATTGACTACAGTAAAGCCTTTGACTGTGTGGATCACAACAAACTGTGGAAAATTCTGAAAGAGATGGGAATGCCAGACCACCTGACCTGCCTCTTGAGAAATCTGTGTGCAGGTCAGGAAGCAACAGTTAGAACTGGACATGGAAGAGCAGACTGGTTCCCAATAGGAAAAGGCATACGTCAAGGCTGTATATAGTCACTCTGCTTATTTAACTGATATACAGAGTACATCATGCAAAATGCTGGGCTGGATGAAGCACAAGCTGGAATCAAGATTGCCGGGAGAAATATCAATAACCTCAGATATGCCCATGACACCACCCTTTTGGCAGAAAGTGTAGAGGAACTAAACAGCCTCTTGATGAGAGTGAAAGAGGAGAGTGAAAAAGTTGGCTTAAAACTCAACATTCAAAAAACTAAGATCATGGCATCTGGTCCCATCACTTCATGGCCAATAAATGGGGAAACAGTGGAAATAGTGACAGACTTTATTTTCTTGGGCTCCAAAATCACTGCAGATGGTGACTGCAGCCACAAAATTAGAAGATGCTTCTCCTTGGAAGAAAAGCTATGACCAACCTAGAAAGCATATTTAAAAAGCAGAGACATTTGGCCAACAAATGTCTCTCTAGTCAAAGATATGGCTTTTCCAGTAGTCATGTATGGATGTGAGAGTTGGACTATAAAGAAAGCTGAGCACCAAAGAATTGATGCTTTTGAACTGTGGTGTTAGAGAAGACTCTTGAGAGTCCCTTGGACTGCAAGGAGTTCCAACCAGTCCATCCATAAAGAAATCAGTCCTGAATATTCACTGGAAAGACTGATGCTGAAGATGAAGCTCCAAAACTTTGGCCACCTGATTTGAAGAACTGACTTCTTGGAAAAGACCCTGATTCTGGAAAAGAGTGAAGCCAGGAGGAGAAGGGGACGACAGAGGATGAGATGGTTGGATGACATCACTGATGCGATGTACATGAGTCTGAGCAAGCTCTGGGAGTTGTGATGGACAGGGAAGCCTGTTGTACTGCAGTCCACAGGGTTGCAAACAGCTGAACATGACTGAGAGGCTGAACTGTGCTGAGATATTAAATTACCTGACTTAAGTAAACCACTCAAGTCAGCTCCTTCTTCCACAGGTAAAGGTACAGAGAGTTGAACAGATTCTTCAGGTGCCGTGGTCAAGGTCATTGTAAAGTTGGAGTAAATCGAAACACCCAAATCAAAGCTTGATTTTCTCTCATAAGGTGGTAGGTCAAGTAAGGACCTACCTGAGATTATCCCCAAGTATCCTGAGAGTGGATCCCAGATAAAGCACCTCTCCTGCAGTTGTTCACTGTGTGTTGAAGTAACAAGAGCAATAAACCCAGAATCCAGACTTTCAGTCTTATCTATGCCTGTTTCTGTCCTTAATTCTTTCATGCTAAAGAGAGAGAGAGAGAGAGAGAGAGAATGAGGCTAATCACTGAAACTTGGCACATTTCATGGGGGTGCTGAAAAAGTAACGAGATCATGGACAAAAAAGCACTTAAGAGTTTAAACATGATGCATATGGGTTATTAGTTTTATTACTAAATGATGTATCTTGTCAGAAGGATGGTTGTTCAGTGTCTTTTTCTCTCCTAAATTACACCAAGAAAAAAAAGGAAAAAAGTTTATCAGAGGAATAAGCTGACCTTGTTCTCTTAGACGTTTGCGATCTGCCATCATGCTTCCCCTGAGCACTCACACAGTAAAGAATCTGTACACAATGCAGGAGACTTGGGTTCAATATCTGGGTTGGGAAGATCTCCTTTAGAAGAGAATGGCTACCCACTCCAGTCTTCTGGCCTGGAGAATCCTATGAACAGAGGAGCCTGGCAGGCTGCAGTTCATGGGATCGCAAAGAGTCGGACGTGACTGAGCAATTTTCACCTTCACTTTAAATAGGTTTAGACTTTTCGGTGTGGGCTGATGTCAGTTAATAGTAGGGAAAAGACACAAAGAACATTGTCAAAGTCTGTTTGCACTGTGGGTTGCTCTGCTTGGAGAGCCCTTTGATCCCACCATCTGATGAAGGAAGCGCGCACGAGTTGGAGGCCAGCAAAGACACTGATTCCATCACCCTCCATCCTGCCTGTGTCCCAGACTGCTTCTGTTGGGACTTAGATTGGACTGGGGTCTTCACAGGGGGGTCTATACACCTCCCTTCCCACGCCCACCAGGCACTCTGTGGTGAGGGCTGGGGGTGGGAACTCTGGCTCACCTCCCCCCCCCCACTTTTGTTTTGATATATTGGGCATCAGATGAAGACATTTTACTTTTAAGTAAAGAGGTATGCTGCTTTAGGCAGAAAAAGGTAGAGAGAAAGAGATTTAGGTGGTGATTGGGCTCTACCAGAGGCTGTCTGCTTCTCTGCTTGTAGGAAAGTCAACTTCTGAGCACCTGAGCATGACTGAAAGCAGAGGATGAAATTGGTATGAACCCAGAGCAGCCAAGTCTCTTCCCCGGCAGCCAGGCCTCCCTTCTCCTCCCCGGCACAAACCTGATCATAGTGGTTTAATCGCTCAGTCATGTCCGACTCTTGCAATCCCATGGACTGTAGCCTGCCAGGCTCCTCTGTCTGCGGGATTCTCCAGGGAGAATACTGCAGTGGGTTGCCATTTCCTCCTAAATACATACAATAAGCTGACCCAGTCCCAGGGTGACTGCTGTTCTCAGACTTAATACAAAGAGCAGTTCACTGGCTTATTTGGACTCGGGAAGGATGAAATCCCATTCTTCCAAAGGGAGTATCCTTTCCATTCCTGGGAAGATAGGTCATCAGCTAGCAAATCAGTTGGAACAGGCAGAAGATCCTATTTCTGAATCTTTCTAAATGATAGACCAGGATGCTGCTTGCTGGGTAGAGATGGCACACAGCCGCAGTTACTCAGGCATTGTGTCTTTAGGGTGACTCACTGTCTCAGTTTCCCCAGAATGACAGGGGTTCAGGAATGTGGCACCATCATTGAGAAATCTGGGTGGCCCCAGGCAAACTGGGGCTGTTGCCAGGCCCCCACTGTGTCTCATGGCTGCACGTCATCTCCTCTTTTCTCTTTTTCACTGAAGTATTGATGAGATAGGGGCTTCCCTGGTAGCCCAGTTGTTTAATCTGCCTGCAATGCAGGAGACACAGGTTCAGTCCCTGGGTAGGGAAGATCCCCTGAGAAGGAAATGGCAACCCACTCCAGTATGCTTGTCTGGAAAATTCCATGGACAGAGGAGCCTGGTGGACTACAGTCCACAGGGTTGTGAAGAGTCAGACATGACTTGGTGGCTAAATCACATAGGTGAGATAGAGGTGGTTACATGGCGTCACCGGCTCAGTGGGCATGACTCTGGTGCCTGAATACCCACCACCCCCCCAGCAGCGCAGAGTCACAGTGCACCCAATACGCAGCAGAGTGACTCTGATGTAACCTTTTTTCTGTTTCAGATCCTTTTCCATCATAAGTTAGACATTAAATACAGTTCTGTGTGCTATACAGCTGCTGTTGTTCAGTCACTCAGTCTTGTCTGACTCTTTGTGACCCCATGGACTGCAGCACACCAGGCCTCCCTGTCCTTTGCCATCTCCCAGAGTTTTTCTCAAAGTCATGCCCATTGAGTTGATGACCAGCCATCTCATCCTCTGTCATCCCGTTCTCCTGTTCTTAATCCCTCCCAGCATCAGGGTCTTTTCAGATGGGCCCTCCCTTCCCATCAGGTGGCCAAAGTACTGGAGCTTCAGCTTCAGCATCAGTCCTTCCAATGAATACTCAGGACTGATTCCCTTTAGGATTAACTGGTTTGATCTCCTTGTTGTCCAAGGGACTCTCAAGAGTCTTCTCCAACACCAGTTTAAAAGCATCAGTTCTTTGACAATTAGCTTTCTTTATGGTCTAACTCTCATCCATACATGACTCCTGAGAAAACCAGAGCCTTGACTAGACGGGCCTTTGTCAGTACAGCGGTGTCTCTGCTTTTTAATACGCTGTTTAGGTTTGTCGTAGCTCTCCTTCCAAGGAGCAAGCGTCTTAATTTCACGGTTGCAATCACCATTTGCAGTGATTTTTGAGCCCAAGAAAAGAAAACCTGTGATTGCTTCCACTTTTTCCCCTTCTATTTGCCATGAAGTGATGGGACTGGAAGCCATGATCTTAGTTTCCGAATGTTGAATTTTAAGCAGCTTTTTCACTCTCCTCTCTCACTTTCGTCAAGAGGCTCTTTAGTTCTGATGGTTATCACAATTTTAGACTTTTGTGCAAAACACTGGGTTTGTGAGTTTGAAGTTATTTTATCCCCTCTGGGAGAGAATCCATAGGTAGCATTAAATTTTCAAGGGAATTGATGGCTCAAAGCAAAGGTTAAAACAATCACACTCCATAAGGTTTGGAGTCCCCACCACTTTTGCACTAATCCTCAAACTCTTGTCATCAGTTAAACATGATTTGACAAAACAAAGCAGTGTCTGAGCTTCCCTTTCCCTCCAGCAGCAAGGACAAATCTCCACCTTTCCTCAGATCAGTATCAGTGCCATGGTACAGCCTATCTCATATTTTCTTTAGAACTTTCTGCAACGACTGAGATTAAAACCAACAAACCACACTGTACATTTTGGGTTTTACTTGGCTTTGAAGCCAGAAACTGTTCAACTCAAAAGCCATCTTTTGTTTTTACAAAGTCATTAGACATGCCTGTCCTTGGCTCTCCAAGAAACCTAGGATTATTTATAAAACACATAATGCTTACCTTGAGACTCTGAAAGAGGAATTGAGCGTAGAACGTGCTAATTTTGCCCATTCTCTGGGTAAATCCAGTACTAGTCAGAAACAATGGAACCCTATTATACACACATGGCTTTTCTCACCTCCAGTCTGCCATCAGTCTTATCTACTCAAAGAATCAGACTTAATACAAAGAGCAGTTCACTGGCTTATTTGGACTCGGGAAGGATGAAATCCCATTCTTCCAAAGGGAGTATCCTTTCCATTCCTGGGAAGATAGGTCATCAGCTAGCAAATCAGTTGGAACAGGCAGAAGATCCTATTTCTGAATCTTTCTAAATGATAGACCAGGATGCTGCTTGCTGGGTAGAGATGGCACACAGCCGCAGTTACTCAGGCATTGTGTCTTTAGGGTGACTCACTGTCTCAGTTTCCCCAGAATGACAGGGGTTCAGGAATGTGGCACCATCATTGAGAAATCTGGGTGGCCCCAGGCAAACTGGGGCTGTTGCCAGGCCCCCACTGTGTCTCATGGCTGCACGTCATCTCCTCTTTTCTCTTTTTCACTGAAGTATTGATGAGATAGGGGCTTCCCTGGTAGCCCAGTTGTTTAATCTGCCTGCAATGCAGGAGACACAGGTTCAGTCCCTGGGTAGGGAAGATCCCCTGAGAAGGAAATGGCAACCCACTCCAGTATGCTTGTCTGGAAAATTCCATGGACAGAGGAGCCTGGTGGACTACAGTCCACAGGGTTGTGAAGAGTCAGACATGACTTGGTGGCTAAATCACATAGGTGAGATAGAGGTGGTTACATGGCGTCACCGGCTCAGTGGGCATGACTCTGGTGCCTGAATACCCACCACCCCCCCAGCAGCGCAGAGTCACAGTGCACCCAATACGCAGCAGAGTGACTCTGATGTAACCTTTTTTCTGTTTCAGATCCTTTTCCATCATAAGTTAGACATTAAATACAGTTCTGTGTGCTATACAGCTGCTGTTGTTCAGTCACTCAGTCTTGTCTGACTCTTTGTGACCCCATGGACTGCAGCACACCAGGCCTCCCTGTCCTTTGCCATCTCCCAGAGTTTTTCTCAAAGTCATGCCCATTGAGTTGATGACCAGCCATCTCATCCTCTGTCATCCCGTTCTCCTGTTCTTAATCCCTCCCAGCATCAGGGTCTTTTCAGATGGGCCCTCCCTTCCCATCAGGTGGCCAAAGTACTGGAGCTTCAGCTTCAGCATCAGTCCTTCCAATGAATACTCAGGACTGATTCCCTTTAGGATTAACTGGTTTGATCTCCTTGTTGTCCAAGGGACTCTCAAGAGTCTTCTCCAACACCAGTTTAAAAGCATCAGTTCTTTGACAATTAGCTTTCTTTATGGTCTAACTCTCATCCATACATGACTCCTGAGAAAACCAGAGCCTTGACTAGACGGGCCTTTGTCAGTACAGCGGTGTCTCTGCTTTTTAATACGCTGTTTAGGTTTGTCGTAGCTCTCCTTCCAAGGAGCAAGCGTCTTAATTTCACGGTTGCAATCACCATTTGCAGTGATTTTTGAGCCCAAGAAAAGAAAACCTGTGATTGCTTCCACTTTTTCCCCTTCTATTTGCCATGAAGTGATGGGACTGGAAGCCATGATCTTAGTTTCCGAATGTTGAATTTTAAGCAGCTTTTTCACTCTCCTCTCTCACTTTCGTCAAGAGGCTCTTTAGTTCTGATGGTTATCACAATTTTAGACTTTTGTGCAAAACACTGGGTTTGTGAGTTTGAAGTTATTTTATCCCCTCTGGGAGAGAATCCATAGGTAGCATTAAATTTTCAAGGGAATTGATGGCTCAAAGCAAAGGTTAAAACAATCACACTCCATAAGGTTTGGAGTCCCCACCACTTTTGCACTAATCCTCAAACTCTTGTCATCAGTTAAACATGATTTGACAAAACAAAGCAGTGTCTGAGCTTCCCTTTCCCTCCAGCAGCAAGGACAAATCTCCACCTTTCCTCAGATCAGTATCAGTGCCATGGTACAGCCTATCTCATATTTTCTTTAGAACTTTCTGCAACGACTGAGATTAAAACCAACAAACCACACTGTACATTTTGGGTTTTACTTGGCTTTGAAGCCAGAAACTGTTCAACTCAAAAGCCATCTTTTGTTTTTACAAAGTCATTAGACATGCCTGTCCTTGGCTCTCCAAGAAACCTAGGATTATTTATAAAACACATAATGCTTACCTTGAGACTCTGAAAGAGGAATTGAGCGTAGAACGTGCTAATTTTGCCCATTCTCTGGGTAAATCCAGTACTAGTCAGAAACAATGGAACCCTATTATACACACATGGCTTTTCTCACCTCCAGTCTGCCATCAGTCTTATCTACTCAAAGATAAATCAGATCGAAGTTGAATGCATTAAGGATTTGTTGAAGGCTATTGTACTATCTAAATCAGGTGACATGGAAGCATGCTGTCATGTCCAACTCTGTGGAACCATTGGACTGCGGCCCACCAGGCTCCTCTGTCCCTGCGATTCTCCAGGCAAGAGCACTGGAGTGGGCTGCCATTTTCTCCTCCAGGGGATCTTCCCCACCCAGGGATCAAACCCGAGTCTCCTGAGTCTCCTACTTTGGCTGGTGGGTTCTTTACCACTTGTAACACCTGGAAAACACAAAATCTGGTAACACACACTAAGCCTATTTAATAAGAGAGCGCAAAAACGAAGGTAAGTGGCATCTCGCTGGACAAATATGAATGTTTACCCCACGTATCATCCAGCACCCAAGCCACCGCCCACCCCAGACTCATAAACCAGTGGAACTGAGAGGAGGTTCAGAGACGAGCCATATTTATACTCTGGCAGTTTACAACTGTGTAAATCGAGCCATGGAGAAGTGCAACAATTGTTTCCAATTCACAGGAAAATTACTGTGTTTCAGTTCTTTCTGGTAGACAGCCTTGCCGTTTGCTCCTCCTGCTGCCCCGCTGAGAGGATGTTATCAGTGACTTCCTTTCAGCATTCTGACTCATCTGGATGTGTTGTACTTAAGCAAGCCACAGTCCGTGTAATGGGGGTTAAGTCAGAAACACATCCCTACTGAAGATGTATTTTTGGAAGAGTCCTCTGTCTCTGAGCCTTATTCATGATGTTGATGCATAATGCTGTTCTTGACTCATACAGATAAGGCAGTCTGAGGGAAGAAGAAAAGAGAATCAGCTCCCCGCTGAGCCCTCAGAAACAAACACACCGACTGTGATGGGAACCACCGGACGCCCCATGGGGAAGACAGAGTGCTCACTGGTCACGACACTCAGAGCCGACAAGCACGCAAACTGCCGTTGGGCTTGCAAAGTTCTCAGATGAAAGTTTCTGTGCTTGAGAGGAGCAGTCTGGGCCGTATCAGCGCTGGGTGATTTTGCTCCTGTCGTGGAAGAAGACCCCTGGGACTGCGGCCGTCCGCACCTGTAATGAGGCATTCCATCCCAGGGCAGCTAGCTGCAGCCTCACCTGTTTGCCAGCCCATCCACAGGCCGGAGAAATTCTCCAATTTAGCAAGCAAACTTAAGTCATTATTAGAAATGACAGGGAAACCTGATGAAATTGTACTTTCAATTGGAAAACAAAATTGCAATCAGACCAACATGATTTCCTCATGGTCTGACCATGCTAATGCCAGCCGAGACATGGGCAAATGTATTTAAAAGTCATAATGGAGCATTACCATGCGATCTCCTTTCACTGGCCCTTATTAATATAAAACTTCAATTTGCATGTAAATGTGGTCAACTTTCATATCATCAAAATACATGAGGCCTGGGAAAGTAATGAATTGAAGTTGGATGCAGCAATTACTGACGTTTATAAAGAATTTTAAAGAGGTCAGTCTAGCCTTGACTGAGAAAATGAGGAAATCAACAGGGAATATTGTCAATATAGCAACCGGGGGACTTGGAGTCAGTCCCAGGTGCTGGGAGCAAGATGCTGATTAATAGAGAGGGATGCAGGCGGCTCTCACCCAGAAGGGCTCAGCCAGACCCCCAGCCAGCGCGGCTCGGCATGAAAGGTTCCTGCTGGTCCTCTCTCCAGCCGCCTTGCAGTGCAACCCGGGGGGAACAGAGGGGCAAGTGTTTATGCGGCAGAGCAGGGCCGCAGGTTTAATTGGACTCGCTCTGCTTTCAGAAGCTGATGTGCAGGTTAACCTTCCTCCCCACTGCAGCCACTCCAGAGCCGCGGGGTTTTAATGAGGCCCCCGCGTGATGGCTGCGCTGAGCATTGACTTCATTGCTAAATCAAGTTAAACTGCCTCTGTGTGTTGTCGTGGCAGTTTATAAGTTGCTTGATTTCTTTTTTTTTTTAAACAGGAGATATTTATCCGGGTTGCATATTTCATAAATCTTCACATGGAGTGATTTGGGGAGATTTTCTTTGCCTCCTGGTACAAACACCTTCACAGGCAACATCCTTCCAAACATGCCCAGAAAAAAACCAATGCAGAGATGTCATTGTTGGTGGTGGTGTTTGGTCGTTAAGTCGTGCCTGAGTCTTGCAATGCCATGGACTGTGGCCTGCCAGACTTCTCTGTCCATGGGCTTCTCCAGGAAAGAATATGGGGATGGGTTGCCATTTCTTTCTCCAAATGATAGACATACCACTCTAATTTTATGTCGTTTTATTGCATGTAAAGCAGATTCAGGGGTATCTCCTCTGAATGTGCCAGACGTATGTGAACCACGCAACATGACCAGTCAGGGCCTCTCACGGTGTCCAGGTGGAGAGAAATTCCGTGGCCTCTTGAAGGAAAGAGACAGATGTGGGAACCTGGCCAGGCGCGTGGTTGTGGTGGGTCGCGTGCAGGCTGCAGGGCTTGCAGTCTCTCCATCTGCTCCTCGCATATTCACATGCCACATCGCTTCCTGTTTCAAGATTTTAGAGGCGTCGACAAGCCTGCTGCAAGTGCAGCCAGCGCAGAATCACACAGATGCATGAGAGACCTGCGTGCGCTCCGGCTGCTTTCGTTCACGGCACTCAGTTCAGGGGAGGCTGGCCTGCCTGGCCTGGCCTGTGCCCAGTTTGCCGGTTTCCCCATCGGGCGGACAGGATCGCTTTTGCACCAAATTCCTCACTTGACATTTTGTAGTCTCCATGGGCTTTTCTTGAGAATGTACATAAATACAGATGCTCAGCTGCCTTTAGAGCTACCCAAATATATATTTGCATTGACATGAGCATCTGCCAGCACTGAAGCCCAGCGTCCAGATACCATCACGTCAATGTTGCAAGCTGGCAATGGCAAGTCTTTGAATGCACAGTATGCAATGGCAGTGATCTAATTATCAGCCATGAAATTAAAAGACGCTTGCTCCTTGGAAGAAAAGCTATCACCAGCCTAGACAGCATATTAAAAAGCAGAGACATTACATTACCAACAAAGGTCCGTCTAGTCAAAGCTATGGTTTTTCCAGTAGTCATGTATGGATGTGAGAGTTGGACCATAAAGAAAGCTGAGAGCCAAAGAATTGATGCTTTTGAACTGTGGTGTTGGAGAAGACTTTTGAGAGTCCTTGGACAACAAGGAGAGCCAACCAGTCCATCCTAAAGGAAATCAATCCTGAATATTCACTGGAAGGACTGATGCTGAAGCAGAAACTCCAATACTTTGACCACCAGATGCAAAGAACTGACTCATTGGAAAAGACCCTGATGCTGGGAAAGATTGACAGCAGGAGGAAAAGAGGACGACAGAGGATGAGATGGTGGGATGGCATCACTGACTCGATGGACATAAGTTTGAGCAAGCTCTGCGAGTTGGTGATGGACAGGGAAACCTGGCGTGAGGCAGTCCATGGGGTTGCAAAGACTCAGACACGACTGAGCAACTGAGCTGAATTGAATTATCACCATTTGTTGCTATTTAGTCACTAAGTCACGTCCAACTCCTTGGCAACGCCATGGGCAGGATCCTCTGTCCATGGGATTTTCCCGGCAAGGACACTTGAGTGGGCAGCCATCTCCTCCTCCAAGGGGTCTTCTCCCCCCAGGAACTGAGCTCTCGTCTCCTTCACTGCCAGGCAGGCTCTTTACCACTGAGCCACCAGGGAAGCCCAGTTACCACCGTTTACCTGCCTGTAACTGCCAGGAGTATTTTAAATGCTTTTAAGAAAGTGCTCTCCTTCCATTTAATAAGTAACGTTCCTCTCTCCCAAGAACTGCTACATGGCTGATGTCAGGGGCATTTCCTGAGCAGGGGAAAGTACAGCCAGGTACTGGGAGCATCCTAGCCCAGACCTGGGATGCCTGTGTCTCAAGAGCCAGCGTTTTCCTAAGGCTTTAAGGCTAAATATGTGTGCTTCCCACACATGTCACCCCTTCATGAGCTACATCATAATGCACTTTATATTGTTTATTTTTACTGAGATATAATTGACACGTAACAGTGTGAAAGGTGTACAGCGTGCTGGTTTCATACATTTATATGTTGCAATATGATTACAGCTGCAGCATTAGGTAACGCTTCTACCATGTCACATAATTCCCATTTCTCTCCTGTGGTGAGAACAATTCAAACGTAGTCTCTTGGCAGCTCTGGAGTCCCTAATGCGGCATGGTTTGCTGTGATCACTGTGCTATCATTAGCACTGCAGAACCAGTTGCAAGTTTGTAGCCTTAAGTATCTTCTTCCCACTTCCCCCAGCTCCCAGCCCTTGGTAACCCGCATTCTGCTCTCTGTTTCTATGAGCTTGGCTCTTCTAGATTCGACTTATCAATGAACTCACAATATTTGTCTTTCCCTTTCTAACTTATCTCACTTAGTATAATGCCTTCAAGGTCTATCTGTTTTTGCAGATGGCAAAATTTCATTCTTTTTTATGGCTAGGTAGTAGTACGTTGTGTGTGTGTGTGTGTGTGTGTGTGGTAGCTTTCAAAGGAAACTAAATGTTGCTTTCCATCGTGACTGCACCAATTTACATTCCCAGCAGCAGCGGGTTATTTGGGTTATTTTTGAATATTGAGTTATATGAGCTGTCTATAAATTTTGGATGCTTGCATGCTAAGTTGCTTCGGTCCTGTCCAACTGCTTGAGACCCTAATAGACTGCAGCCCACCAGGCTCCTCTCGCTATGGGATTCTCCAGGCAAGAACACTGGAGTGGGTTGCCATACCCTCCTCCAGGGGATCTTCCTGACCCAGGGATCAAACCCGAATCTCTTGTGTCTCCTGTATTGACAAGTGGGCTCCTTACAACTCGTGCCAGCTGGGAAGCAGGACAACAAGGAGAGCCAACCAGTCCATCCTAAAGGAAATCAATCCTGAATATTCACTGGAAGGACTGATGCTGAAGCAGAAACTCCAATACTTTGACCACCAGATGCAAAGAACTGACTCATTGGAAAAGACCCTGATGCTGGGAAAGATTGACAGCAGGAGGAAAAGAGGACGACAGAGGATGAGATGGTGGGATGGCATCACTGACTCGATGGACATAAGTTTGAGCAAGCTCTGCGAGTTGGTGATGGACAGGGAAACCTGGCGTGAGGCAGTCCATGGGGTTGCAAAGACTCAGACACGACTGAGCAACTGAGCTGAATTGAATTATCACCATTTGTTGCTATTTAGTCACTAAGTCACGTCCAACTCCTTGGCAACGCCATGGGCAGGATCCTCTGTCCATGGGATTTTCCCGGCAAGGACACTTGAGTGGGCAGCCATCTCCTCCTCCAAGGGGTCTTCTCCCCCCAGGAACTGAGCTCTCGTCTCCTTCACTGCCAGGCAGGCTCTTTACCACTGAGCCACCAGGGAAGCCCAGTTACCACCGTTTACCTGCCTGTAACTGCCAGGAGTATTTTAAATGCTTTTAAGAAAGTGCTCTCCTTCCATTTAATAAGTAACGTTCCTCTCTCCCAAGAACTGCTACATGGCTGATGTCAGGGGCATTTCCTGAGCAGGGGAAAGTACAGCCAGGTACTGGGAGCATCCTAGCCCAGACCTGGGATGCCTGTGTCTCAAGAGCCAGCGTTTTCCTAAGGCTTTAAGGCTAAATATGTGTGCTTCCCACACATGTCACCCCTTCATGAGCTACATCATAATGCACTTTATATTGTTTATTTTTACTGAGATATAATTGACACGTAACAGTGTGAAAGGTGTACAGCGTGCTGGTTTCATACATTTATATGTTGCAATATGATTACAGCTGCAGCATTAGGTAACGCTTCTACCATGTCACATAATTCCCATTTCTCTCCTGTGGTGAGAACAATTCAAACGTAGTCTCTTGGCAGCTCTGGAGTCCCTAATGCGGCATGGTTTGCTGTGATCACTGTGCTATCATTAGCACTGCAGAACCAGTTGCAAGTTTGTAGCCTTAAGTATCTTCTTCCCACTTCCCCCAGCTCCCAGCCCTTGGTAACCCGCATTCTGCTCTCTGTTTCTATGAGCTTGGCTCTTCTAGATTCGACTTATCAATGAACTCACAATATTTGTCTTTCCCTTTCTAACTTATCTCACTTAGTATAATGCCTTCAAGGTCTATCTGTTTTTGCAGATGGCAAAATTTCATTCTTTTTTATGGCTAGGTAGTAGTACGTTGTGTGTGTGTGTGTGTGTGTGTGTGGTAGCTTTCAAAGGAAACTAAATGTTGCTTTCCATCGTGACTGCACCAATTTACATTCCCAGCAGCAGCGGGTTATTTGGGTTATTTTTGAATATTGAGTTATATGAGCTGTCTATAAATTTTGGATGCTTGCATGCTAAGTTGCTTCGGTCCTGTCCAACTGCTTGAGACCCTAATAGACTGCAGCCCACCAGGCTCCTCTCGCTATGGGATTCTCCAGGCAAGAACACTGGAGTGGGTTGCCATACCCTCCTCCAGGGGATCTTCCTGACCCAGGGATCAAACCCGAATCTCTTGTGTCTCCTGTATTGACAAGTGGGCTCCTTACAACTCGTGCCAGCTGGGAAGCCTATAAATTTTGGATATTAACCCCTTATCGTTGGCAAATATCTTGTTGCAGGCAGCCTGTGGTCTTTCTGCTTAGTAGGTGATTTCTTTTGCTCTGCAAAAGATTTAAAGTATTTGTTTGTTTTTGTTTTTGCTTTTCTTTTTTTTTGCTTTTGTTTCCTTTGCTTTAGGAGGAAACAAACAAACAACTACTGCTACAAATTATGTAAGGGTGTTGTGATGATGTTTTCATGTAAGAATTTCATGGTTTCCAGCCTTACATTTAGTTTTTTAAGCACATTTTGAGTTTATTTTTGTACATGATATGAGAAAGTGTTATAAATTCATTTTTTACATGTAGTTTTCCAGCACCATTCATGAAAAGACTCGTCTTTTCTCCGTTGTCTATTCTCACCTCATTTGTTGTAGATTAGTTGACCTTAAGTGTGTGGCTTTATTTCTGGATTCTCTATCCGGTACCATTCACCTTTATGTCTGTTTCTGTACCGATACTTTGATTACTGTAGCTTTTGTAGTATAGTCTGAAGTCAGCAAGTGTGACTCCTCCAGCTCTGTTCTCTCTCAAGATTGTTTTGTCTATTCAGGGCCTTTTGTATTTCCATACAAAATTTTAAAATTCTTTGTTCTATTTCTGTGGAAACTGCCATTGGTATCTTGATGGAGATTGCGCTGGATCTGCAGACTGCCTTGAGCAGCAAGGCCATTCTAGCAGCAGGAATCTTTCCAGTCCATGAGCATGGTCTGTCTTTCCATCTGTCTCTGTTGCCTCCAGTCTCTCTCATCAGGGTCTTACAGATCTCTGAGTGCAGGTCTTATGCCTCCTCAGGCAGGGTTATTTCTAGTACTTTTTGATGCACCTGTAAATAGGGTTGTCTCCCTAATGTCTCTTTCTTACGTCCTCTGACCCTTTGCTGTTGCCATAAAGAAATGCAACGGATTTGTGTATACTAATTTTGAATTTTTTCACTGAATTTGCTGATGAACTCTAGTAGTTTTCTGGCAGCATCTTTAGGATTTTCTATGTATATGCTCATGTCTTTTGCAAGCAGAAACAGTTTTATGTTTCCTTTCCAATTTGGATTTTTTTTTTCTTTCTCTGACTTCTGTGGCTAGGATTTGCAGTAATATGCTGAATAAAAGTGGCAAGAATGAACATCCTTGTCTTGTTCCTGTCCTTAGAGGAAATGCTTTCAACTTCTCACTGTTGAATATGATGCTAGCTACGGATATATCATATATGATCTTTATTCTGTTGAGGTATATTCCCTCTATGGGCTTCCCTGGTAGCTCAGGTGGTAAAGAATCTGCTTGCAATGCAGGAGATGGGTTGCAATGGGTTCAATCCCTGTGTTGGGAAGATCCCCTGGAGGAGGTCATGGCAACCCACTCCAGTATTCTGGTCTAGAGAATCCCATAGACTGAGGAGCCTGCCTGACTAAGTCCCATGAAGCCACAAAGAGTCAGACACCACTGAGTGACTAAGCACATACGCATATCCCCTCTATGCCCAGTTTGTTGAAAGCGTTCATCATAACTGGATGCTGGATTTTGCCGAAAGCCTTTTCTGCGTCTATTGAGATGGGCGTATGGCTTTATTTTTGCTTTGTTGATATGGTTGATTACAGTGACGGATTTGTGTGTGTTGAACTCTGCTTGCATCCCTGGAACAATCCCCATACAATGATGGTGTCTAATCTCCAATGCAACATTGGATTTAATTTGCTAATGTTTGTTGAGGATTTCTGCATCTGTGTTCATTAATGATATTGACCTGTGATTTTCTTTTTTTTTTTTGTAATATCTTTTTCAGGATTTAGTATCAGGGTGATCTTGGCCTCGTAGAATGAATGTGTTCCTCCCCCTGCAACTTTTTGAAATACCTTGAGAAGAATAAGTGTTAATTTTTCTCCAAACTGTTGCTAGAATTCACCTGTGAAGCCATTTACTCCTGGGCCTTTGTTTGTTGGGAATTTTTAAATTACTAACTCAATTCCATTGCTGGTAATGGTGTCCATTTATAATTTCCGTTTCTTTCTGGTTCATTCTTGGGAGAATGTACATTTCTAGGAATTCATCCATTTCTTCTGGGTTGTCCATTTTATTGACATATATTACAGTTTCTTTGTAGTAATTTAGGATCTTCTGTAGTTCTGTGGTGTTGGTTGTAACTTTTCCATTTTCATTTCTGATTTTGCCGATTTGGGCCCACTCTATGTTTTACTGATGAGGCCAAAAGTTTACCAGCTTTATCTTGTTAAAAAACCAGCTCTTAGTTTCATTAACATTTTCAGTTTTTTTAAGTATGTATTTCACTTATTTCTGCTCTGAGCTTTATGATTTCTGTCCTTCTCTTACTTTTGGGTTTTGTTTGTTCTTCTTTTCTAATTCCTTTAGATGTCAGGCTAATTTGTGAATTGGAAGTGTTTCCTGAAAGCACTCACACATCACACATCACATCACACATCACACATCACACATCACTAGAGCTTTAAGTCCGTGGAGTGCCCGCTGTGTGGGCTGCATGGGTCCTTCTTTTACGGTAGACCACAGCTGGCCTGGCCCAGGGCGTCCTGAGGCTCGTGTTGGCCCACTGGTGGTGAGGACCAAGGCCCACTGGTCCCAGGGCTGGCGCTGGCCTGCTGGTGGGTGGAATGGGTCCTGGCATAGCAGGCTGTGGGTTTGTGGTTGTCCCAGAGCTGGTGTCCACCCGCTGGAGGCTGAGGCGGGGGCCCAGGGCTTCTGGGGCTGGGCCTGTCCGCTAGTGAGCAGAGCTGGGTCCCAGAGTCTCGGCAGCTAGAATCACAGGGATCTCAGGCCCAGTGCCTACACGCTGATACGTGGGGCCAGGGCCTGGGCACTCCGTGGGTGAGGCTGCATCCAGGGGTGTCTGTGGGCTCAGGGAGCCTTAAGGCTGTCTGTCTGCTGGTGGGTGAGGCTGTGCCCCTGACCAGTTAGTTGCTTGGCCAGTAATGGTTCCTACGGCCTGGTGGACATGGACAGGACCAGGTCCTGAAGCTTATAAGCTATAGGGAGGATTCCAGAATTGCTCGTGCTGGCACCTGCGTCCATGCAGTAGAAGGGAATCCCCAAAGGCTGCTGCAGTGTCTGTGCCCCCAGGGTGACCTGCCGTCGCCTCCTTCCCTCCACGAGGATCTATGAGATCAGCAGGGGGTCTGGGCCAGGCTTCTCTTGAATTACTGCTTCTGCCCTGGGCCACAGAGCGGGTGAGATTTTGTGCATGCCCTTTAGGAGTGGAGTCTCTCACAGCCCTCTAGGTGTCCCCAGCGTAAGCCCCACTGGCCTTGAAAGCCAAGTGTTCTGGGGTCTCCTCCTGGTGCAGGAATCCCAGGCTGAGGAGCCTGACGTGGGGATTAGGCCCCTCACTTCTTGGGCAGAACTTCTGCAGTTTAATTATTCCCCTGTATGTAAGCTCAGTTGCTCAGTTGTGTCTGACTCTCTGCGCCTCCATGGGCTGTAGCCCACCAGGTGCCTCTCCCCATGGGATTTTTCCAGGCAAGAATACTGGAGTGAGTTGCCATTTCTTTCTCCAGGGGAATCTTCCCGACCCAGAGATCAAACTCGAGTCCGACGTCTCCTGTATCGGTAGATGGGTTCTTTACCACAGTACCACCTGGGAAGCCTTTCCCCATCTGTGAGTCTTGACTATATCATGACCCCACCCCTATGGTTCCTTCTCTACGTCTTCAGTTGTAGAAGATTCTTTCTGGGAGATTCTGATCTTTTCCATCAAGAGTTGTTCTGTGAATCATTGTAACTTTGACGTGAGAGGGTGTGAGTTCAGGGTCTTTCTATTCTGCCATCCTGTCTTATCTTCTTGATAACAGTCATCGTAACAATGAAGGCCACTCGAAGGCTTCACTGTTCCTTCAAACCTCACTACCCAACCCAGCCCCCACCTAAGTGCTTCTGGACATCCAGGAATCCTGCCCTCCCTTGAATACATTTAATTTGATTTTAAAATGTATAATATATAATTTAAAAATACAGAAAAAGTTTTAATGTTGAATGCGTCTGCCTTTCTTAGACTGTTAGTTATTGCTTTTCTTGTCTGGTTGCCTTTTCTCGTCCATATCGATTGCCATAGTGTGTAAAGTTGGAATTCATAAAATCATTTTTCTACACTGAAGAATTCATGGCTGATGCTAAAGATCAGTTGGAAGAGGAAAATGCAGGAAAATGTAATCATTAGGAGAACCAGACTGATTGGAAAGACCGTTGGATTTCTGTAACTCTTTGGGTTTTTCTCCTTCTGTAAAAAAAGTCTAATTGTTAATGATACTAACTCAAATAAGTCACTCGATCAATTGCACTTTTGTAAGAAAGCAAAAATCTTCTGTCTGTAGATAGAAAATACTTCGTTAAGTTAAACGAGTTAATTCACGCCACCCCCCGCAATTCCAAGTTATCTGCCACATTCTCAATTCTTTCATGTTTCTGTAGAATCAGTGCCACAGTTTTCCAGGAGTAGTTGGGGCAACAGAGAGGCATGCTGGCTGTGTGTCTCCCTTTGGAGGGAGTTCATAGCTGCTAAAACCCACGTTCTTGATGATCACTTGTTTCGGCCTCCTCTATGCCAAGTGTGGTATATGCCATGGGGTGGAGTGAAGTTGTGCCCCTCCATCCATGATAAAGTAGAAGTTTAGAGGCAAAACGCTTGCTGGAGACCCCACTGGGGACAGTCGGTCAGCCGGATGGAGGCACCGCAAACACTTGTTGGTCTGCTGCTTCGCTCCAACTTGGCTCTTCATAATAGAAGTGGACAACCACCCCATCCACCTTAGCTCCCTCCCACCAGCACCCCTATTTCTGGGGAGCAGCTCATAGACGGCTGGGCCGCCCTGCACACGGACCATTGACCAGCCAAACAGATGCTGCCTGATACCAGAGCTCACATCCCTTTGGTCGCTAGCTGGTGAGGAGGTCCTGCTGAGTAAAATGGGGCATCCAGGTCCTCATAACAGGGGCAGTGAAAGTGAAAGTCGCTCAGTCGCCTCGCACTCTTTGCGACACCCTGGAGTGTAGCCTGCCAGGCTCCTCTGTCCATGGAATTCTCCGGCCATAGTACTGGAGTGGGTGGCTGTTCCCTTCTCCAGGGGATCTTCCCGACTCAGGGATCTAACCAGGGTCTCCTGCATTGCAGGCGGATTCTTTACCAGCTGAGCCACCAGAGAAGCATGGGCGGGGCATGCCTCCAGTTGAAAAAAATAAATAAGATTAAAAATAATAAGTGCAATTAAAAAATTAAGAAGCACTCATCTGAAAAGTAAAACCATTATTTAGCAGCCAGAAACCATTTGTTTTGGTTAATAATATTATGTTAATTCTGAGTTTAGATAAGGTCTGCTGAAAGGCTTTGTTTCTTTTTCTTCTTAATACTAGTGACCTGTTTTTAAATACGTTTATGCTCCTCAATAGGCTTCCCTGGTGGCTCAAACAGTAAAGAATCTACCTGCAATGCAGGAAACATGGGTTCGATTACTGGGTTGGGAAGATCCCCTGGAGAAGGGAATGGCAACCCACTCCAGTACCCTTGCCTGGAGAGTTCCATGGACAGAGGAGCCTGGCGGGCAGCACTCCATGGGGTCACAAAGAGTCAGACACAGCTGAGCGCCTCACACTTCCACCTTCACCCTGCTCTCTGTCCAAGCAAATGAGCACCCTGAGGATCACCTTATCCCCCAGACGGAGAAACTGAGGTCATATCAATCATCTACATGCTATTTTTCCAGGGAAATAAAACCTTTAACGACTGATGTTCCCAGATTGTTTCCGCCTGTATTAAGAATGACTCGCTTCACATGGTCGGCCTGGGGAGGGCAAGGGACACCCCAGACCCTCCTTTTGGAGGACCTTGTTCGTACTGGCCTAGAGGAAGAGGCTCTTCTACCCGTCCCACCAAGCTCCCTGTCATTAGAGTCCGAAGCATACCCGAGGAATGGGTTCCTCCCAGGAGGAAGCCCAATCCCAACCACCACTTCCTCCTTCTCCTCAAATTTTCCTGGGCTGAGTGATTTCCAAGATTTCTCAAAGACCTTTCCTAGCTTGTAATCACTCCTTTGTGTCTTCTCTGAGGGCACCATAGTCTCTGCTCAGCTGAGAGAAGAAAGTTAGAAAAGTACTATGATAGCTCTCTCTGCTTATTTAAAGACCTCTGGATGGAAAGAGGAAATAAACTTATTTTATGACAGAAAGATAACCAACGAGTGACTTTCTATTTGTCTCCTCTTTTATGTATATCAGTAATGGGTGGAAATTATAAAATGACATATTTTAACAGGATGAAAGGAAGACACATTTGATAGTGTCAAATTATGCTAAAAGAAAATATGCTGAGTGGCCCAGGAGGCTAGAAAGTTTCCAGTAGAAATTGGGTGACTTTCAGAGAACGGTTCGAGGACTCCTCCATGAGATGGAACTCTGGACTGAGTGAGGCTGGGAGTGGGTCCTGGGATCCTCCACCCAGATCCCCGCTTCAGGACTGAGACATCCACCTCCTTGGGATGCTGGAATTATAATCTGCTTGAGACTCAGAGGATTGGACGCCCAAGGCTACGCCCCTTCCAGGGTGGCCAATCACCTACTTACAACAAAGGCAAGCCCTGCCCCTGGGAGGAGTCTGAGGGCCCGGACTCAGTCTGAGGCCTCAGGACCTCAGCTTGCTCTGCGGAGCATGTGCTTCTGCCCAGACTGGCCTTCATCCGTGCTCCCCACTGACCGGCCAGCGCCCCGGCTCGGCCAGTGACATCTGCACACAGCTCTGCCAGCCTGGGGTCTCCAAGGAGCTGAGACAGCCCCTCCGGATACTTACTGCTTGTGAGTGTTTATAATCTTCCCGATTCTTACTGTTTTTAAATACGTTTATGCTCCTCAATAGGCTTCCCTGGTGGCTCAAACAGTAAAGAATCTACCTGCAATGCAGGAAACATGGGTTCGATTACTGGGTTGGGAAGATCCCCTGGAGAAGGGAATGGCAACCCACTCCAGTACCCTTGCCTGGAGAGTTCCATGGACAGAGGAGCCTGGCGGGCAGCACTCCATGGGGTCACAAAGAGTCAGACACAGCTGAGCGCCTCACACTTCCACCTTCACCCTGCTCTCTGTCCAAGCAAATGAGCACCCTGAGGATCACCTTATCCCCCAGACGGAGAAACTGAGGTCATATCAATCATCTACATGCTATTTTTCCAGGGAAATAAAACCTTTAACGACTGATGTTCCCAGATTGTTTCCGCCTGTATTAAGAATGACTCGCTTCACATGGTCGGCCTGGGGAGGGCAAGGGACACCCCAGACCCTCCTTTTGGAGGACCTTGTTCGTACTGGCCTAGAGGAAGAGGCTCTTCTACCCGTCCCACCAAGCTCCCTGTCATTAGAGTCCGAAGCATACCCGAGGAATGGGTTCCTCCCAGGAGGAAGCCCAATCCCAACCACCACTTCCTCCTTCTCCTCAAATTTTCCTGGGCTGAGTGATTTCCAAGATTTCTCAAAGACCTTTCCTAGCTTGTAATCACTCCTTTGTGTCTTCTCTGAGGGCACCATAGTCTCTGCTCAGCTGAGAGAAGAAAGTTAGAAAAGTACTATGATAGCTCTCTCTGCTTATTTAAAGACCTCTGGATGGAAAGAGGAAATAAACTTATTTTATGACAGAAAGATAACCAACGAGTGACTTTCTATTTGTCTCCTCTTTTATGTATATCAGTAATGGGTGGAAATTATAAAATGACATATTTTAACAGGATGAAAGGAAGACACATTTGATAGTGTCAAATTATGCTAAAAGAAAATATGCTGAGTGGCCCAGGAGGCTAGAAAGTTTCCAGTAGAAATTGGGTGACTTTCAGAGAACGGTTCGAGGACTCCTCCATGAGATGGAACTCTGGACTGAGTGAGGCTGGGAGTGGGTCCTGGGATCCTCCACCCAGATCCCCGCTTCAGGACTGAGACATCCACCTCCTTGGGATGCTGGAATTATAATCTGCTTGAGACTCAGAGGATTGGACGCCCAAGGCTACGCCCCTTCCAGGGTGGCCAATCACCTACTTACAACAAAGGCAAGCCCTGCCCCTGGGAGGAGTCTGAGGGCCCGGACTCAGTCTGAGGCCTCAGGACCTCAGCTTGCTCTGCGGAGCATGTGCTTCTGCCCAGACTGGCCTTCATCCGTGCTCCCCACTGACCGGCCAGCGCCCCGGCTCGGCCAGTGACATCTGCACACAGCTCTGCCAGCCTGGGGTCTCCAAGGAGCTGAGACAGCCCCTCCGGATACTTACTGCTTGTGAGTGTTTATAATCTTCCCGATTCTTCTATCCAGGAGAGAAACACAAGTCACCAGTTAGTCCTCACCTGCTCCTGGCGTGTAAGCATGGAGCAGGTGATGGTCACTGCGGCCCTCAGGTCCACACATCCCATGTCACGTTCTCAGGGGCTTCTGGGAAGCCACAGGAGACTCCCCTGGAGTAAGCCCTCAGGTGGGAAGCCAGCGTAAATACAGACAGAACCCTTTTAGGAACCACCGGCACATCCTACATAGGTCAGGAGCCACATTCTCCTGACCAGCGGCCTCTGAGTTCCAGCCACCACGTCGATGTTACCTGAAGGGGGGACTGCAGACAACGCTCCTCTGCCTGGAGGATGGGGGGAGGCTGGCTCTGGCCGTGGGTGGGTTAGGCCATTTCGCTAAAACCTGGATCTAATGAATGAGGCCAGGATACAGATCTGAGCCCCTTATGGCCAATTAATTCTGAGCAAAGCGAAAAAAAGCCCTCCATTCCTTGGTCGAAAACTACTCTCTTGAATGCAGTTAGCGAGTCCATAAATGTGTGAGGCTGACCCCAAAGGGAAACAGAGGGAAAGAGCAGGGAAAGTTCAGTGCTCGATGCCATCCCATCCCGGGAGAGCCTCTGACAGCCGCAGGCTGCTTCTGCAGGCTGGGGCAGCCGCGCTGTCAGGATGACGGGGAGGAGCCTCCCCCGCCAGAGAGAGATGCTTGGTTCTGTAAGGTCTGGGTGTTTCAGCAAGAAGCGGCTTTGGAGATGCTATTTCTAAACCCTTGGCTTTTTCGAGCCACTGATTCCACTGCTCTGCTGGCTCCCCACGATATCAACAGGGACTTGGGGATGAAACTTTGCTTTTATCTGCCCACTGTTATACAGAATCAGATTACTTTTAGCTTTAGAAGGACCCACAGAGGTAACCCTTTTCAGCAAACCCACTCAAGCTTAATCTGCCTAGGGAAAGGCAATTGCCCAACTCTACTCCAGGACAGGAAGGCAGGATCTGCTGTCCTGGAAACTGCTAGAAAGCTCTGCCTAATTCAGAGAATTTCATAGCTCGTATGCTTGGGTGTCCTTCTGTGGATTAATTTTACATGTCGTTGTTCATTTGCTAAGATGTGTCTCTTTGTGGACTTCAGGACACCAGGCTTACCTGTCCTTCACTGTCTTCCAGAGTTTGCTCAAACTCATGTCCATTGAGTCAGTGATGCCATCCAATCTTATCCTCTGTTGCCATGATGCTGGGAAAGATTGAGGGTGGGAGGAGAAGGGGCTGACAGAGGATGAGAATCTTACATGTCAAATCTACAAATGGAAACAGAATTTTCATTTCACGAAAGACACCCTAGAATGCCTCTACAGCCCCCTCTTCTCAGGGCACTTGCTTCCCCAAACCCTATGTCGACCCATCTCCAAGGACCTTCCAACACGGAAGACACACGACCTCAGCTCTAGCAGGACATCTGAGTCTCATCACACATAGTGGGTTCAACAGAGTCTCCCTGTGCAATTGGACCCATTGTGATGCCTACAAAGTCCTCAGATATTTCCCTTCCTTCTGTCTGCATGTTCGTCTCCATCCACGAGGGCACAGATCATGTTAGAAAACTGGGACTCAAGACTTAACTCTTTAATCTCCACAGACCTCCAGGAAAATTGTATCAGGCTTTAACTACATACTTAACGGCAGCTCAGTGTTGGGTTGAAGACATGCTAGGGATCAAGCTTCCAGACATAGTTTTCATGAAATTCACATGAAGCTTGTGTGTTCTAAACTGACAGATTCATAGCTATATATATGCTTTCTAACTGCATAAGCATATTTCTAACTATAAGTTATATATAAACTTTTAAGGATTTAAATATTAATAATAGTCAACATATTTAAGGCAAATCTGTTAAATGAATTGCCCCTAAGATTTTAAGTGGCATACAAATGACTGTGAGGACTTTTGAAAACCCAGTATTTGGAGGCTGGATGAATCACGAGCTGGAATCAAGATTGCTGGGATTTGAAATATCAACCACCTCAGATGGACAGGGATATTGCGTCTTGGTTTTCTATTTCGACAAGCAGTATTTTGTGGCCGTCCATAACATGCACACTGAAACAGACCTGGGCAGGATCGAGCCCTGGGCTGGTCCTGCACGGCCCGCTTCCCTCCTGCTTGCTTGCTCCAGCTCCGCCTTCCTGCGGAGCACAACCCATCAAGAGGTGCGCTTCCCTAGACCAGACTCAAGTTACCTGGTTTTTCAGTTTCTCCAGAGAAAGGATGATTTCTGCCTTGCTTTCACACAGCCAGTGGAGACCACTACAGTGATATTTCCCATAAGGACAGCTTGCTGCAAGGTATTTTATGATCTGTGAACCCACGCAGAGAAGCAACATGCTTCAAAGATGCCCCTTGTTCCCCCAAATGGGCAAAGCAGCTCATACCCACTCTCTGTCTAGACTCTGGATTCTGGGAAGGCATAGAACATGTATTTTCATCCTTCAGTCCCAATTCTTGGCAAAATATGAAGCTTTTGAGAAATACTGTTTAATGAATTAGCCAATAACTGGTCCCCTATTTTCTCACCTGAAGCCTATAAGGTCACGAGAGATAAAGACGCAATAATAGCAGGTTTCTATCCCTGTCTCCACCTGGGGTTCTCTCCAGGACGTCACTGTCCACATCCTCGAGCACTGGACTCCTCTCTAGGATTTTCACAGAACTCCCAGAGGGACCGAGAGCTCCTCAGAGAAACAGAGAGCATTTCTTTCTTCCTCATAGCACATCTCCCCCGCAAGAAGCACCATCCATTTATCCCGTCTGTAATATGGTAAGATGCGATGGCATCCAAGTCCCTCTGGAGCAGAACTTCCGTCTAAAAGGTACTGAAGGGAATTAAGAGACCAGTGATCTTGAGCCAAGTATTTATCCTTTATGAGGTGACATGAAATGAGGCAGACAGTGATGGAATTAATTAGAAAAGAAACTTATTTTTACAAGAAAATTACTCAAGCTGCAGATATTTTAACTGTGAGTGGTTAAGCTCAAGATGTGCCGTTCCCTTACTCTGGTGGGTGAGTGCAGAGCATAGCTCATGGCAGCCCAGGAGGTGGTGTCACCTGACTTTGGCCCGCCTTCTCCCCTCGGAGGGGACGACCATCAGCTGTGCAGAATAGATGCTCTCATTTTGACTTTATGCACAGCAAGTGTTTACTGAATGAATGGATAAGAATTTTTAAGCTACATAAATATCACTTCAAAACCTTTTTGTTATATCATACCCATGATTCAAAATAAAGTGTGACATCTGTCCAAATAATTTCAAAGCATTGCTTTTTTTTAAACAGTAAAACATCATGTGTTTATGCTGATTCTGAAGATGATCTATTTCTCAGACATCAATATGAGGAACATTAAATGATCACATCTGGGACTCTCATAAGTATGAATACTTAAAATAATTTTTTTGAGCTTTCACTTGACATTCAGTAAATAAAACCTCACTTTATGCTTCGTTTGCTTAAAATTAAGAGTCACAGAGATTCTTGCCAAGCAAGAACTTGTTGACTGAATTCGAATCCAGCCTCTAAGAAGTGTCTACATAATCCCCCTTCTGTTTCTCCATCAGCCTCCTTCTCTGGGGATTTCAGTTTGTCCATCAGCTTCCTTCTCTGGGGACAATCTTGCCTACAAGATGGAGAGGTGACCTCTTTTGGTGGTGAGTAGACTAAGATCATGGCATCTGGGCCCATCACTTCATGGCAAACAGATGGGGAAACAGTGGAAACAGTGGCTGACTTTATTTTTCTGGGCTCCAAAATCACTGCAGATGGTGACTGAAGCCATGAAATTAAAAGACGCTTACTCCTTGGAAGGAAAGTTATGACCAACCTAGACAGCATATTAAAAAGCAGAGACATTACTTTGCCAATAAAGGTCCATCTAGTCAAGGCTATGATTTTTCCAGTAGTCATGTATGGATGTGAGAGTTGGACTATAAAGAAAGCTGAGCATTGAAGAATTCATGCTTTTGAACTGTGGTGTTGGAGGAGACTCTTGAGAGTCCCTTGGACTGCAAGGACATTCAATTAGTCCATCCTAAAGGAGATCAGTCCTGGGTGTTCATTGGAAGGACTGATGTTGAAGCTGAAACTCCAGTACTTTGGCCACCTGATGCAAAGAGCTGACTCATTTGAAAAGACTCTGATGCTGAGAGGGATTGGGGGCAGGAGGAGAAGGGGACTACAGAAGATGAGGTGGTTGGATGGGATCACCGATTCAATGGACATGGGTTTTGGGTGGACTCCAGGAGTTGGTGATGGACAGAGAGGCCTGGCGTGTTGTGGTTCGTGGGGTCACAAAGAGTCAGACACGACTGAGCGACTGAATTGAACTGAGACTTGAAAGAAGACATCTCCCAGCCATACTGGGGTAGCTGGTCTACCTTGGACCTGATGAAACCCCACCTGGACAGCCTGCCAGTGCTGCACCAGCATACTAATATGTTTGCTAAACTGATCAATAAGAAGATTGATAAGTCCTCTACTTGGTTAAGTTAATCTTCTTATTGATCAGCTCAGCCAACATATTGCTTCTCTTGGGCAGCCTCCTCCCCAGCTTCTCCCTCCACCTCGCCGCCCTGGTTGTCTGATGCCATCAGGAAGAGAAATAGAGCAACATTTTCCACATTAAATGCTTCCATTACATCAGGGCCATCTTTGCCAGCAACACATATCTCTTGGAGCAGAGGATTTATGCTTGGTAGGGGCCTGACTAATTTTTCTGTGGGTGTTAGAATATTGATAATGATCTGGGCTTCTTGTCGCTCGTAGATTTTAAATTAATAAGAGTCACAAATGGAAGGCAGTAAGTGCTTCCCCCGTTACAGCGCCCAGAGCAAAGATCTTAGAAAATAAGACTACAGACAAAGCTGAAACAAGGCTCACACCCAGTCTCCTCCTGTGCTGTCCTTTTTCGTATTGAAGAGGGATAAAAAGAAGGGTGGCTAGAAAGTGATCACATCAAATGGAAAGGAGCCAGCCCCAGTAGAGGAGGGAAAATAGGGAAGCGCTCAGCAGGGAGGCTCAGTCAGATTCGGGGCAACACCTTCACTCCATGTCCACACTCCCACCAGGTGACTCGGGACAAGTCACTCACCTCCATCACCTTGGCCAGCCCCTCTGCGACCTTGGACAGTGACAGTGGCCTGTGCCCCTGGATGTTGTGAGGATGGATGACAGCAGGCTTCCAAAAGAAGAGGGATTGGGGGCAGGAGGAGAAGGGGACTACAGAAGATGAGGTGGTTGGATGGGATCACCGATTCAATGGACATGGGTTTTGGGTGGACTCCAGGAGTTGGTGATGGACAGAGAGGCCTGGCGTGTTGTGGTTCGTGGGGTCACAAAGAGTCAGACACGACTGAGCGACTGAATTGAACTGAGACTTGAAAGAAGACATCTCCCAGCCATACTGGGGTAGCTGGTCTACCTTGGACCTGATGAAACCCCACCTGGACAGCCTGCCAGTGCTGCACCAGCATACTAATATGTTTGCTAAACTGATCAATAAGAAGATTGATAAGTCCTCTACTTGGTTAAGTTAATCTTCTTATTGATCAGCTCAGCCAACATATTGCTTCTCTTGGGCAGCCTCCTCCCCAGCTTCTCCCTCCACCTCGCCGCCCTGGTTGTCTGATGCCATCAGGAAGAGAAATAGAGCAACATTTTCCACATTAAATGCTTCCATTACATCAGGGCCATCTTTGCCAGCAACACATATCTCTTGGAGCAGAGGATTTATGCTTGGTAGGGGCCTGACTAATTTTTCTGTGGGTGTTAGAATATTGATAATGATCTGGGCTTCTTGTCGCTCGTAGATTTTAAATTAATAAGAGTCACAAATGGAAGGCAGTAAGTGCTTCCCCCGTTACAGCGCCCAGAGCAAAGATCTTAGAAAATAAGACTACAGACAAAGCTGAAACAAGGCTCACACCCAGTCTCCTCCTGTGCTGTCCTTTTTCGTATTGAAGAGGGATAAAAAGAAGGGTGGCTAGAAAGTGATCACATCAAATGGAAAGGAGCCAGCCCCAGTAGAGGAGGGAAAATAGGGAAGCGCTCAGCAGGGAGGCTCAGTCAGATTCGGGGCAACACCTTCACTCCATGTCCACACTCCCACCAGGTGACTCGGGACAAGTCACTCACCTCCATCACCTTGGCCAGCCCCTCTGCGACCTTGGACAGTGACAGTGGCCTGTGCCCCTGGATGTTGTGAGGATGGATGACAGCAGGCTTCCAAAAGGCCCCACAGCAGAGAAAACCTGAGGCTGGAAACGGAAGCGCTGCAGTCGGGGGGATGAAGGGCGGTGAGCGCCCCGGGGCTGTCAGAGCCCAGAAAGGGTGGGTCACCTGCCGGCCCAGGTGTGACGAGGGGCCAGCGCCGGGGGTCCTGGGGCCTCCGCGAAATTTGAGGAAGGGGGCAGGGTAGCGCTCTGAGAAGCCTTAAAGGCTCTGAAAAGCATGTGGCAAAGCTGGTGTTTTAACAAAAGAAGGTCCACGGTGAACAACACAGGGCCACGGAGTAGTGAGATTGGATGAGACCAGCCCCCAGCCACAAGTAGCCCCGCTGGGCTGGGGTGCTGGCCAAGTCAGCTGCCTCTGCTGGGTGAGTGAGTTCACAGCCTCCCGGAGGGGAGAGTAGAGCTTGGGGAAAGAGGTCCCCATGCTGGGGAAATTATTGCATTCTGTGTGGGCGTGTCAGTCACTAAGTCATGTCCGACTCTTTGTGACCCCACGGACCATACCCCACCAGGCTCCTCTGTTCATGGAACTTCCCCAGCAAGAATGCTGGAGTGGGGAGACATTCCCTCCTCCAGGGGATCTTCCTGATCCAGGGGCTGAACCCAGGTCTCTCGCATTGCAGGCAGATTCTTTATTGTCTGAGCCATGAGGGAAGTCAGGGGGCCAGCTAAACGCAGAACCTCTGGACTTTAAGTGCTTGGGGAAAATGCTTAGTCAGCAAACAAGAGTCGGTTCACCAACTCCCTGAAGCCCTCTCCTGGGACGCCCCCCTCAGGCCGCTCAGTTCTCTCCTTCCACCCCCAGCAGGTGGGCTTTGTCCGCCGTGGCCCTCCTTAACCACACGAGAACGCATCTCAGGAATCTCAGCATCTTGGTAACAGGGCTCTGCGCCTTTTTCATCTTTTGTTCCCTAGCTTTTCCCAGCACCCAAAGTGCTCATCAGCAAGCTTTTGCTGAATGATGTTCGAATAAAAGCAAGCCAGACGTAGCCCCAAAAGGTCTCCTTTTCCACGATTGCTGGGTGGCCAACGTGAGGTCAGCTTTCTAGAGTTGCTTTTCTAGGATTAAGTAGCGATGCATTGGCTGCTGTAGAGGCTGCTGCTGCTCAGGACCACCTCTCGCGTTTCATGCCAGCGCACGTTCCTGAGTCAGTGTGTATTCCAACACACATGTGTGAGGAAGGCCACCCTCCCCCCGATCCCACGGGTCAGGGAGGCTTTACACTGTGCCTTAGAGCTGACCAAGGAGCCCCGGTTAGAAATTCTGCCTTGGACCATGTAAGTGAATGTTCCAAAGTGAGATCCAGAGGTTTGATGAAACAGAGAAGTTCCTCAGCTCTGGGCTGCTCTTTCGAGGGATGAATATAGATTTCTTTAAGCGGGGAAAAAAACTTCATGTCATCAATTAGGATGGAGGCCGAAGCAGGAGCCTGGGGACAGAGCTGCAGGGATTCGTCCCTCCAAATGGAAGACTGAGCTGCCTGGGGCCCTGGTGGCTGGTGGAGTGCTGCCAGCTTCAGCATCCAGACGACTTCATCCCACTATGCTCAGATCGGCGAGCGCTGATCTTTCTGCCGTGGCAGGAACTGAGCAAGCACTTAGAACAAATTCCCTGCCACCTGTATCAGATTAAAAGGAGACTCGACGAGCCCGAGTCTGAAGGCTCTGTGAGCCGCCTCGTGGGGTCAGTGACGTCCAGAGATGTCCGCCAGCCCGGAGCCTCGGACACGCAGAGGAGCCTCGTCCAGCACCGGTGACAGCTGAAGACCTGGGCCACCTCCGCCTTGCTCGGGGATGGGGCCAAGCAGAACGAGGTGTTTAAGCCTGATTCTGGCCATACAGCCCTGATTCCTTTGCCACTCCTTTTGAGTGACAGGCAGGTAGCTACATCCCTTTCATTTCTGCAAGTTAACTGAGGTTTCTGCATTTCTTGCTGCAAAGAAAAAAAATGTCCTCTTCTTAGCACTCTGGGACGTCTCTCTGCACACCATTTGCAACCGAGAGCCTGAGCGTTCGTCCTTTTTACTTGTCTTTTGTGAAATATCAATACTTTCTTCTGAATCTAAGAAATCCCTAGTGGACCAGAAGTGAAAAAAAAAATTAAAAAGGAAGGGGAAAAAAATCCTCCCTTTACTGTCAAGAGAAAAAGAATTCTAAATCTTTCCAGGGCAAGTACTGGATATGATCCTCTTACTTCACCTTTGGATAAATTCTCATTTCAAGCAAAACTATTTTCCTTTGAAATTGCTGTTAGGCAGACACATACCAAAATCACTCAAAAGGAATGTTTTGCATTGGAATAAGGTGATGCATTTAATGTATTCTGACAGTTGTCAACATGCTGGACTCTAAGATCCTTTCATTTCCATGCGTTACTCTTTCTATATATTGGCCCCGGACCCCTGTCCTTAATTAGTACCTCATCTTAGATCAATGGTTCTCCACCTTGGATGACCTTGCCACCCCCAGGGGACATGTGGCTGTGTCTGAAGACACTTGGGTTTGTCACACGGGGAGGAAGAGGTAGGTAGCAGTGTGCCCTTGAGTGACTGAAGCATTCTGCCTTAGGGCAGAAGTAACGGGCAGGTGTGTTCATAGTCATCTGGGACCTTGTGAAATGAAGAGCTTGGCATCCTAAGCTAAGCAGTCCACAGCTAGCTTCTGCCGTAGTTCAGTGGGGAGCCTGTGGCACCCCTGCCCCCAGCACCATGGACACCGAGTCAGGGGTCTTTCCCTGTATTCCCAAGCCACGTCTGCGTTCTTCGGCCTGCCTGGGGTCCAGCGTCTGTCCTCTCTTTAAAGCACAAGGTTGTTGAGACGAGGAACCTAGCCTTAGTCATTATCGCTTCCCCAGAAGCAGGGTTTTGCAGGATGAGCTGACTCACTAAGAGGCCCCTTCCCTCCACGCTCACCCTGAGTGGACCACGCATCCAGGCAAAGGGCTTCGTGGGCCCATGACTCAGCTATTCTTTCTGCCACACCCATCCATCTACTCAGATGCCTCATGACATCAGAGACTCTTCAGACCTCTAGAAACATTTATCCAAGCATCGTTATGAATAGATACCCGGGCTTCCCCCGGGGCACTTGTGGTAAAGAACCCACCTGCCAACGCGGTGGAGGAGGGAGACGCGGATGTGGTTCCGGGGCCGGGAAGGTCCCCTGGAGGAGGGCACGGCCGCCCACTCCAGTATTCTTGCTGGAGAGTCTCATGGACAGAGGAGCCGGGTGGGCTGCAGTCCATAGGGTCATGTTGCACACATGAACCCGACACACAGGACAGAAAACACAGCCGCTCTTGTCCCCACGTGATACAGGACGAAACTCCCAGATTCTGAGAGTCCTCCCTTAGGTTGCCTCCAAGGAAGCTACGGGCTCTGTAAATCAAGGGCTAAAAGGCTAATCTTATCCTACAAATGAACAAGCAAGATTTACTCTATGTCAACAACATTCTCTGTACAATCAAGTTGCTGAGCTATTTCTTAGTCCAGACCGTGGCAGATATGTGCCTCTTATAAACACATACCAAAAAAAAAAAAAAACTTCAATTAGTTTTGTTCATAGACAACTGACAAGACAGTGAAGATGTGACTCAGAGAATTTCATATCTGTTCTACCACTTGGAGCAGCGCAGCACATGTATTATCATATTGACTGGCACCAGCTAATAAACAGCATTATAGGAATAAGGCAACCATAATAAATGGGATTGGAGTCAAACCAAGAGACTTTGAAAATGAATACTTTGGTAATTATGACCCTATCTATAAATATAATGGACAAGGTAGAGAAGCAATTTCTAATTTATGATAGTGCCAAGATTTATACATGGAACTGCAAGCAATAAATCCAAGGAAATTATATAAACTATGAAGTCTTGCTTACAATATGATATTAGTTTTACATTAAAATGTTATAAAAATAAATTGCATAAATTCCAAGGGGGGAGGAAACGCAAATAATAAGTAAAGTGTGGCAGGAATCTTAGTAAAGTGTACATACGTAATGAGGTAATGAAAAGTACTGTTTTGTGGAAATAAAACGCGATTATATTATTCTCTTTACCATTCCAATTAAATAAAATTGAAATTATAACTTGTCCTCCAGAAAGGCAAACTCAAACACCTTCACCTAATGTCAGGGCTGGTTGGTTTCCCAGGTCGGCCCTTCAGGACATGGGTGGTGATGGAAGCTGATCAAAGGTCCTTGGTTTTGGCTTCACGCTGGTATACTCATTCCGGAAAGGCGCTAAAGCCCTTGGGGTGATTACGATCCCACCAGATCAGGGTCAGCAAGGTCACCACCGTTCTCTAACAAGACTACCTGCTGAGGACAATAAGATCCAGAGCTGTTGCAGGATGAGGTGGGACCGCAGCTCGGCTGGCACCCGCCACAGCCTGGGCAGCGTGATCTAGGTAGTTACAAAGCCCAAGGCTGTGGTGCTGAAGAAGACTCTTGAGAGTTTCCTGGACTGCAGGGAGATCCAATCAGTCCATGCTTAAGGAGATCAGTGCTGGGTGTTCATTGGATGCTGAGGCTGAAACTCCAATACTTTGGCCACCTGATGTGAAGGGTAACTCACTGGATAAGACCCTGATGCTGGGGAAGATTGAAGGCGGGAGGAGAAGGGCGTGACAGAGGATGAGATGGTTGGATGGTGTCACCAACTAGATGGACCTGAGTTTGAGCAAGCTCCGGGAGAGACTGAAGGACAGGGAAGCCTAGTGTGCCGCAGTCCATGGGGCTGCAAATAGTCGGACACCACTGAGCACTCAGCTGAATGGCCGAGATAAAGCCAGTCGGCCTCCCAGTGCTCCTGGGAGCCACGTGCGCTCAGACGCTCAGTCGTGCCCGACTCTTGGCCACACACGGACTGTCAGGCTCCGCTGTTCACAGGCTTCTCCAGGCAAGAATACTAGAGTGGGTTGCCGTTTTCTACTCCAGGGGATCTCCTCAACCCAAAGATCGATCCTGCATCTCTTGTTTCTCCTGCATTGGCAGGCAGATTCTTTACCACTGTGCCATCTGGCAAGCCCCCTGGGAACTATCCACCCATCTGTTAATCTGTAGCTGGGACCACATCGTCTCAGCCCTATAGCTCAAAATCTGACCTGTGCGTGCGGCTCTCAGTCTGCGGATCTAGTCCGTTCCCTGTATGGAGCCTTGCGTCCGTCTGTGTTAGAGACCCAGTCTCTGACTGGGTGTGTCACGAATGGTTTCCCCTGCTTTTCAGGCATAGCCAAGGTCAGAACGTCTTCTCTTTTTTTTCTCCTTAATGTTTCCATAGACTGTAAGCTTTGCAAAGGTAGAAACTGACTCCTCTGGAGTATAACAGGATGCCTGACTAGTGCTGCTATTTTATGAGAATTAATAGCTAAACTTCACCTTGGTGAAGACCTGGCACATTTGGGGAGGATCCATCTATGTACTGAATGCAATTCTTTTTTCTGCAGACTTGAGCGTATAAGAATTATCTGATGTTTCTAGGTAGATTGTAGTAAGTCATGAAAGCTAGTATTTCTTTATAACTACCAAAAATAAATGATAAAAGTGAAAGCCATATTTTGAAGACATCTGAGAGCTGTGAACACGCTAAGCATAGATGATCTACGTTCACAGAGAATGGAGGAACGCCCCTCGCGATCTGATGAGCACTGCGTTTTTTCTTCTCCAGGTCCAGTGCAGGCTGGACCAGGGCAGAGGACGGCCCTAGGGTAAGTGAGAACCTGTGTCTGCTTACTATCCATTGGGAAGGAGCAGATGGAACCCGTCTTGGAGTTTACATGGGGCTAAGAATTGTTTCTTTCCCAACACCAACTCTCATAATGGACAAGGCATTTGATAGAATGCTCAGGGTTGTCACCCCAGTGACGGTGCTGACTTAACACTGAGGAGGCAGCTCATCTGAACGTAACTTAAGCAGCCGCCCTGTGGGGAGAGAGCAAGTCAGCCAAGATGGCGTGTTCAGGCGCTCTCGCCCCACATTTTATAAATAACAACTGTGTAACAGCTGAGATCGCCTATTGCACAGCATATGCGTGTCACGAGGTACCTGCTTGAATATTACAGGAAAGCACAGCGTGTCTTCACCATGGAAGCCCTGGCTGCTGCTGCTCTGGGCCTGCAGTGGGGCGACCCCATGGTGGCCTTAGGTGAGGTTACGCCAGGGCTCCACTGCAGCTCCAGGGTGGCTATGTCGTGGCTGCTGCTTCGGCTGCCGCAGCATCAAGGTGAGAACAAACACGTCTGCAGGTCTGCGGCTCTTTGCATCTTCTTTTAGCTCTCACTTTGCCTACCCTGGGTTTATCGAACAGTGCAGACAGCGTGAATAGCAAGACAACGGGCTCATAAACAGGATCAGCAATACAGCCCCCAAACCTGCAAAATCCAACAAGTCCCAGAAAGATCTAACTGATTCCATATTTCACTGTGTACTGGAAGCAAATTCAAAACTATTTAAAGGAATACAACAAAATCCAGCACTCCAAAAAAATTTAATAATATCTGGCAATCTATAAATAATCACCAGACAAATGAAGAAATTGGAAAATATGACTACTGATTAGGACACTAATTTGTCAATAAAACAAACTTAGAATTGACACGTATGATGGAACTAGAAGACAAATGCGTTTGAAGAAGTTATGATGAATATGATCACAGAAGCAAAGGGGATACAGGTGTGATAGGGCAGCAGAGTGTCTCCAGAAGGCAGATGAAACTGCTACAGATAGAAAGCCATCTAAATAATAAATCTGCTGGGCTTAGATACCAGCATAAGTGATACTGCAGAAGAAAAGTCCATGAGCTTGAAGACACGGGGATAGAAACTATACAACATGAAACAAATAGACTAAAAAGGCTAAAGTAAAATGGATATATCAGGGCGACCTGTCAGTAACAATGCCAAGAATGCAAATATGTGGAGCCTCAGAAATAAGAAGTAATGAGGAAAATACTTGGAAATACAGTAGGCGAATTGTTCTACATTTGATGAGAAACAAAAATACATTGATTCAACAATTTTATTAACCCTAAGAAAAATCAACCTAAAGGAAAAACCACACTGCGGAATATTGTAATCAAAATCCTAGAATAGGAAATAAGCCTTAAAACTAACAAGAGGAGGGAAAAAAATGCATTGCATAAAGAGGGGCAAACATAAGGAAAACAGCAGATTTTGTTAAAAAACAAACTGACAGAGACAGTGAAGATACCTTTCGACAGTAAAAGAAAAAAATAAAAGAAGGCTGAATGTTTTAGACAAAAATAATAATATTTTGTGGGTGGTCGTTATACATAGATACAAGTACAAATATACAGTAAGAGTTTTTTTTAAAAAGAGGACATTGGCACATGATGTTAAACTGTTGAAAGTTTCTCATATTGGTTAGGATTTTATAAAAACAAAAACTAATTCAAAGATGTGTATTGAAATATAAAAAGTTATATATGGCTGTATAACTTAATAGATGATAGAGGAGAATAAATGAAGCAGGAATATTTGATTAAACACACAAAAAAAAGAGGAATAAAGAAACAAATAGGAAAATTAGAAATAAATAATGAGATGGTAGATTTAGGTCCAACTATATCAATAATTATTTCTAATATGCATGTGCTTGATCTTATTTAAAAGAAAAATAGGTTTAATTAAAAAGAAATAAGATATAGATATATGTTCTTCATCAAAAAATGCACTTTAAATATAGAAACAAGAAAAAAATAAAGGAAGACATATCCTGTGTATTAAGGGAAATAAATTGATGTAGGACCACTAAAAATAGACAAAGGAAATTTCATGAAGCAAAATTTTACCAGAAGCAAAGAGACATATTTCCAGGTAATAGGTCAGGCTCACAGGAGCACACAAAAGCCTTAAGTTTCTCATTTCCTGAAAGCTAGCTTCAAATTATTTAACACAAAAATTGATGCAACTCAATGGAGAAAGATATAAATACACCATTTTTATTCATAAATTTTAACACATTTCTCATTGGTTGATACAATAAAACCAAAAAATCAGTACCATTGAGGTTTGAACAATCCAACGAAATAACTTAGTCCTAGATAATATTGTCTCCAAGCTTAACAACTTCAGGAAAACTTTCTTTTTAAGTTCACGTGGGAGGTATTCCTAAACAGACCATATTCTGTGCCATAAAGCAAGAATCAACACATTTCCAAGGACTGAAAACATCCAGTTAAGCTACTTGAAAACAGTGGAAATAAACTAGAAATCAATAGCTAAAATATAACCAAGAAGTTCACAATTATTTAAAATTAAGCAATACTTTTCTAAATTATGTATGGACCAAAGAAGAAATCACAGTAGAAAAGTCAAAATATTTTTAATTGAAATGTATACATTATCAAACATTTTGCATGTGCTAAACAAAAACTTAGAAATTGATAGTTTCAAATACATACATAAGAGAAAATCACATGTATAAAGTTATGGTGTAAGCTATTATGCTGCTGCTACTGCTGCTAAGTCGCTTCAGTCATGTCCGACTCTGTGCAACCCCATAGACGGCAGCCCACCAGGCTCCCATGTCCCTGGGATTCTCCAGGCAAAAACACTGGAGTGGGTTGCCATTTCCTTCTCCAATGCATGAAAGTTAAAAGTCAAAGTGAAGTCGCTCAGTAGTGTCCGACTCTTCGTGACCCCATGAACTGCAGCCCACCAGGCTCCTCCGCTCATGGGATTTTCCAGGCAAGAGCACTGGAGTGGGGGCCATTGCCTTCTCCTGTAAGCTATTATACCAACTAATATATCTAGAATAGATAGATTAAATTAAATAAACAAGCAAAAATCAATTAGATAGAAAACTGTCATATGATAGAGTAAGTCAGTAAGACCTAAATGTGGCTATTTGAAGATTAGTAAAATCAACAATCCACAAAACCATATTTTTTAAAGGAGAAAAAAACAAATTATAAATATAAGAAATGAAAAAGAAGCTAGCACTACAGATTTCCTAGATATTAGAAAAATGCAATAATATTAAGAGGATATTATGAAATATTTATGCAAATGCATTTGACAACTTAGATGAAATGAACAAATTCCTCTAAAAAACACAACTAATCTGAAAATCCCTCAAGAAATTGAAAATAGAATTTCCATATGACCCTGCAATTCCACTCCTGGGTATTTATCTGAAGAAAAGAAAATACTCATCAGAAAATTTCATATGCACTCCTACGCATGTGGTAGCAGCACTCACAATAGCCGAGATATGGAAGCAATCTACATGCCCATCGAGAGGTGAACGGATGAAGAAGACGTGCCATAGAGACACAGCAGAGTATTACTCAGCCTTAAAAAGAACGAAATGCTGCCATTTGTAACAACACGGCCTTGAAAATATTATGGTAAGTGAGATAGGCTAGACAGAGAAAGATGACTCACTTATGGGTCCTAAAAATCAAAGCAAATGAGCAGACATAATAAAACAGTTATAGATTCAGAAAACAAGCAGGTGCTGCCGGAGGGGAGGGTGTGGGGAGGAGAAAAAAATAGATGAGGGAGATTAAGATACGCAGATTTCCAGCTGCAAACTAAGTGAGTCAGGAGTGCGCAGTGTGCAGTGCGGGGACACGGCCAGCAAGCAGGCAGTGGCTTTAGGTGGCGGCATACTGTAACTGGCTTTATCAAGCAGAACATTTTGAAATGGATAGAAAAATCACTGTGTTACATAACAGGAACTAATATAGCATTATAGGTCAATCATTTTTCAAAAATGAATAAAAATGCATAGAAAAGAGATGGAATTTGTGGTTACCAGGAGCAGGGGATGGGGAGAGGAGGAACTGGATGACGGCAGTCAACAGGTAGAAACTTCCTGGTTTAATTAAATAAGTTAAAACTTGCATAGTTTATGAGGTAAATAAGTGCTAGACATGTACACATGAGAGACTTAGCCAATGCTGATGTATGTTATATATGAATGTTGATAAGAGAGTAAATCCTAAGTGTTCTTATCACAGGAGAAACGAAACTCTTCTTCCCATTGTTTTAATTGTGTGTCTACACGAGGTGATGGATGTTCGACAGACTTACTGTGGTAAGTTTCCATGATGTGCGTAAGCATATCAATATGCTGTGCATCTTAAACTTACACAGTGCTGTGCGTCTACTATATCTCAATAAAACTAGAAGAAAAGTAAATGAGTGGTTGGTTTAAAAGCTGCTGCTGCTGAGTCGCTTCAGTCGTGTCCGACTCTTAGCAACCCCATGGACTGCAGCCCACCAGGCTCCTCCACCCATGGGATTTTTCCAGGCAAGAGCACTAGAGTGGGGTGCCATTGCCTTCTCCAGGTTTAAAAGCACAATTTACCAAAATAAAAACAAAAATAGAAAAAAACCCATATTACTATGCATGTATTTTAATTGACGACATAATTTCAAAATCCCCATAGAAAATGCTATAGGGCCTGATGTCCTTACTGAAAAGTTCTTCCACTTATATAAGAAGAAAATAGCATCACGGTTATACACATTTGTATGGAAAATAAAGAAAGAGAAATCTTTTTCAACCTCTTCTGTGAGTTCAATATACACGTGACACTAAAACTTGTCAAAGACTCCACAGGAAAAGAAAATTAGAAGCCAGTGCATCTCAGGAGCTCAAATATAGGAATACTAAGCAAATTATACACAAATTTAATTCAGTGATGTAATGGATGATACATTATGACCAAATGAAGTTTATTCCAAAAATGCAAGGTTGATTTACTATCTGAATATCAAACAACGTAATTTGTCTCACTAGCAAAAAGGGTAAAACAAAAAACATCTGATCAACGGAATACATGTAAAAAGCTATTAGAATTCAATAAAAAGTGAAATGAAATAAAATAAAAAATATCTCACTTAGAATAGAATGGAACTTCTTCAACCTTGTGAGAAGAATCTATAAAACATCAAAAGGAAACACAATCTCTAATGGTAAATTATTTAATACTTTTTCTCTGAGGTTAGGAAATTATCCTCATATTCGACATGATCCTGGAGATCCAAGTTCAATTCAGTCGCTCAGTCGTGTCCGACTCTTTGGGACCCCACGAATCGCAGCACGCCAGGCCTCCCTGTCCATCACCAGCTCCCGGAGTTCACTCAGACTCACATCCATCGAGTCCATGATGCCATTCAGCCATCTCATCCTCGGTCGTCCCCTTCTCCTCTTGCCCCCAATCCCTCCCAGCATCAGAGTCTTTTCCACTGAGTCAACTCTTCCCATGAGGTGGCCAAAGTACTGGGGTTTCAACTTTAGCATCATTCCTTCCAAAGAAATCCCAGGGCTGATCTCTTTCAAAATGGACTGGTTGGATCTCCTTGCAGTCCAAGAAACTCTCAAGAGTCTTCTCTAACACCACAGTTCAAAAGCATCAATTCTTCGGCACTCAGCCTTCTTCACAGTCCAACTCTCACATCCATACATGACCACAGGAAAAACCATAGCCTTGACTAGATGGACCTTAGTCAGCAAAGTAATGTCTCTGCTTTTGTACATGCTATCTAGGTTGGTCATAACTTCTGTTTCAAGGAGTAAGCGTCTTTTAATTTCCTGGCTGCAGTCACCATCTGCAGTGATTTTGGAGCCCAAAAAATAAAGTCTGACACTGTTTCCACTGTTTCCCCATCTATTTCCCATGAAGTGATGAGACTGGATGCCATGATCTTTGTTTTCTGAATGCTGAGCTTTAAGCCAACTTTTTCACTCTCCACTTTCACTTTCATCAAGAGGCTTTTTAGCTCCTCTTCACTTTCTGCCATAAGGGTGGTATCATCTGCATATCTGAGGTGATTGATATTTCTCCCGGCAATCTTGATTCCAGCTTGTGTTTCTTCCAGTCCAGCGTTTCTCATGATGTACTCTGCATAGAAGTTAAATAAGCAGGGTGACAATACACAGCCTTGACGTACTCCTTTTCCTATTTGGAACCAGTCTGTTGTTCCATGTCCAGTTCTAACTGTTGCTTCCTGACCTGCATACAGATTTCTCAAGAGGCAGGTCAGGTGGTCTGGTATTCCCATCTCTTTCAGAATTTTCCA